>JABBOT010000018.1:8092525-8477525 GCA_016165875.1 Acanthopleura granulata | reverse complement strand
AAATAATTCTGACACTGAAATAAATAAACTATCTGTAATAAAACCTATATATATGCTGCTGTATTTGTATAAGAATAAAAAGATCCCAAAACAAACATGTATAACCTGTGTTATATTAAATACAGGCCGGTCACGAACACAGGGCTTTCAACTTGTTGATAAAGACATGAAAATTGTGAATATTTTCTCTAATAATTATTGTACTGCTTACATGATAGCACTCTTGTAATGTACATAAAACAAATGAAAAGGACAAACAGACTTTTCATCATGTAAAAATAAAGATAACAGTCAACATAACTGAGTGATCACTAAACCTGTAACATCATCAATTTTTTTTTTAAGAATTTGGTTATCACTTTTACTTGCCCCACAGAAAGGTATGTTCTTGCTACCCCCAACGTGTCTGGCATAAATTCAGACGATGCTTCGCACCTCTGATATATATTCAAGGTAATTACACTAAATGACCTAAGGCTTTCACTGACCAAACAGGCCATTCTTTAGTACAGGTACATTAATGCTCTAAAGATACTCTTTTTCGTGTTAAAACTTAAATTTCTTTCAGCCCTACCCTTCAAATCACACTCAAAACACTAAAACCAACAGTATTCTCAGGATAAGGAAGAATGAGCTACAAGTAACGGATGAAATTTGAGGTTTTAGGCTAAAGGAGAATTCCTGTTCTTCCATGTTAATACTTGACTGATTAGAAACAAAACCAGAAGGCACCAGACCCAAAAAATGATTCACTGACACAACTGAACAAGGATTTCAAATGCAATAACCTGAGACAGTAATGGGACATCAAAGATGGAAATTGATAAAAAAATGATTTTTCAAAATGTAAAACTACATCCTATGTATATATATATATATATATATATATATATATATATATATGTGGGTGTATGTGCATATATGTATGATTCCATATATAATTCTTCAGTGCTCGTTTGAGACTTTTGGGGGGGAGGGGGGTTCTTGAAGGAAAAAGAGATCCTTCTCAATAGCACGTACATGTTCATGTATGTCTACAGTCTAAGTTGGTAATTACAGGGGCAGCATGGGGACATAATGTTAAGGTAATTAAGTCTGCAGTGGTTACAGAGAAACGCCCCTCCTGTACTTCAGCCTGCCACTGCTGTTTCTGTTGTGTTGAATGAGAGCAGCAGATGTGGGGCTTCAATCTGACAAAATCACCTAAACATCAACCCTGAAATACCGCCACTCCTTCCCTACAGGATAAAAACAATGTCAAAGCTGATATAATCAAGATACATTTGCAGTGTCAGATCAACTCCTGACCAACTAACCACGCCATGCTATGATCATGTGCAGGTAAAATCATACAACTACAAAGTCATACCTGTATCTGATATCATATACACAGAAAAACATGTACACTGTAATGTGTTCATAAGTCAGATACTGTTAAAACAAAGTTATCACACCATGCTTGCCAAAGGCCATCTGAGCCATGACACCTGGTCCAGTCAAATATAGTGCTGCTTCACTCCATCAAACCAGGTGTTGTCTCTCTAGATCACATCTCTTCACAGACACCAGATAGGACACCCTGTCCAGTCATAATACTCCATCAATACATCACACGGACTCCGTTAACTTACATATGTGATGTCTGACTACATCAGATCTGGTCAAAGACACCTAGCATGACACCTGGTCCATAGTGCTGTCTGACTACATCACATTGCATCAAAGACACCCAACATACCTGGTATAGTCAAATATAGTTCTCCCTCATTACATCACACTAGCTCAAAGACACTAGACAGGAAACCCAGTGCAGTCAAATATAGCGCTGCCTGACTAAATCACACCAGGAGATAGACATCAATCAGGATACCCAGTCCAATCAAATATAGTGCTTCCTAACCATCCCACCAGGCCAATGATACCAGACATGACATCCAGTCTAGTCAGATATCATGCTGCTGCAGTAAATCACACCTTCCATAGACACCAGACAGAACACCCACTGCAGTCAAAGTGTTGCCTTGCAGGATCAAACTTGGCCCTGGAGCCTCTCACCAATGCAGTCCCTGTGAGTTCAAGTCCAGCTGATGCTGGCTTCCTCTCTGGCCGTACGTGGGAAGGTCTGCTAGCAACCTGCCGATGGGTGTGGGTTTCCCTCGGGCTCCAGCCAGTTTCCTCCCACCATGATGCTAGCCTCCATCGCATCAGTGAAATATTTTTGAGTACGGCGTAAAACACCAATCAAATAAACAAATTAATGAATCAAACTTGGGAAACAAAGACAAAAAAAAATCCCACCCAGTCCATTAACATTGTACATGCATACTGTAATAGCAACAGGTTGGCCAGTACTTGGCCTATCCAGCCAGTACGGTTTAATACTTGTAAATGGATTTTTTGGTACTCCTGCAATTCACATAATCCTTTACCTCTAGCAGCTACCTGAATACATTTCACCTAGATATTCGGCATCAGACAGCTGATCCATCAGAATATGGGTGATCACCATGGTGACTCACAGCCACAGGGACATGTACATCAGACATGCAAGAACAGCCATAGCGAGCTGAACTCGCCAGGGGACACTACTCTGCCAACACAAAATGCAGTACTGTGGAGAGGTAACCATGCATGATCTGAAAGAGTGGGTTAAGAATAGATGACGACTCAAAATGTAGGTGATTTTAGTTGTTAAAAATCATCAGTAACCATAACAACAAAGTAGTTCATGAACATGTTGTACATGAACATATATCTGCCTGTCATTAGACCATCCTAAAAAAAAAATTTGGTTGCAACGAACAAATTCATGTCACAAAAAATATGGTCGGTTTGGTAGGGACATTTTTTGTTGGCCTCATTCTTGTTGATAAAATAGATTAGGATCTTACAGAAATTAACATGGAGTGAAAAATAAAACAGAAATTCCACCTAAAACTCAATAAAATCTTTAGAGTAGGGCAACAGGTATATACTCTTAACAATGTCCTTATGTTCCACAAACATCACTTAAATCACACTTAAACTGAAGAGTGTGATGCATTCAGATGAAAGACTCTGATTCATCTCTTGGTTATTAAAACGAGCTCTGAAAACTAAAGGTAAATACTGGCTTGACACACAGGTTGAGGTACATGATTATGGCTGGCTTAGTGGATCTTAGCCCTTGGCCGCTTCTGCTTGCATGCAGAACACAATTAACCAGACGAATACTTTTCTGAGGGAGTCCAATCACTGAAATGTCGAACAGAAAAGTGGCTTAATTTGTTCTGCAAACTTTTTTACACCACGGATATATCAATTCACATCAATTTGTCAATCCAATATACATGTGCATACATGCACGAATTCTGGTTTGATAATAACCTCAATACACGTCGCTTACAAGTAAGTTCCACAATGATATGACTGTCCCTATTTCACAGCACTATAAAAACACCCAGATTTAACCAGATTAATTATTTGGCATATGTATAGCCATCAAATAAGGTTAAAAACAAAAACACATACACTGATTACAGTCAGAGGTATATTAATCTGAATCTTAATCAGAGCATGTCAAATTAATTCAGAACCAGGGAATACACTTATCACAACAAAAAAAAAAAAAAAGAAAACAAGAGAGAGCTGATAAGATTTGAAATCCATATTACCGGTATTAATTAAATCACAGTTTGTACAGGTAAGTATAATATCCTAAGCACACTTTAATGTAATATCAGATTCTAGGCAGGGTTTGTTTCTTTTTCAGACGCTTTCTAGTGCAAATTGAGTTTTTGGCATATTTGGAAAATGAGTTTGTTTTTTAAATACATTGAGCTTTTTTGTTATTTGGGGGTACAAAGCGTGGTGACACAAGGAGAAAATTGAGTTTTTCTAGTTATCTAGAAATAACCTCCGCAACCTCCACCAGGGGCTTTCCAATGTCTAGAACTGCATCATTATGTAACATCAGCAGCTATTATGTGTTGACATCATACAGGGTCCAATTTCTGATCAATTTCAAATTAGCAGGATCATAATAAATTTCCTTCAGGATAGAGTTTAGTACAGTTTATCTGGCAGGAAAAAAAGCAGTTAATGCAAGATATCTGTTGAAGTGAAGATTTTATTAAAAAAGTATAATACACAGCCTTTTTGACAAGCACATCCACTTAGAACATAGGCCTTCCGATAGCCTATAAAATAAATGTAGCCTGATTGTTGTTCATATATTTATATATCAATATATTAATAAGATAACTGTGGCGACTGTACTAAAATTTCTGATGCAAATTAGAACAGAATAATAAAACTTAAAGGAAACCTAGGACTCAAGAAAAGTAACAGTATTATCGTTACTAGAGATTACACTTTCTGGATATGGCAGAGGTTCTAGTGCTGAAATTCACATTCTAAATGACATCTACCAAGCTGAATAAAGAAAAGTATTTTAAGATAAAAAAAAAAAACCTGTAACAAAAGTACATGGTAGGCCTAATTACCGATATTTTGAAAGCTTATAATCTTTCCTTTCAATCTGGCCGTGGGAAATGTCTGGAATTTTATTCATACTTCACTGTACCAGCCTTGTTAAAATTTCTAGGGAATTGACTGTCAGCAAACTAGGCTGTCTGTTTAGGCCTACATTTAGGCTACAGTGACCCATGGGTGGAGGTGCTTTTTTTGTTTTTTTTTTAATTAAGAGAATAAGCCAGAGGTTAATACCCCAAGTAACTAAGTTCTAATATTAGGTCTTGTAAGGTTGTAGCAAACTACCCAATACTGTACAGTGTTATACCACTGGATATGATTAGGCCTACATATTATTTTGGAACTCAAAAGAAAGCCATGCCATGAGGTTTTTGATTGTTCCTATTAGAAACCATAAAAACTGAGTTTTATGTCCCCAATACAATGAAAAGCTTGAAAACTTAAGTTTTTCTCTCTTTTGCTAGCCTTTGGCGTGCAAGAAAATAATTGAGTTTCAGCATTTCTCAAATTGATTTTGATGAAAGATTATTGTCTAAAAAAATCCCTGGTAAGACAGGTTCTACGAACAACAGCATTTTGACATGAAGATGGTGAAGGCACTTTTCCACTCCAAACTGTGGAATTTAATAATATCACATTAAATGTGAGCAAGCATTTAATCTCAGAATGTCACCATGACAATACTGCAATACTGCACTGCAAATAACCCATGCCAGATATATAATGACCCATGTCAGATATATAATGACCCATGTCAAATATATAATGTCAGATATATAATGACCCATGTCAGATATATAATGACAGATATATAATGACCCATGTCAGATATATAATGACCCAAGTTATTATAATGCACATGATCCATGAATTTCACCTTAGAATTCAAAGATCTGATTCTATATACCTGTAATTACATCCCTATATAAATATAAGATGATGCTTACTCTATTTATTATCTCTATTTTTTTGCGGGGGGGGGGGGGTTCCTTCGTTGAAATTTGATGCTTAACACTGAAAGTCCTGCAGAAGGTGTGAAACAGAAGAGCTCTGTCTAGCCAAGACGGGGTGCCAAGACGCTCACCTGGATTAACATGAAGGCTTAACTTCCTTACAGGATTTACCTGCTTACACATACAGGTATGGTAAATGAACTAAAACTTAGGCCCCAAAAAGTGCATTTTTAGAGGCAAACAAATGTTACAAAACACTTCTGACGATTTACGTTCAGTTTTCCAGCAGAGTAAACCCTTATACAGTGTGTATTCTGCCTTCCACACAAACTGCAAGTCGCATCTCCAAGATCAAAAAATCTCTCAGAACATGACGAAATGAGCAGGCAAGTCAGCAGTGAAAATCAGAATATTCCAAACAGCATAAAGGATTTTGTGCAAATGTACATCTAGTTGTATGGAGTTCAGTTTAGTGAGAGTTAGATCTTGCTCATATTAGTGAAACACACCACGAAGAAAAGAACCCTGTATAATAATCTGGATAATATTACATCCATGCAAATTTCCAAAAGTCTCCTCTTTTGTTTTCTATACCTCTGTACACACACATGTTGGCATGTGTTTGTGTACATGTGTATTAAAAGTTCAACAAATTACACAAAATACCTGTATAGATCAGAAAGACTTTTACAACCCTCATTTCATTAATACATAATTAGCAGATTCTTAGCGAACAACATGCATCATTACCAGGTGGACACAACACCTGTCATGCATGCATACACTTTGACGCACTGGCTGAGTTTTGCATAAAACACTCACGGCTTCTTATAAAACAACAGATATGTGACACACGCAGCACTCAAATGTCAAGCGTATTAATTACAGGAGTCACAAGCAGGTGTATTTGATTCCTTGAGGTGTATCATAGTTATGCACACTTTGAAATAAACTGCCTGACGACCAGAATTTCCTGATCTGAATGGTGTTTTAAGAGGTACTCCAGCTAACCGTACGCTAAAAAGACACAACTGACGGGCAAATAACATTGCAACTTTTTGGTTATTTTTTTAAATAAGGCAGCAGCAGAAAAGTTTGTTAATCATGTCTCACACCAACTTGTGCAAATATAAAAAAAAAAACACTTTTTTCTACAGAACAGTAAAATGTATATGAGCATGCATTTCACACATGCTTACCATATCTTAAATACTTAGCAGACTCTTTTGTCCTTTAGCAATCAACTTAAAGGTGTCTCAATTCTCTCACCTGACATCATCCTCAAAACTGCTGTAAACACTGACACAACAATATGAACAATCACCAACCTGGTCATCACCATCAAAACTGCTGTACATACACAGACCGATGAACATAAACAATAACTTACATGTACCTCCCCACCATCACCAAAACTGCTATAAATACTGAAAAAACAGCAGAAAGTTATACAATCACTTACCCCCCCCCCCCACACCACCACCATCACCAAAACTCCTGTAAAGAGAGACATCACAACATTACACAAATTATGGTACAACAACAGCAATTAAACAATTTATCACTTACCTTGTCATCGCCATCAAAACTGAATGGGTCTCTCTCCTCTGCCATTTTCACCTGGCCAATTCACGTCAGGGTAATTACAGGTAATCCAGGTGCGTGTTTCAGCCAGGAAACTCTTGCTGACTTGCCAAGTTGAGGTGTTAAATCCCCTCGGCTTCTGCGCTAGAGTCCCAACCCCTATAATAAGACAGAGGTCAGCTGTAATCCATACATATGCACTTACATGTAGTTGATCCGAGTTGTGTAAACTCGTTACGAGTAAAAACCTTGCTACCTACCATGTATGTCAGCCTTACCTGTCAAATGTGTCAGCATTCAGGTGTACAGTGCATACACACACATATATATATATATGTGCATACATATATAGGTCAAGTTTCACTTCAAATTTTTATATCCAGGCCTAAAATGTACTTCTTGGGGAAGTTCATTATCAGTTCAAATCAAATTCTAATACTGTCAGGGGCAGCATGGTGCAGTGCATATTAAATGATGTAAATTCTCCAATAATAATCCCATCCTAATAACCCTTTATAATGCTCTCACCCCCAAGCCATATGTGTATACTGACAAGTACAATTTCAGGACTTTATATTCATCACTTTTCACCACAACCTGAATAGTTTTCGGAAAATTATCATAGTCAGAATGCACCGGGAGCTGGTCCAGATCTATCATAATAAGAATCTGATCCAGGTAAAGATTTGAAAGCATCAAAAAGCAAACAGATTTGGGGCATTCCATATTCATAACTTTAATCGCCTCAAATAATGCATTTTTTTAATAAAATAAAACAACAAATCAGAATCCGTTTTACGGGAATCTCAGTCGATTCCCATTTTTGTTCCAGATTTTGTTTATGAGTGTCCTGAAGAGAATTCGATTCCCATTCCCAGAATCCCATTGAAAATGAAGTCCTGCATGTTTGACCATTTAAATATTACAGACAAAGGCATTCATATTTTCATGAATACTTATTAAGGAAACTTTAATATACCAGTATACATGGCAATGCATCAAGAAGGTGGAGGACAAAAGTCACTTACAACTAAATAATGGACATCATCAGAGGTAACACAGTTCAGAAATTAGGGTCTCTAAAGTAACTATAAAAAACACCTGTCCACCAGTGGCCTCTTCATAGCTGAAAAAGACAACAACAAAAAATCCACTTCATAATATCACAGCATCCTCAGGCACTTCCCTGGAGCTAAAGTTGCTGATTAAACGAAGAACTTCATTAGCAAACGAGTAGGCCTAATTATCACCAACTATACAGAGGTATTCTACATGGCTATATTTATGGTAATGTTTTCCCTTTTTATAACCACAATGTCCATGGTGATTCAAAAATGAGCCCAGAAATAAAAAGTGTATTTCTTGCAGGATTCTGTTATCTTCTTTTAACATTTTTTTATCCCTAATTCTGTAATACACGTACATTACATGTCTTTTACACTATTTCTATTCCCATCACATTATTCAATTACAGTTTAATTTACTCTTCATTTACACTTCTACGAGTTATACACGCATCCCGGAAAATATGTTCTACATATTAAACCCAGCCTACATACTGACATATCCACCAAAGTTTCTGGTGCTCTTCAACTGCTAGTTATTACAAATTTTTCTGATATATTAAAAATGCGAATTGAAAAAAATATATCCATCACCTACCCTACTTTTTGTGGAATTAAAATTGAGAATTAAAAATTTGATGTCATATTTAATCTGTAAGATATCTTTCACTTTGGTTTTATTACTAAATTTCACGATCACATTATCAAATTCCCTTTGGTAGCTCAAGTTTTAATTTATTCTTAATACCACATCATTAAACTGTCAAATGACAAAAAAAAGAAAAGAAAAAGTTCTTTTTTGGCTAAATTTTATAAAACATATTGTACATGTACATGATCCAATTCTCTAGAGGGTACGTTTGAAGCTTATTCTTTCATCACCAAAAAGGCAATTTTCAAGGGCACATGTTCCTGAAAAAAACAAAATCCCATGTGAGTCAGCACCATTAGGTTATACACAATGTATACTGTTGTGCAACAAACAAGATAACCTTTAACAAAACAATGTAACAAAGACTTGCAAAGTAGATAGCTGCTCAGCCACGAATGTGACCTACATGAATTTCATCAATGTTTACATTGTTCACCAAACTACACATGGTGTGCTGAGTGCACATGCACTTAATTACAGCTCTAAGTTCAGTGAAAAGACAAGCCAGTATGGCAAATTGCAAAAACGGACCTAGCTACCCACATTCATACAAGTTACGTAAAAAAAACTATACGAATGTGAGCTGTTTTGCTGGCGCATATACATGTAGACATCTTTAAATGCACTTTGTACTTGCACTGAACATGTCCGATGTCACCAGCATGGACGAGCAGTCAAACTGCTTTCCCTCTACCCCGCTTACAATACATAAGATTTTCTATCCAACATATAAAGTGGTGTATAATTAATATTTTCAGTTAGATATCATACAGTTCAAGTATACCCATGTTTGCTACATGGCCATTTGATATCAACTGCTATATTTCCCCTTAACGCATTCACAGTTTCAAGGCCTTATCTTCCCCCATCCTCCAAAAAGTTAAAACCAAAGAAAAACACATGCACTTAATTTCTACATAAGTGTATGCTTGCTGATTAGGGGAACTTAGGGTGCAAATATTAACACAGGTAAAAGATGTTAAACATAACACATAAGTTCACTGTAAAAAAAAAAAGTTAATTGTTGGCAAAATTTATAACACCTATATTAAATGTAATTAAATTAAATAATTCAATATTAAACCTTTAATTGACTTTGAGTATCTATATTCTTGAGCACAAGTTTCATTTCTTGGGGGAAAATGATGTCTTGCATTTTGGATGAAATACAAATTCCAGTTTGCCATTAGATCCATGCTTCTGCCAAGTTGCCTTCAGACAAGGCCATGTCAGGAGACCACGTGTTCATCACAAATCTGTTTATCAACACCACCGAGTGCACTTCCAAATTCTGTCAACCTCCTCAACAGTGCTAAGCAAAATCTGAATGACTACGACATCGCCTCCACGCAGTGTGGACGTTTCAGTAAGATATACTTACAACAGAATGAAGTTCTCGAACTACGCCAATTTTGACTTGTCAAACATACCGCCATTCGCGCAACTGTCTCGTTTTCGAGCGGGTGAAACAATGACCGCGTCCACATTGTAGTAGGGGATACCACTCTATGTCGGCTCATTTCAAAAAGGCCATCTGCTATTTAATGGACATAATTTTACTACTAACCCTAGCATATCAAAGATAGGATTACAAATATACACACAAAATTGAAAAAATGGAAAACAGCTGATAACATAAATTACACTTATAAATACTACACCCCTACAGAGAAATTGTAAATTTCCAAGATGGCAGCCCCCATGCAGTTGGAATGTAAACATCAAACTTGGATGTGACAGAACAAATCAAAACTTGGAGATGCGCCGGTGGATCACAGACTGTCAGAAGTGACAGTTCATTTGGAATGTGTTTCAGATTTTTCATTAGAGCCACGGCGTCATTTTCGTCGAAAAGATTGCACGGAAAATGAAAAGACAAACAGCAAGGAAGGACTTCTCTGTCTGACCGTGACGCGCGAACTGCAATATTCAAGTCAACTATTGCTCGTACATATGTTTGTGTATGTGTTGATGCCTTTCGCTGAAAAGTTCGGTAATGATCAGATACTCCTGATACTGACTTTATGTCACATACGGTCATCTGTCATCGACCATGGCTGCGTTAATCCACCTTACGCCAGGCAATGTCTCAACAAAAGCAGTATCGGGACGTTGAGAAGTGAAGACGTACCGAGTGTGTAGGCTGTGTCTTGCATTTGATACTGACAGGACTCCCATCATGCGTCGTCCATTCAAGTATTTCATATACGGAGGGATCACAGTCAGCTTTGTCTGGATAATATTGTTCTTTTTGTTAATAAACATCAAGCTTGATTCCACCTGGAAACAGTTCAAGTTCCCAAGTCAGTGGTCAGAAGGGCAGAGGCGACACCCGCGGCTGAAGGCGCGAGGACGGGACGAGTGGAGGAATGTTGGGTATCCCGGAGAGGTCGCGATGAAAGACAGGGATGGGACAGGCCCAGCGGACGATGACAGCCCTGCAAAAATAGTGCAGCGTCTGGAGGAGAGGAAGAAAAAGACATACGACATCAGAGAGTTAGGGATGGTTCGATCATCAGATGACCAAGATGTGAAAGACACTGGTAAGACTCATTCTTACTAAAACAGATTGATGATTAAATTTGATGTCATGTTTGATCCCCGAGATATGTAAATTAAGGTGCCCGTGGAGTGTGAACGGGAGACAAGTAAAAATGAAATGTGTCACCATTGTAAGGTAGCATCGCAGTGCCAAGATGAATGTAATTTATCGATGAACGAACTCCTTCAAAATGACAATGTATAGAAACAAGCTCCTGTTTGGTGTTCCAAAACTGTAATTCAGAGAGACCCCTCTAGCTACTAGCAGACTGCCGAAACTGCTCTTCTTTTGTTAAGCAATTCTTTCGGAATGATGTTCATGTCCTATAAATGTATAAAATAAATTAATACGCCAGTTTGTCAGACTACACGTTAAGTTGCGGGTTAGAGTGGAAACGTTTTATTCTGCTGATCTGCAGAGGTATAATAATTTAATCACGTTCAAATTTTGAGGACAAACTACCCTGCCAAGTAACTTTCCATCACTTTAAGGTGAACAGTCCTGGTTGATCTAATAATAAGTGCACCACAAAACCAGAAATGCCGCAATTGCGTCACACATATTTGCCACGCTAGCATTATTCAAGGGTGGACAAGCGAAGTGGGATTTTCGTCTCAGAATTTTTCATGTTAAATGTATTTTTTATTTCATACAAGTAAAATACTGACCATATGCATTTATCGTTGGCATCGTTTTTTTTTTATATCACAGGAAAACGTAGGACTGACCTTTCAATTAATTCTGTGAATTGAACATTTCATTTCTTTTACTGTAGCAAGTAATTTCTTCCTTACAATTTTACATCATTACAATTTTCTACTTGCAGGTTACAGATTATACGTGTTTAATCAGTTGATTAGTGACAGGCTGGGTTTCTACAGAGACCTACCTGACTTCAGGGCACCTGAGTGAGTGTAATAATTCTTCTGCAAATTTTTCTGCTTTTGATTGCACAGTTATGGTCATGTGGTAGACATGTATATCTTTATACCCTGCATCAGATGCTGTATGCATCCGATGCCTCCAAAATAGGGAGAACGCCATGATGAAACAGTTACAGTGTGACGCATCAATGACGCCAACGACACAACGTCACAAAGGAATGTTGAATGAACATTGTTAATAACATTATGACGTCATAATTCCCAGGTAACTGCCTGGTAATTAAAATCTCCTCAGTGCAGCAAGAAATTACTGATGAAGGTTTTGTTTTTCAGGAAACAAATTTTCATTGTAGTTTTTCGAGTCTTCCGTGGGATAAATTTGTTACATCATTATTGAGTGAAAGGATACGGAAAGGACGCCTCTCCCGATATGAGGCTTACAGACCCCATATTGTTTCTTATCCTATCACATAGTAACCGTGTAACTAATAATTCCTGGCGGACCTTCCCACATACAGCTGGAGAGGAAGCCAGCATGAGCTGGACTTGAACTTACAGCAGCTTCATTGGTAAGAGGCATCTGGGTCATTACGGCACACTGGCATGCCAAACCTACTATCAGTGTCCTATAATGTTATTTGGGGAGCAGAAACTCACATGTTTTATTAGTATATCATCCTTGAAACAAACCCCCAAAAAACACATTTATGTGATCAATTATACCGCAATTAAAACGAGGGAAAATTAGTAGCTTAGTCATGGATTGAAATATTTACAGTAGATCATTCACCAAAGTTTGGATGGATTTTGCACCAACTAACCACTCTGCTCTGTGGGCAGAAAGGTCGAGAGCTACTTGAAAAAGAAAAGATAGATCAGAGTGGCCGTCACCTGGATGGGCATCGGTTAATTGTCCAGGGGCTGATTCATGAGGTTCTCTTAGCCATAGCAGCGCGTAGCTACCACGGCCCCAAAATGCCTACAGTACTGCATTGCATGTAAGTTACGTGCTCATAACATTAAGAAAGCCTCGTGCAAGTAGACCCTGGCCTCCTGGTTGTATGAAGGCTTGGAATAAGCAGCAGCAAAGAGCAGTCCAAGGAATACTGAACTAGTGAAAGAAATGTATATGAAATGATTGGTGGTGTTTTTATACAGAAGTCATGGGCAAGAAATGCAGTGAGTAAGCACTGTCAACAAGTTGTACAACGACAAAAATGTTGTGTCATTACACATTGCACTGTTGCATCCTGGGATATCTGTTGTCTGTGTTTTATTTTCACGAGAGCCAAGGGTTAAATCCCTGCACAAAACAACATAGAAATCTCTTTCTAGGAACTGGGACTAGTCGATTGGTGTAAATCGTTTGATCTCAAAGTTATATGGCCATTGGTGACCTGGACCCACTCCGTACGACTAGGGCTCAAAGCCCTCTTTAACGTCACAAGCACCAAACTACCATGGCAATGTAATGCCTGCAGTGCTGGTTGCCATGATAATTATGTGGTCATAACCCTAAGAGGACGTTATGCAAGTGGGTCCAAGTGTTTTGAGTAAAGTCTCTCCTACCCTAATTCCTCAACCTTTTCGCATATGAAAGAGCAACTTTCAGTGCAAATTATGCACATTTTTAATTTGATTTTAGAAACAAACTACATTCATTGGATTGGCCAGTTTCAGGGCTTCACTTAAAGTATAATTTTATCAGTCAACACAGAATAATGTCTTCAGAATATGCTTGAATATACACCCTCCAAACATCCGGAAAGATTGAAGAATTACAGCAAGATATCAAGTATGCAGAGAGTTGCACAGCATTTATCTCCCTTGTTTTGTTGTCAGGTGTACGCAGAAGGTGTATCCCAGCAACTTGCCACAGGCCAGCGTGGTAATTTGTTTTTTTGACGAAGCTTGGTCAGTGCTGATGAGGACAGTGTACAGCGTGATTGACTTCACTCCTCCAGGGCTGCTCAGAGAGATAATCCTGGTTGATGATAACAGTGACCTCAGTAAGTCTGAAACCATAACCGTATGCAAATATGCACAGCAGCCATTTGCCAAAGGTCAGTGGTTTATTCCAGTTTCCTTCGCGCACAAAATTGGCACATGGTGTGTAGTAACATTCACCTGAACAAGGAAATAAAGCAGAGGAATCAAAAGTTGCATCAAAAGACCAAGGACTCAAAATAAGCATCTCTCCATGATGGTGTTAAAGTAGCAATCCTTGTAAAGACAAGTCATAGTTTTATGCAGTACACAACTCCCTGGCTTAAGATTATATATGCGATTGTGTTTAAGAAAAATAAATAAATGAATAAATGAATGATTAATGGACAATGAAAATTTGTTTTGTTTGATGACACTGGGATTCACAAAACACTTGTGTCACGAAACTGAAAAGTGAGATACCTTTATGTTGTGAAAATTTGGTCAAGAAAGGGAGGCGAGAAGACAATCATGCTAGCTTAAAAATAGCATTTCTGTGACACAGCCGACATGGGCTGGTATTTTCACATCAATCCAATATGGCTGCCAGGAGTAGGTCAAAAGGTTTTTGATGCTTTAGAAAATATTTTATGTTTATATTGTTTGTAAAAAAAGAAATAGGAAACTGTTCAAGAAAGCCACAACGTTAAAAGTGCATCTGATGGAATTATTTAGTCTGTGTTAATGTGTTCTTATGCTCTTGGAAGTTTTTCATTTTTAAAACTTGTATGAGTTGCCTTCATTGTGTTAAGAAGTACATGTGTTGTTAAAGTAGGAGAGGATACATTGTTAAAACTGATTGTGATCACACTCCGTCTCAGGAAGACCATTGTTTGCACGTGCCTTGTTCTTGTGTTCTCTGTCTGATATGTACGTTTCCCTGTTTCTGAAGGTCATCTGAAGGACAAGCTCAACATGTACGTCACCGCTCATTTCTCCAAGGTGAAAGTCGTCCATAGCGCTGAGAGACTGGGACTTATCAGAGCACGGATGTTTGGGGCGTCAAAGGCTTCAGGGGAGGTAACTGGAGACAGTTTCAGGGGGCATAACTCAGTATACCCAAGGTGGTATTTAGGTGTTACCTGTGGAATGAAACTTGTGGAGAACACTGTGGTTAAGCTTGGTGACTTAGGTGTATGGGTTAAAAGGCCTTCTAGGGATCAAGAGTGCTAGGACACAGAAGGTATAGGTTCAAATCAGGTCTCGGACAGGAAATGTGTAGATTGTCTCATATGGCCTTGATAACTATATTTTAAGTGACAAAAGACACCCATGTGACCATTTACACAATACAACGTTCGTTGAAGACAGTTTATCTTTCACCAAGATGGCATGTATATCTCTGTACATCAATCTTTCAAACTGGTAACCTTGATACATGCATGACTTTACTTGGCACTCAGCATATAAGGAGGAAAAAGAAAACTATATGTTTGAGCCAATGTCTGTTGTCATGGATGTGGCACTTTACTGAGGTAGCACTAGACTATAAATATATCCACCAGCTAAAAGGATGAGCTTGCTGTATTAAGACCGAAACATTATTGCATAAAACAACAACATATAAACAAATGAATAAATAAAACTTTAAGTTGGTATTCTTCGTGTTTGGCAAAGACAGAAATGGGTGTTAGTACATCCCAACTGGGTTTGGTGTCAGTTTTGGTGTCTTCAGCATGGCATCTGTGTGAGGCACCACGATGACTACCTTAGTGTGTCAGCTGTGACATCAACATGCTACAATGATAAGGTATCTTAATAGACTGCTCCATGTCATCTTTCATATTGAAGGTCATATTGTTATGACCGTTATATTAATATGGACAGACAATTTTTTGATTTACATGTATTAATTAGGATTTTGATTCTCAAAGTGTAGCTGTCTTTTTCCAGCACCAATGCTTTATAATACAGTGGTGATTACCTCCAGACCATGACTAATTGTTACACCCATTAATTAAAAGTATTTAACATTTTATTCTCAAAATGACATGTTCGTGTCAATCAGTTACAGCTGTGAAAAAAAGACCATTTTGTGGTTTCTAGTATTCATTTCATCCATATTGTGGTCATGGTCATCCTTCTTGTTGTTGTCAGGTGTTGATCTTCCTAGACAGCCACTGCGAGGTAACAGAGGGGTGGGCCCAGCCCATGTTGTCACGGATACAAGAGGACAGAACTGTTGTCGTTCTGCCAATCATTGACATGATCGCCTCGGAGACGTTTGAGTACAAGGCCTCCCCTCTGGTTAGGGGCGGGTTTAACTGGGGGCTTCACTTCCGCTGGGACCCCCTGCCTGAGGCGGTGGCCAATCAGAAGAAAACTGAACCTATAGAGTCAGTATAACCACGGCTATAAAGCTAGCAGTTTTATCGGATCATTTCCTTATTTCATTAGGGTTTTATGCACTTATTGCAAGCCTGCAAATAGGTGCCTGACATTTTTAAAACACCCCTTTGGTGAAAGTGGTATGCTCCAAGAGGCCTTTGTCTAGTAATAAATAACATGGACAACATGGTCATACCACTTTGTCCATAGAGGTGTTTTCAAAAATGTCAGACACCTATTTGCAGACTTGTTATGGTATCCCCGTTCGTGAATAACCTAAAATTTCATCACTATAAAGTGAATTCTGTTATCCATGGGATTTTCCCACTAGTAACACAAATAACAACTTTAAACGGCAACCAGTTTAATGACTATTTTACGATATGACGTCGCAGTTTTTACAGCATGGTAGGGCCAATCCATATCCTCTAACGTGACAGCTTATGTGTTGAGAAGAATTTTCAGTCTGAATTTCGTTTCTGTTGCCCAGAATGCTATTCAGCATTGCAGGAGAACACATTTTCAGAAGTTTTATTTCATCGTTTTTGCTAAATGTTCAATATTGTATATACCAGCCCATGTTAAATTTTGCTGATTGACCCTACTATGCCATAAAGCGGCAACGTCATGTCACAAAGGGACATTACTTTGTTATCGTAGCATCGCATTTCGAAGGCTGCGTACTGGTCCATACATCAGAACACATGCTTGCATCACGAATTACGTCTAAACACTTGAACTTCAACTTGAAATATCATGTCAACGCAGGGATTTATCCCTAACAATAAAACTCATTATTACAGATTACAATAAAGTCACGGAAATATGTAAACAAGGCAAAATGGTGCAATTATAAAAAAATGTTAAAATTCAAAGTAAAATTTGTGTGCTGCTAGCTTGCATCACCCGCTAGCAATCATGTATACAGCAACATTTTATGTTGTTAGGAATTCGCCAACCTGGGCTTTTGCTTCTTGTTTATAATTTATTTGTTCATTTGATTGGTGTTTTACACAATGCACAGATGTATTTCACTTATAGTACAGATATTAACCTCATATTCTCTGCCCATCATGGCCAGATGGTCAACGTATGATCCACTGACCATAAACTGGCCGTACGCTGACCGTGGTGTATCATCCGGCCATCATACGCATATGATGGTCAGATGATGGCACCACAGATTTTACGACATTACCCGGCCAGCATCATTTGAATATTCTAGGTTTAGTTTAGAGTTAAGTATTTATTTTAATATCCTGTAAAACAGCACGTGATGACTGTGTGAAAGCCTTTATAATTCCGATAAATCAGCACTACTTTAGTCCCTGAGACAAAATTCATTATAAGCTTGTGTAAATCTATTGCGCAAAGCCTCAGACTGAGGCAGTTTTGCATGTGGGAGGTCCGTAAGGTCATATCATAAGGTGTTCATCATACTGCCCATGTGTTGATTACAGTGTTTCTCGAAAATAAGAGAAGCGACAACCTTACGCTCCTCTTCAGCTGATCTCAGATTTGCGCTGTTTTGCATGTAGGAGGTCTGTAAGGTCACATTGTTATGTTCATCACGTCTCCTCCATGCTGTCAGAGCGGAATTAATCTTGACATGCCAAAAATAAGAAAAAGTAACTTTTCAATCCTCACCTCTCAGAAGTTAAAGATGGCGAACGTCGCATTTGAATTTTCCATTCTCCAGAATGGAATAAATAGTGATGTGAAAAAAACACATCAGCTGGAAACAGATGTCAAGTGCCAGTAGCCGAGTACCTCCCACTGGGGCTTATCATGGCCTGACAATGACAAAAACTCATCCGTCAAGTTCAGTTTGTGTTTACATGACTGGAGTCAGCATCTCTGAATGATCAGTGCACTCAAAATATGCTGCATTATAATGACAATAAATTCTGATGAAAATACGCCGACCATGATGATGATGGCTGGAGGATTGTGTCACCATACGCTGATGGAGAGGAAAATGATCGGCGTATGGTAGTCAGAGGGTCAGCGTATCATAGACCAACCCTCCAAGTATCGTCGGGCCGCAATGGGCGTAGGATTTAAGTTCTGGATCCGACAGTACTGTATATGAAGCCAACCAGCTTAGGCAGAGCCTGGTTGAAATGAAACCCACGACCATCTGCAGATTGCTGGTAATGCTACATTAACAACGCCACGTCATTCAATGACGTCACGTCTTTTCTGTCAGTACATATTTGAGTTTTACTATCATAATTTTTGTGTTAGCAGTTGGAAACTTTTGCTCCCTAGTGGAACGAAATTGATGTGTGGTGTATAAAAAGTAGATTATTGAATGAATACCGACTGATGTGGACATTCTGTTTTTGTATGGCGGAAGGGTGAACTTGCTCCATTGTTCACGCTTTGGCGCCCTGCAAAACATATAAGCATTGGTCTCTCTTACAGAACCCCAACAATGGCCGGGGGATTATTTGCTATAGAGAGGGACTACTTTTACACGATGGGACAGTATGATTCCGGCATGGATATTTGGGGAGGAGAAAATTTAGAGATGTCGTTCAGAGTAAGTCCTTTCACAAATATAAGTGTAGTGGTAGATATATTGCATATTAAAGAGCTACTTTGATGTCAAAACCTCTGTGTCTTAAAACCAACGTGAAATGATAAAGATTCAAATGATTTTAATGATTTTCCTGAATTGTTAAAAAAAAAATGCAATTTAATAATATCGACAGTGTACATTTTTGGAGGAGAATATGGAAACAAGAATGTTTCTGTCCTTTCCACTTTGCTTTGTGTGACACGCACAAACAGATGTCGTCACCAGTCGCTGATGTTTGTCTACGCGTGACGCTGTCTTGTCAAACTCTCTTGACATCATCTCAGCACAAATGCCTTACTCAGCATCACATCTGGCGAATCCGACATCATATCAGGCGTATATGATTACGACGTAAGACCAGGAAAATTTTATGATCGCAGCCGAACATTTTGTTTTTTAAGAATCTTCAGTTATTTTGGTTAAATAGTGTTATTCATCGAAACTTATTGTGAAACATGGTGTTAGTTTTATTCCCGTAGGATTTCCTTCATATCATTTTAATATTTCCACCCACTTTCTGTCATGACAGTAGTGCCATTTTAAGAAAGTTGGCCACAGCTAAAACATACCTGTTACGAAAATAGTCATTATCAAATTTATTGGTGCACAGTGTTTTCATGTATTTTCTAATATTGTTGAATTTATGCCCCGCTGTCATTCAGATCTGGCAATGCGGGGGGCGCCTGGAAATATTACCCTGTTCCCGTGTGGGACACGTGTTCCGGACTCGCAGGCCATACGGCGACCCAAAGGGAGGTAACACACTGGCTAAGAATTCCCTCAGGGTAGCCCATGTCTGGATGGATGAGTATAAGGTAAACTTTAACAAGCCCATGTCTAAGTGGATGAATATGATGTAAACTGTAACCAGCCCATGTGGGGATGGATGAGTATAAGGTAAACTGTAACCAGCCCATGTCAGAGTATATGAGTATTAGGTAGACTGTAACCAGACCATGTCTGGATGGAGAAATATAAGGTAAACTGTAACAAGCCCATGTCTGGATGGATGAGTATGAGGTAAACTGTAACCAGTCCATGTCTGGATGGATGAGTATTAGGTAAACTGTAATCAGACCCTGTCTGGATGGATGAGTATATGGTAAACTGTAACCAGCCCATGTCTGGATGGATGAGTATGAGGTAAACTGTAACCAGGCCATGTCTGGATGGACGAGTATATGGTAAACTGTAACCAGCCCATGTCTGGTTGGATGAGTATGAGGTAAACTGTAACCAGTCTATGTCTGGATGGACGAGTATTAGGTAAACTGTAACCAGTCCATGTCTGGATGGACGAGTATATGGTAAACTGTAACGGTACGGGGGCTCTCGTCATGTGCACAGTAAGGTCATTGCCCAGGTGCTGCCGTGGGGTATTATGGGATTGATTTGGGGTTCACATTAGTCACCAGTTGTTAGATCAAGAGATTAAGCTGCTACATCCCACAAGGCACGTCGCATACTTTTGTTGCGCACTTTTGTTGTAGTTTGTTTGCGTTCTTTTGAAAATCATATTTCTTCTAACTGTCAAAAAAAAAAAAATCTATGAAAACCCTGTATTTTTTATTCAGAATTGCTGTGTTTAATGGTGGCTGATAGAGTCCTTGTCTACTACCCACTGAACTCTTCTTGTAAAACATTCTGTGTAAGGGTAATTTGATGTCCCAAATATTATTTACAGGATGAGTTTTTCAAAAGGGAACCTGCTCTGCGCCACTTTGACTACGGGGACATTTCAGAAAGACAGGCCCTCAGAAAGCGACTTGGCTGTAAGCCTTTTAAGTGGTACATGGAGAACGTCTATCCGCAACAGGTACAGTAGTGTTCGGTCAGCGTCGGAGTCAAGCGGCTTCTAACTCTACTTGAGCTTAATTGAACAGGCCACTTTTAAACAAAGTACACATCATCTCAGAGGTCATTTCGTGTGCTGATTCCAAATATGGTCCTCATTATTTGGGGGAATTTTTTGGCAATGATTAAAATAAACATGAATATTATTCTGGGGTTTTTTTTGTTTGCTTCTTAGCATGCTCTAACTGTTAAATTTCCACATTAAATCACAGAACATGTTTACGTAGAACATAGATACACATGAGCAGCCAATCAGAGCATGGTTAAGGGCTGAAAAGAACTTGTGACATCACTGTGCTTCAGTCTGTGCAGCATGGTCCAGGAAGTTCACCATAGCACCTCATTCTATTTTTCCATTTCTATCACTGTAAAAAAAAATGACCCAAAATAATGAAGACCACAAAAAATGATGCATGCTTTGTTTAAATGTGGTCTGTTCTGTTAACCCAGCGGAACTACTTTCCACAGGGTTTTCAACCAAAACTAGAATGCATACTGACCTTTACTGATTTGTTTGATTGTTTGGTTTATACCATACCCACAATGAGCCATTAATTTTTCATTTTTTTAGCATGGCAGTCAGTTTTTATGAAGGAAACTGGAGTGCTCTGGGTATTAAAACCACTGATATTGAAACTTTTGATAAGGCTTTATACAGACTTGCACACCATATTTATAGTAGGTCCACTATTGACCTACAATTTCTCAAATGGCCCCAGGAGTGTCATCAACTGCTTGTAGTCACCAATTCAAGGTAGCACAAATAATGAAAAGGAGGAAACCCACAAATTTACTTCCCAGGGCTGGAATTGAACCCTTCCTGCTTATGTAGAGTCATCCTGGCTGCCTTTGCTGTAATAGCACACCTTTATGTTTTACCTGGCTAGTTTATATTCACTAGTAATTTATTCCCTCTGAATGTGACCAGACCTGAATGTTCTGCCCTGTTGTCTCTGCAATACCAAGAAAGCGTGTATCTCAGATAACGATACTACTGTATTAAAGGAAACCACTTTGTGAACGATAGGGGCGTGTATAGTTCGTGCTTGTTAGAGGTGTAATGCGTGTTTGCCTTAAATATGTCTGTGAATCATGCTTCTAAAATGATCTAAACAACTGACCTTTTTCTACTGATTACAGCTGCCACACATTTGGCCTTGTAGAATGAAATTTATAATTCCTTTATTATGGCCAAAAAATCACATAGAAAATATGGAATTATAGGTAATTTTTCATGAGAGGGTTCAATGGTAGATATGCTGTGTCTTCACTGTGTCTTGTTGTTCTGTCATTAACCTGTATGGGTCACTTTGAAGAAATGAAATTTTAACCCGTGGAATGAAAACTATAAAAACTAGAATGATGGGACTTGTATAAAATTGTAGCCCATTACTTACCCTTTTTCATAGGTTCAAATAGATTTGTGCTACGATCATTAGTTTTTTTTTCTTTTCTACCAATTTTTGATGGATGTAATCTTTAATCTAGAGCACAAAAGCTTTAGTTTACGCAGACTGAAATGTTGCAAACCCAGAGTGGGTCAACCAGTTTTCACCTTCAGAATCTGTTGTATACCCAGAGCATGTAACGGTGACTCCCAGGTAACTATTACTGACGTTGTTTCAGAGCGTTGCAGACAAGAATGGGCGAGCCCCGGCTGTGATTGGCAACAGGCTCAAAGCTAAGCAAGCTAAAGTCATCAGCAAGGGAAAGGTGATCTTTCGGGAACTGCTTGTGTTGTTTATAGAAAGATTAAATTACACCAGGATTTCCTTCACTGATGAAAGTGATGTTTGGTTCATATATACCTGTAGTTTATTCATATCACTTTTATTATTACGTTGCTGTAATATATTTCACACCTAGAAGAAATGTTTTGTTTGCATGATGTTGCAATCTGAGCTGTTTGGCATTCATCATTATCTGTACTGTTCATAAATACCACCATCAGATTCAAGAAATTCTCCGTGAAAAAAAAAAAAGGGAAGCAGAGGTAATTTGTGATCTAGTAGTGTTTGTTTTTGTTGAAGCTCATCTGTTTTTTCGTCTCTACGCAGCTGAAACATGATACCACTGGAATGTGTGTGGAACCAGTGGGAGATGTCTTCCAGAAGAAAACCACCTTTAAACTCGCCGTGTGTGAGGAGGCAAGTAAACGACAGGTAAGAATTATCATATTCTGTCACCGTTTCTACACTATGATCCTGTGAATGGTCGTGGATTTCCTCCAGGTTCTCCCCGGATTCCTGCCGCCATAGTTCTGGCTATCATCTTATAAGAGAAGTATTTGCCACATGGCATAAAATAGTTATCAAATCAAATTCTGCATTACATGACATCTGGCTGAATTTTTTGGCTTCGTCGCTCTTACAATATGTGGGTGAGCCGCATGGGAAAGAAACTACTCAGTGATTACATGTTGCTGGATTACCATGTGCAGGTCATTAACAGGTGGGTGGGAATGAGGTTAGGTACAGACCGCTGATGATCATTGGAGAGGTAGGTGGGAATGGCTTTAGGTACATGCTACTGATGCTCAGGGGAGAGGTAGGTTCGAATGGGGTCAGGTGTAGTCTGCTGATGGTCAGGGGAGAGGTGGGTGGGAATGGGGTCATGTACAGGCTGCTGATGGTCAGGGGAGAGGTAGGTGGGAATGGGGTCAGGTACAGGCTGCTGACGGTCAGGGGAGAGGTAGGTGGGAATGGGGTCATGTACAGGCTGCTGATGATCAACGGAGAGGTGGGTGGGAATGGGGTCATGTACAGGCTGCTGATGATCAGGAGAGAGGTAGGTGGGAATGGGGTCAGGTACAGACTGCTGATGATCAACGGAGAGGTGGGTGGAAATGGGGTCATGTACAGGCCGCTGATGATCAACGGAGAGGTGGGTGGGAATGGGGTTAGGTACAGGCTGCTGATGATCAGGGGAGAGGTAGGTGGGAATGGGGTCAGGTACAGGCTGCTGATGGTCAGGGGAGAGGTAGGTGGGAATGGGGTCATGTACAGACTGCTGATGATCAACGGAGAGGTGGGTGGGAATGGGGTTAGGTACAGACTGCTGATGATCAACGGAGAGGTAGGTGGGAATGGGGTCATTTACAGACTGCTGATGATCAAGGGAGAGGTGGGTGGGAATGGGGTTAGGTACAGGCCGCTGATGATCAACGGAGAGGTGGGTGGGAATGGGGTTAGGTACAGACTGCTGATGATCAACGGAGAGGTAGGTGGGAATGGGGTTAGGTACAGACTGCTGATGATCAACGGAGAGGTAGGTGGGAATGGGGTCATGTACAGGCTGCTGACGGTCAGGGGAGAGGTAGCTGGGAATGGGGTCAGGTACAAGCCGCTGATGATCAACGGAGAGGTGGGTAGGAATGGGGTCAAGTACAGGCTGCTGATGGTCAGGGAAGATGTTGAATTGAAGATTCATATTAAAAACACTTATAGGTGTTGGGTCTGCCCTGGGCTCTGCCCAGTTTCCTGGCACAAAAGTGCTAATTAAAATATTCTTGAGTGTGTCATAAAACACCGACCAAATAAGTAAATAAATGAAAACACTTACTGAATTATTTTAACTTAAAAAACATCCACAACCTTACACAGTAACAGTAGTGAGAAGTGAAATATATTTGTGGACATTAAAAACACTACAGTTAAACTTAAAAGGCCACTCTGGTCAAAATACAATCTGCATAGAAATATTATATGAAAGAAATCCAATTGAGCAAACCCAATACCATGGTTCAATGGGAGTTTCAAAGAAAATCACTGTATAACCCATATAACTGAAAATGCCTTAAAAAACAAAATCTTAGCTTTGTCGACAAAACTTTCCTGTGACATGATAGTATTCCTGATACTGAATCAGGCAGCTGTGACATCCTGTAAGGCATATTAGCTGGGATGATGTCAAGAACGTTTGAAAGGACGGCATGATTTATGGATAAACGTCAGTAGTTGTTGACATCATCTGTTTGTGCGTGACGCCACACCATGCAAAGTGGAAAGGGTCTGAAAATATTGTTTCCATAACGATGAAAACTACAACACTGGAGATAATACACTGCAATGTTTTAACAGTTTATCTCAATCATTATCATTTCACCTTGCTTTTAGGACACAAATGTTTTGATGCCAAATTAGTTCTTTAAACTGATATTTTGTGTGCGTGTGTTCATGAATGTGCGATGCCTTTACAGACCTGGTATGAGACTAGTGACAGTGAACTGAAGTTGGCCGCCAGCCTGTGTATGGACATTGACCCCCTGTCTCGAACAGACATCACCCCCCGTCTCATGAAGTGCCGAGGGGAACGCGGCTCACAGGAGTGGCTCTGGTCCATACAGGTGAGTTCTTACAGGGGAGACTACTGAGGACATCCCCTGCTTCATGATGTGCCGAGGTGAGTGCGGCTCACAGGAGTGATTTAGGTCTGTACAGGTGAGCTCAGGACTTCATGCCCCGGGTCATGAAGTGCCAAGGGGAGGGCGGCTCTAAGGAGTGGCTCTGCTCCATACAGGTGAGTTCTCACAGGGGAGACAAATCAGCACATCACCCCCTCCATCATGAAGTGTTGACGGAAGTGTGGCTTAACGAAGTGGCTCTGGTCTATACAGGTGAGTTCAGGACTTCATGCCCCTGGTCATGAAGTGCCAAGGAGAGGGCAGCTCTAAGGAGTGGCTCTGCTCCATACAGGTGAGTTCTCACAGGGGAGACTACTGAGGACATCAAAAGACTTCGGTCCACTTGTTTAGGTTTGTCGACTGAGAGTACACATGTAATGTGGGTCCAGAACTCCCTTATTGTGTGTTTTGTGTCTAACATTTATTGTTTTACAAAACCCAGGTGTCGTATTGTTTAGGGCCCCCTTCGTGACTCGGCAGTTAACCATGCCGTTGTGTCTGTTAGTATTGTATATGTATAGTGATCCTATCTCTGTGCTATGGGAAAAGTTTGTTACTTAGTTACCGGTACTCAGATATTCCTCTGGAATTTGAAAGTAACTTTTCCAGGCCTTGAAAAGGCAAAGCCTTCCCAAGCTGAGGGCTGAATTACAGTTTATAATGTATCTTTGGTAATTTGTGTCTGTGTGAAAGATTGAAAGTTCAATTAATTAATTTTACATTGCTTTCCAGCTTGTAAAAGAGTAGAATAGTTATTCCAAATTTTCTGGAAAATTTGAATTTTGCACCTGAAAAAGCCTGGAGATAAGCCAGGTAGGAGTTTTGTGTGCGCATGACCCGGGATTCCTTTGCTGGTAGATCAACAAGCCCTTGTTGCTATGTTAATTGCATTGTAGCCCTTGGCAGTCAGACGTATTCAGCCCATTCTGTGTATTTCACGAGTCTGTGTGATATCTGACACTGTACATGGGCTCTAGGCCGGTTTCAAGTGGAAAACTCAGCAAAAAACGCAGGAAAAAATTAGAACTGAGGTGAATAATGGGCTAGTCACTGAAGTGTGTAATGTTAAAAGGTATGCACGAATGACCACAAGAGTTTGCCAATACTAGTGTGGCTGTTTGTGCAATTGATGTGCGTACCTATGCATGATCATCACATGTGAGAAAGATCGTCACTAACTTGCCAAATGTCAGGGGTATTCAAGAGGCACTGCGGTTTCCTCCACATATAAACTGACCACCAGTGTATAAGTGAATAATTTTTGAGCATGGCATTATGAAACTAGCAAATGAATCCGACATATTGTGGCATTTTTTTCTTTGCAGGATGGTTTTCGGCAGCTGTTTAACCCCGCCACAGGAAAGTGTCTTTCTGTCCTGAACCACAAAGTGGGAGCGTCTGTTGTCATGGCGATGTGTGATAAGTCAGCTGACCTTGCATTCCATTTGGTCTAACTGTAAATTATCAAAGTGTAAAGTACATTATCTAGTTAGGGGCCATTTCACAGAAAGTTTCATTGAACGTTTCATGATTGCACTCGTTCTATGTAAAGGAAACTTTTGAAAATTTTAAATACAAAAATAACCCTCTTGACTTTTTTTGTGGTTGTTTGCATGAGTGATAAGGCCTGAATTATTTTTATAAAAAAAACATCCGTTGTGAATTTCAGAACTGAATGTAGACAGCTATTTCAGCTCATGTCTCATCAGCCTATTTTGGCTAAATTGTATTTCAAAATACTGTCTTTGAGGTAAAAATTCACCCAGAAATGTGCATTTCTTAAGACAAAGTTAAAAAAGATTATATTTGGTACTGAAATGTACATTTTTCCAGCAACATACCTGTGTTATCCAATCTTCCAAACAAACCTGAATGCACAGGTCATTCTAACTTGAAAGAACTCTCTGAACCAGGCAAAATGAATGAATTTATGGATGAAAGTGTGGGTGAAGCTCGGTTGTTTGTTTGTACGTTGTCATTAGAGAAGTTTGACCCACAAATGCTAAGCCTCTGACGAACCAACTGGCTGTATTACTATGTTAGAAAACTGAGCCCTCTGATCTCTGCGGATAAAACACTGGATTATCACTGTAAACAACCTTAGTGTCTGTGTCATGATGGGAAATCTGACAGTTACAAGTTTTCTGTAATTTTTCCTTAAAAAATGCTCTCTGCCAGTCTGATTATACTGTGCATCTTTCAAATCTCACACTGAATTTCACTCAAATGGAGGTGTCATTGTATGTTAATAATGAAAAAATGCATTTGCTAAAAAAAAAAAAAAAAGAAAAACGCAAAGAAGTGCAAAAAAAACTTTTGCTAGGTTTACCCTATTTCTTCTCATTATTGGGACAGATAATAGTCCCGCTGAAAGTAAAATATTGCATTTGTCTCCCAGTTTTTTGAAAAAGTAAAGATATGGATACGTTGGTCATTAGGTGGTTTAGCCATGGGAGAAAAAACGTTGTATCCCTGTTTACAGGTATGTTAGCTATAAAGAGCAGATGAGATGTCCCAAATATTAGAAGAGTACAGTCTAGTATATTGTAGTAAATCAGTCTACAGCCCTCACCACATATGCCAAGAATGCAAATGAGGTTAGATTTTTGAAGTTGGCCTTACCTTGGTGGAAAGTCCGTTGTAATACTTTCTTGATATGTAAGGTACAGCTGTACAGGATGAAGTGGATTCCAAAGTTCATTTACATATAGTGAGCAGCTGAGTTGTACACAAGGCTGGACTTTATTTAAAAAACAAATTTTCAGATCATATTCTTTATACTACAGAATGTTGTTCAAAGAAGTTTTGAAGCGGAATAGCTTCTAGGTTACTATCTCAACATTGAATTTTACAAATACATGTATTTAAATTTTTCCTAAAATATCTGCCTGTAAAACTATTTACAAAGCAGTTCAGATGTAAATGCTATCTTTACCATTCTGATTTTTCTGTCTTCGCCTAAAGGGAAGTGTGCAAGCGAAGCACGGTCAACCAGGGACCTTCATTAGTGCGGTCACTGTGAATTCAAGTACAGCTCACGCTGGCTTCCTCTCCGGCCATACGGGTTAAGGTCTGCCAGCAGCCTGCGGATGGTCATGGGTTTCCCCCAGGGCTCTGCCTGAATTCCTCCCCCCATAATGCTGGCCGCCGTCGTATAAGTGAAATATTCTTGACTACGGCATCAAACACCCTTCATGTAAATAAGTAAGTCTTCCATGTTTTTTGTGAGTAAGATGAGGAAAAATAGCAAACATTGCACAACAATTCCATTTCCAGCCAGTTAAATTATCATTACATGTACTTGTAGCGTTCAGCACACCTGTCAGTTTGGCCAGGGAATAACTCTTAGTGTCATTGCTCAGGACAAGTAAGGGGAAGCAACTCAGTTTGTCTCAATGCTATTATTACTTGTGCCAATAGCATTGATGCGGTATGGTGATTAATAAAATCTCCTCGTCCAAGTGTGACAAGTTATTTCATGTCTGCCTGTATATATATATATATATATGTGAAATTTTAAAAAAAGGTAAAATTTGAAGGAAATAAAACCAAAAAAGAAATAGAACACACTCCATGTTAGTAAGCAATACTTCGTTCACAGGTTCAAAATTTCATCTGGATCAAATTTAAAGCAGTTTAACTTTTTGTCGGAGTGACATGGCTTTCATAAAGACAATCACCTGAGTCTAACTTCAGTACGCTCTGTCAACTGCAAAATTTGTTACAGTTGTAAATCCGTTTCAGGGTGGTGGTGTTTTTGTTTTGTTTAGATTTAAATTTAGATTTAGATTAAGGCACATTGGTACATGTAAAATGTACTGATATGCAGTGAAGTGTGTCGATACTGCACATTGGTACATGTAAAGTGTACTGATATGCAGTGAAGTGTGTGATATGCAGTGAAGTGTGTCGATACTGCACATTGGTACATGTAAAGTGTACTGATATGCAGTGAAGTGTGTCGATACTGCACATTGGTACATGTAAAATGTACTGATATGCAGTGACGTGTGTCAGTACTGCAAAAGAGTTTAATAAAATACTTTGATGCACCAGTATAGAAATTCTGCCAGTGAGGAAGAGTCAACAGCTTCTTTATTTTGAGTACTTTGATTGCTGAGTGTAAGATCTTGTTCACTGAAATATACGACTCACAGCAACTTCCATCTTTAGATATCAGATTGTACGTGGCATGAATTTTCCTTTGTGCTTCCACGATACATGTATGTGTGTAAATACTACGGCATTAAGCAACAATCCTGTGAAATGAACATGAAATTAATGTCACTGTATATAACAGTCCCAGTGTTCGTGGTGCTAACCTATAGAAGATGTAATAGGTTATGTGGCATTTTGGACTGTCAGACAGAATAAAACTTCTCTTTGTAACCTGGGGATAAGTAGTCTTGTGGTGTGCCGAGGTAGAATTGGGTAAATGTTTGTACCAAGCAATTTTTGATATATTTTTATCTAAACTGTTGTAGAAAATTGAAACAAGACTGATAAAAGTCATTCTACATATAAAGCTAGTATTTCTTTGGTGTTAGTGCCTATTTAGTGTTGGTAATAATGCATATGTATATTACAGATACACATTTCTGGAGTAAAATATGAGACAATTGAATCACGCAGCCAGGAAGAATATGTGCTTTCTTGTTTTTCTTTTTTTTTTTCTTCTCTCTCATGGTGTAGATTATTTATTGTACATGCTGATCCATGTATGTTGATATTGTCTCCATGTATACCATCCTGTCTGATGCATTTTTTTTTTTCTGATATATATATTTGTACTTTTAGTTGCATGCTAATCCATATATGTATTGTCTTCTGTACTTTATCACATACATGTGGACAGTGTGTGTCCTTGCAGTGGTAAGTACTTATTGAACAATCCAGTTCACTATCACAAGCCACATGCATTTTTTTGTACAGCCGCATAATTTTCCATGATTGTGTTGTACGTGCCTCCTCATACTGACGTGTCTGATTTGTAGCTTATTTTATGGCGGTCAAACTTGTGTATTTAAAATACAGCATATCACAAAACGAAATGAAAAAATGCTTGTTTTTGAATGTGAGAGGATTTATTTATGTATGTAGGTATTTGGTTGGTGTTTTACGCCACATTCAAGAATATTTAACTATACGACGGGGACCAACATCATGATTGGAGGAAACAGGGCAGAGCCCGGGGGGAACCTACGATGGTCCGCAGGCTGTTGGCAGACTTTCCCAGGTATGGCCGGCGAGGAAGCCAACATGAACTGGACTTGAACTCACAGTGACCGCGTGGGTGAGAGGCTCTTGGGTCATTGCACTGCGCTAGCATGCTAACCAACTTGTGGCAGCATTTCAGGTACATCCATTTGGGCCATACGGAATACCTTAAAGGTGAAGTGTCCTCTTTGATCGTTTTTTTTGGGGGGGGGGGCATAAAATTGGCACAGTATATGCTGGAGGTATCTGAAACACGGAACCCAAGTGATTTAAAGAATAAAACTTGGCATAGAGTTTTTAAAAAATAGAGTTTTTATTCTCTGCATGCTTATATGGCCTTGATGTCCTCCTAGTGTATGACGTCATCCTGGCGGTATGCCGTTTTAAGCAGCAATCAACTATGCTAACCACACACCGAATTACGATGGGATGAGTTTTCATGCCTTCCCATTGGACTCTCCATGCTTAATTATGTCTATAAATTTACCGTTCTGGGAGTGTGGTCGCCTAATCGTACAATCACGCCTAATACATAGAAATTTTGCCTCTAAAACCATGCAAGTCGGTGGGAAGGTCGGTCAGCAACCTGCGGATTATGATGGGTTTCTCCCGGGCACTGCCCGCTTTCCTCCCACCATGATGCTGGTGGCGCTGTCATATGAGTGAAATATTCTTGAGTGCGGCATAAAACACCAATCAGATAAACAGAAAAATAAATAAATACAGTCATTCTCTGACAGCCTATGTACCTTCACCTGACAACATTGCAAGTATGTATTTTCCGAGAGGTGACTAGAAATGTTGGGTTACCCAAACTAACGTTTTGCGTTGTCAAAAAACAAAAACAAAATGCTATGTACAAGTATACAGATTTCCTCGTGTGGATTTACGCTTTTTAGCCACTATCAGACAGACGGGATTCACTTGGTGGAAGAGATCAAATATGACTGATAAACCCATTCAGCAAGTTACTGGAGAATGATCCCGGGAAAGAGCAGAAAGAAAGGGCGATAGACGGATACGAACTCGTCACCCACGCACGCGCGGTCACAGTCGTACTGAAGACAGGGCTTTTGCAAGAATACTTATAAGCATATACCAGTAAGGTTCATTAAAGGAAATAGAATTGGCATCGTGACATATAGTAGTTTACATGAATGCAATTATGCGTTTGAGCCAAAATTAAGGGGCACACGTTTAAGTAAATTTCTGACGGATTTCCCTATGCACAACTTCGAAATCAAATAGCCAGACTTGGATTCAAACTGGCATACTCTCTCGTGTGAGACGAAAAGCACGTACATAGCTCCGCGAATTTATAGGGTCTGCAGGCCTATATATAAATAAATGCAATGTATTCCATGATTGGGCTCTGTAGGCGCATATATAAATAAGCGTAATGTATTACATTGTTGGGCTCTCTAGGCGTATATATAAATAAGCGTAATGTATTACATTGTTGGGCTCTGTAGGAGTATATATAAATGCGCGTGATGTATTACATTATTGGGGTCTCTAGGCCTATATATAAGTAAGCACACATAAAATACAGGATCAGGCGTTTTACAAAAAATATAGGTGCAGATTTTCCATGGATTTGGCGCCAATTGTAAAAATAAGCGGATACTATATAGTGGGATTAATTACTATGCGATTAGAAGATTTATCATGATGGGCGTAAACTGTCTATTGGTTAGACGCTGATGTCATTACACACAGGCTTTTGGGCACAAAATGTACGATTAGGCAGCATGGTTTTGTAGCCTTCAGTTAAATTAAAAGAGAAACGTTGCTTTTCTTGGGAGAGAGAGACAAACACGAAATTTAGGAACATTTGGGCCTTAAAAATGCAAGTTAGTTTCAAGTCCTCTAATGTTCATGCATGTGCCTATATAAGTTGGTGTGTACGGTTGCATTTGCTGTATATTCTTGTGTGAGATGTCAAAAGTACATCTTCAGAGTTGGGTACATGTACCTAGCTTGCCTGTACAAAGTATTGGCGTAGCTTATTCAAGTGCAGGTTTTGTATAGACCTCCATGTAAAGCACAATTAGAGGACTACAATGTAGGCCTGTTGCGGGACTATCTTTAATGCTCCGTGGGGATATTTAATCGCTACCGTGAATTACAAACTTCATGTCTTATAGCCTCTTAAGGTATCTCAAAAAGTACTCGTGTGTAAGGCTCAGGCTTTGCATGCATATTAATATAGGTTAATACACATTCATTACAATGAATTACAAAATTCACGAGGCCTCCATGGCTCAGTCGGTTAGCGCGCTAGCGCACCTCAATAAACCGAAGCTTCCCACCAATGCGGTCGCTGTGAGTTCAAGTTCACCTCATGCTGGTTTCTTCTCCCGCCGTATGTCGGAAGGTCTGTCAGCAACCTGCGGATGGCCGTGGGTTTCCCCCATCATAATGCTGGCCGCCGTCGTATAAGTGAAATATTCTTGAGTAAACCTAACCGCCCGCCATTTATCTTTCTCGTCAACATGTATATGATTTGGCCTGACACACTTTTCGGTAAGCAGATGCCTGTTCTCATTTTCTGCCAAAAGCGCGAGGTATCCTATACATACATGTATAAGGGGTTTTGTCGGCTTTCAGTTGGAATAAAGATTTAAAAAGAGTTATTTTAAAGTGCGACACGTGTAGGATAAATAATACATCTTTAACGCCCTTAGGTGTAAAGAATAAACACTTTGTGCAGCAAGTAGGGATGTGGGTCATCAGTAGTGAAGCGTGTCACTTTAAAAGGAAAGTATTTGTCAAGCAGGAGATACACGTGTGGAATAATTGTGACCTGGCGTGCTAATGCGGGACTTGAACCAGTGACCTCTGGGCTTCTGGTCCACGCTTCTACCAACATAGATTAAAAAGGGAAATTTTGTCCAGCCCAGCGAAAGCAGACATCGCTTGTGTACCATGTATGCACCTTGTTACGCTACTTCTCTCCCCAGTACTTTAATATCGATGCGAGAGCAGGTACATGCATAAGGGGTACCAGCTGATTTTCATTTCCCAACAAGTGTCGCTGCAGTGAATTGGGACTTCTACGTCATAAGTTTTTAGTTGCACAGGGTCAAACCATTCGGGAACCACACTCGGGATTTGGACAAGACAGAAATACTTCGAGTGTGCGCCAAGCCATTTTGAATGACGTTGTGTTAAAGGCATTACGGGATATGGATCTACTTTTAGTCACATGAAGTGTGTATGTGTCGTGAGCAACGCTAACATGACGAAAGTGATACGTCACGATGACATGTGGAAACTGGGTCAACGGACTATGTTTTCCATTTTCACTTGAACGGACTTCTGCAGGTATCCCATTGCTCAGCTTTACGATGCGGTATATAGTTTCGTAGCTTTTGGCCTCAGTGTAAAATTGTGTTAAACTCCGTTATCGGGCAGGATCTCATATTTGTGTTTGTGATGCACTGTAGTAGTGTTAAGCTTCGAAATAACCTGTGTTGATATGGCAGAAATGCGGCTGAGGCGGCTCTGCTGGGGAACTGAACATGCCTGGCAGGGCACATAAACAGTTGGGCATTGTTGTTGTAGAGGCTGGCCTGTTTTTGTTCATAGAATTGACAAAAACTAGTAGATCGACCTATCCCTATTGTTATGTTTTTTGTGCGCTGACAGTTGAGTATTTGAAAACTGCGCTGAAAAGAATATGGTGCGAAACTGGGGGAGTATTGGGTCATAAGTCACTGTTTTATACATAATTTGAACATTGTAGTGCAAAATGTGTATTATGTATACCTAGCACATGCATGGTGGCAGGTGTGATGTAACATGTTGCATAAGTTTTTTTATGCAGCTTAACTTAATAATTTGGTTGTAACTGGTCATAAGAGTGATATTATTGGACAGTTTTCTCTCATTTTGGGGATATATAGAGTCCGTGCAATTTTTCTTGGCATTCCCAGGTAAAACTGTAGACTGCACAATTACACTTACTGGCTGGCGTCAGTATTAAAACGGCGCAGTCAGCACTTCCGGGGCTCCGATGTGGCTTGACCAGTTAGATTTATTTGTTTATTTGATTGGGCTTTGACGCTTGTCGCTTTCGTCATCGTTTCAGTCATCTCACAAACGTATCTCCTATAGCAAAAGGCCGGGCCAAATGCCCACAGGCTCAAAGCGCTGCCTGACTGCATCATCATGCCGAAAGACACCACACCTCACAAAGGCACATTGTACTGACATCGGACCGACTAGTAATTGGCCTACTCTTCTTTGGCTGAGCGTCAGGCGTATAGCTGGCGCCAAAATAATCCAGGTTTAAGTCATAGCAGTGACTCAGTTCGAGAATGAACACCGGTCGGACCAACCTTTTACGAGGCAACCACTACGCCACCACAACCTGTCGTAACAACCAGATTCTCGTCCAGACAGGCAAAATTTTGCTGTGGATCAAAACAAGAGCTGGTGACTAATACCTATGCAATGATGGATTAAAATGGAATTATGTACATGGGCTACGCTGGGAAGAATGAATGAATGAATGATTTTGGCTTAACGCCACATTGGCAATATCTCAGCCATATCGTGGCGAGAACATGTTCAAATCAGGAAGCCTTGAATAGTATTCGACATGACGGATGAACATTCAAAAGTTAAAGAAAAAACAGACGAACTTTTTTCTAAAACGAATTAAAATAAAGTAAATGTTAGCTGCGCTGGGAAGAATAAGAATAACGGAAACTGGGGCCTATCGTGGACGAGATAGTTAGCGCGCTAGTGGGAAGTGGGAAGGTCAGCCAGAGACTGTGGTCGGGCGTGGGTTTCCCTCGGGCTCTCTCCGGTTTCCTCCCAATATAATGACTAAAACACCAATCAAGTAAATAAGCTAGTAAATTAAAGGATACATGAAAAGAAACTTTCAAACGAAGAATGAAGAAGGTTATCCCTCTTAATAATGTCTTGATGTATTTTATGCATAATTGTCTGTAAACGCCCGGAAATTTTCGGAAATGACGCCATCGATCAACGTACTTGGCACGCAGGACCAGGTTAACGCCCTTCATTCCGCAGAAAGATAGGTGTTGACTACTATCCCCACTTGAAACAATGGCCCTCAAGAAATCTTTTGTTAAATCCGTTATTTGAGGGATGACGAATTGTATTTCCGTCAATCTCACGAATTAATCCATTCCTGTTAACGGATTAATAGCCTAATACGTTAAGACCAACTGAGAAATCCATTAGACCAACGAACATGCAATCCGTCATCTGTCAAATAACAGATTTAATGGAAAAAATTTTTAGGGTATAATTTCATGAGTTTGATAAGATGCTAATGCATGTGGACCTTATCAATGAAATTATGTAACGTGACTCAAGTGTACAATCAAAGTACATGTACCGGTATGGAGTGACTCGTAGTCGGAATTACTTATTTGTCGAAGACAAGGTGACCATGACGTAAAATCTCAAGAGTTACCGCCTCAACGACTTAATGACGTACTAAGGCATAACGCCACAATGATGGTGTTTCCGCCATATCGTGGTTAGGACATTTTAGAGCAAAACAGATGTTTTGACATTGCACTGCACACCATGAAAATACCATTTCTGTTACACTTTTGAAACATGTTGGCATGTTTACCATATTTCGTATCACGCACCTTGTCTTCGAATGGTGGTGGTTTAATACTCTAATATTACATTTTGCAACATGTTAAACCCTAAAGAAATAAAGTTATGTAGTTTAACTCAAAATTAAAATGAAAAGCAATTCTGATAACCAGTAAACATATACATAACCGATATGCGTTCTTGGCTATGTATTAAATTTACAGTATTATTTCAATTATTCCTGTTCCTCCTTTCTCTTTTTATTTACGATTTGTTATGTGTCTCTCGCAAATGTCTTAGCTGTGAGCTCAAGTCCAGTTTATGCTGCCTTTCTGCCCGGCCATATCCTAGGTGGGAAGGTCCGCCAGCAACCTGCGGATGGTTCTGAGTTTTCCCTGGGCTCTGTCCGGTTTCCTCACATCACTTATGCTGGCCGCTGTCGTATAAGTGAAATATTCTTGAGTACGGCGTAAAACACCAATTCAATCAAATACATCCCCGTGACGCGGTTTAATAACAATGTATGGAGTTTTATTCCATGAAACAATTCTAGATCATGGATCTCAAAGTTTGAGGACCTCGAGCACATTCAGTCGCTAAACCAGCTCAGGTTAAGAACTGGCAACCATACGTCCATGAAGTAGGTCAAGAAAAGGTCACGTATGGCTTGCCATTCTGAACTAAAGCTAAAACACGCCTCCACTATTAATAGACCTAAAGTAGACCATCTCTATTTATAAGGTTCATGGGTATAACAAAGATTTGTTGCCCTCCCTGTGGGCCGTACCTGACTGTAGCTTTTCAAATCTCTTGTAGAAACATGCCCGTTCTTGACACAGATATACACTTAAATGTAAAGGCCTACATAAGTTCATATGAACGTATTAAAAGCAGGATCAAATGTACTTTATAAAACACTCTTCAGGAGAGGGACTGGATCTTAGAACGCCGCACTGGCCTTGCCATTCTTGCAGTAATATATGGTGGCGAGAACATGTCAGGAGGCAATTTATGGTTTTCGGTACGGAAATGCAATCAATCAAAATCCAGTAAATTTCAGATGGATGTCTTTAACACCAGTTAAATTAAGAACTTAGTTAAAACTCGAAAACCACAGCATTTTAAAAAAATATGTATATAATCTATCTATGAAAATATGCATAAGTTAATACGGCACAACTATGTTTTAATACATAAGCAAACGGCCTTGCCTTAGACAATGCGCCGTCCTGATATGAGCGAAATTACTTTAAAAGGAATGTTAAACCCCAAACCAACAACGGCTGCATGGTAAACAATGAGATTTGCAATCTGTTGTATATATCACCGTGATGTAAGGAAAACACTTGGCATTCCTCTTCAAAGAGAATTCAGCCAGTACAAATAAAATCACCATCGACTAAGCCATCGTGTGGAATGAATGATTATGGCTTAACGCCACTTCGATAATTTCTCAATGATGCTATTTATTTATTTATTTGATTGGTGTTTTACGTCGTAGTCAAAAAATATTTAAATTACATGATGGCCGCCAACATAATCTAATTGAATGGTTGGAGGAAACTGGGCAGATCCGGGGGAAACCGACCCTCCGCAGGTTGTTGGCCGACCTTCCCACCATGCAGCCATAGCGTGCCAGACGAGTTCATTGTTATCATCATATGTTAACGGTGTATGTAACGCTATACGTTTGACCTCAGTCGAAACAGATGCACTTCACCAGAGTGCATTGTAAACAGATTAGAGGTTCGGGGGCGGGGTGGGTGTTAGTAAGGGACTCGGGTGGAACATATCATGCTTCGACATGCACTGGCGTTAAAATGTAGTGATAGTGGCCTTGAAATATAAGCTACACACTAAAATATGTGTTTAATTTATAAATGGGAAGATGAACACATTTCTGATGCATTTAATAAACGCGCAATGGTGTTTATCCGTGCTTTGAAAGAGATGAATTTATTCATTTATTTGATAAGCGTTTCACGTCGTTCTCAATAATATTTCACTTATACGACGGGCATAGGCATTTTTTTATGGCGTGCTTCGTAATTCTTTACATGATCTTTTTATGTGGCATTCTTACGAGGCCATGGAATACGCCATTATACAGAAACCCAAAACATGACCATAGCCCTGAATGTGACTGCTCTTGTAAAACCACCTAGACGGAAAAAATTATTTAATGCTTTCCAGAAAACAGCAATGATGTGAAAGCTTTGCGCTTGGATAACGGAAGTATAGCAGCTTTAATGGCTTGTAACAGTAATGTTCATTATTTACTGCCTCTTCCTTAAAAGTATATCAGCATTGTATCTTAATCAGAAGGAAAAGAATTGATTTAACACTACTTCTACGTGGCAAAATGATGAACTTAGCATCGCTGACGTCACAGAGGAAAGAGATGTCTTTTCCGGTTGTAGAAATATCTTGCCCTTGTCAGCATAAAACTGAAAGCATGCCGGCTCGTTCGATTTTCTCTCCGTGGGCATATTTGCTTACTTTGAACTGTGATACCCGTGTTGTCATACATCACAAAGATTAAAAGTGAAGTTTTTAGAGCTTTAAATGGAATTTTCTTTATCGATACGTATATACATTTGGCCTAGTGTTTTCTTTTCTTTTAAAATGAAGCTGGCTGTTCTAATACCGGCTATAAAATCTACCGTATACTGGCTTTAAAATGTATAGTATGTTGCATTTAAAAAAAAAAAAAAGCAAACAAACGCCGACACTGGGATTGTAATGTACCGCATGCATACTAGCTTTAAAATATATCAACTCCAGGTTTAAAGTAGACCAATACTGGTTTTAAAATGCAAAAGGATACTGGCTTTAAACTGTACCTATTCGGACTTTAAAGCGTAACGATACTGGCTCTTAAACTTTACGGTGAACCGGCCTTAAAATGCACCGTATACTGACAATGCAATGTATTAGCATTGGTTTTTTATATGTACTATATACTGCTTCTAGAATACACTGATATTCGCTATAAAACTAAAGCTGACTTCAGAATTGCCACAATATGTACGTACCTGACTCCGAGCTTCGCATAGGGGGTTGTAGGCCTACATACATAGGCCTTTACTGGCGGGCTGTGAATCGGCACAGGCTGATCTCCATGCGTGCTTCGGCATAGTTATGTATTTGTTTGGCGTTTTAAGTCGCACACAACAATATTTCACCTACACGACAGCGGCCAGCATTATGGTGGGAGAAATCCACGACCATCCACAGATTGTTGGAGGACATTCCCACGTTCGACATGATCTTTTAGTGAGGCAGCACTGCATGATTCAGACTGTCATCGCTGGGCCTGGCCTCGTTACCCGGATGGTCGTGATAAAGTCGAAACATTGTTACAAGCAACGTTACACCCGAGTCAAGCAAATCCCAAGCACATCGTGTACACTGTGTACAAAACAGGCAAAGGGAAAATGCGTAAACAGGAACATATTTTATTACGTGCAAAACACTATACACAGGCATATTAATGTGTACCTTGCATACTCATGTTTGTACCTACACTTTAAATGTAAACAAACACGTGTGTGTAATGCAGTATGCATTCGTTTGCCATCTGGGAGTGTCTATTTCACAACATTATGCAGGCACATTTTTACAAAAGTAGTTCAAGAAAAATACCAATCAGAGATACATGTTTGATTTATTTAATTGACTGGTGTTTTCCGCCTTACTCAAGTATATTTTACTTATACAACGGCGGCCAGCATTATGATGGAAGAAAACCGGGCAGAGCCTGAAGGAAGCTCACGACCATCCGCAGGTTGCTGGCAGACCTTCTCACCAGAGATATATACATTAACACAGACAATTATTAACGATTTCCGATAATTTATTGTAGCAAAATGAAGAACGGTATGTCTTCAACATACAAAAATATTGCATATTATGTTTAACAAAACAAATACAAGTTCTTGTCTGGAGACTTTCTGTATAAGTAATCTGCAGACTGGGTATGGAATGAGTACTGACAACGTCCGTAAGTTAAGTATATTCGGTAGTCTATGGCGCATGTCACAATACTGACTTACCGTAAGTGTTTAAAATATATATTTATACACATGGTGTATTAATGTACAGTGCTATTACACACAGAGGTCTATGGCACTGGTCACAATATTTACATAACATAAGTGTTAAATATACAGTCCTACACCACCACTTATGTGAATAAGTTTATAGCCTTTTGATATTCCACCAAATCACAACCTTAAATGCAACAAGAAGAAGAATAGAGAGTATCCCGATCCACAAAGTGCTGCCGGACATAAACGAAATATATATACATATATATGTCTATAGCTTGCTAACTCTGTAAAACTTTGTACAGATGCAAAGATAACAAGTGGTATGGCAAAACACCCAAAAAATTAAGATATTATCAATAATTCCATGTTCATTATACGAGTATTCACTGTCTTTTAACACTTAATCTGTAAATCTTGAGGCTACAGTGTGAAGATATCAGTGACACCTTACGGTAAGGAAGAACTAGGCCGAGATAAAGACGCGAGGATGATATATTAGTGGCGGGGTTTGTCATCATCGGGGCCAACTTGCATTAAGCCCTCTCAACGTTACGTGCTCGTAGCGTTGTCGTATATGCATCTCGCGAGATGACAGTGGGTCGTCACATTTCAAAAAAATCTCTTCCATTCCAAACCACAACTAATCCTACTTCCTTCGTCAGATCTACGCTCAGATATCAGCTCTAAGATACATAATAGTCACTCAATCACGTGCAAGCATTATGTGATTTAGATTGGATATATTGTCGTTGTTGCTGACCGCCGCTATGGACTACTTCGCGTAAATCACATTCGTTTTCCTTAGCTAATACATCGTTCACTTTTCTTCCATGTGCAATTCTACGGGTACTTTGAAGCCAGGATTGTGTATTTTTTGTTGGCAGCTTTCCAAATCCTGCCTGATTTTGTAGAGAATATCAATGCGCCAGTGGCTGGTAATTGCGTGCAAGAGCTGTCTTAGTCTCGTTTACAGGAGTTCTCGCGAGAATGTGATTGATATTCCTTCTCTAAAGGAGAGCCGTTCTTTACCAGTGGCTTCATGCATGACGTCACTAGCTCGCGTGCTTACTATCTGCTTTTCACAATGAACTTCACAGGAGGTATCATGTTACATATGCAAATTAGTGAAGTCATGCCCGAAGCCACTGGGAAAGAATGTCTCCCTTGTTACACTGTGTTATGTAATACCCACCCTGTAATGTAATAATAACTTCCATGTTATGTAATTTCCTCACGTGGAGTAGAGTGAGGCAGAAAAACAAACAGGGGAGGTGATTGTAACCAAGATGGCGTTGGGGATAAGACCAAAGTAATATGATAAACGAATGCTTTTGATGCGCAAACGTTTCAATGTGGGAAAGTAATCCAGCGAAGGTACTAGGATCGGGAACTATGTACCGCGTGTTCTACTCGACATAACCACTAGGGACACACTGATCAACTCAGGCACTTGACTAAGCACAGAATAATACATATACCAGTTGTTATGCATGTTATTACATCGATTTTTTTTTACCATACCCGGGGACTGATTTTATTACATAACACGGCAAATGTTACTACATTTCGCGGTGATATTACATAACACTGAATTTTTTATTACAATACACGGTGAGTGTAACATTACTCGTGCGTTATTACATGTACATAACACGGTGTGACATCCCTTCACACAAGTGCCCCTTGACGAAGCCATATGTTCTTGTGATCCATGCTCTGCGCCACGTGAATGTCAGCGTAACTCGAGTAACATTGTGCGAAGCCTACTGCAATCGTAGAAACATCTCGCCTAGATTCACTAGACAATAATGATCGACGGAGTGTGAATCTGACATCGGAAGGAAGGAATGTTGGATAAAAATCTTACGCAAGGTGGCAATGAGCATTCAATTCTTGCATAGCGGTGTTTTCAGGCAACGATACCCCGTTACCCCGCCCCCAGTACCACCAAAAGTGTCGAGTTACCGTCTGTGTTACACTTTCCCATGTTTTGTGCCGCCTTTTCCCCATTTTAAACACAAATCTAGTCCCCCCCTTCCCCCACGAACAGTAATAGCGGAGAGTTTGCATATTTGAAGCCGCACCTCGTGATATGGAAAGGGAAAGTTACGGCCACGGTAACTTGGACAATGGAGTTGAACTCTGGCTGAACTGAACCTGTGAGGTGTCCTCAGTTTGAACTCGTCAATCTGAAGTATACACAGGCCTACTTTATCATCTCCCATATTGATAACAAGTTATGAAAGCAGAGCTTTATTTGTTTACTTTTGCTTTCACCGTTTCAGGACAAATTATAACCTTCAACTAGATAATAGATAATTGCTCAAGTCTTCGTCGACAAGTCTAGTCCGCTACGCCAAGGGTTATCTAAACAAGGGCATTTATATACCAGAGGCTTCCTTCGTTGTTCAAAAGGTTCGGGAAGGCGACATTTTCTCACGGACCGTGGTGATCTGATCTGAATTATTGTGAGCCGAAACAAAACCAAGGTCACTCCAGAGAGACCGGCTACAACCGGGCGTCCGGTGGTGTCTGTGTCCCATTTCGCAATGTCATACACAAGGATATTCGTCATGTGGCTCAGTACATTAACGTGCGATAGACTTTAGCTGTGACAAGCAGCTCCACATTTCGCTCTTTTTGTCTGTCCTTTAGTGTTTGACATTTTAAGAAGCAAGAGATATTGACTTAAAGAGACGCCAGGTTGCAAGACGGCACATCACCTGATGTGGTCGACATTTCGAGGAATTTTACAAGTGTGCTGTTTTTCTTCTGAGAGTACTGTAACCATCATATCACGCCTCAGTCTTAGTCTCGGCAAATCTCGCCCTGTCTAGCGGTGCCTAACATCCAGTGAACAGACCTATCACAAAATAGTTAAAAAAAATTCAGTACACTGTGATGTGAACTCAGATTGGCTATCCGCTACACCGCATGCTCTCAGAGCTCTTCCTTCTTTCCTGCGCCGGAAATCAACGCTCACGAGTGGGAACCAGTTAACTATTCAGAATTTAATGGAATCTCTACATTAAAACCTTTCATTATACTTCTTCTGTGCCGTGTCAGTCGCACACAAACTGTGGACTCTCTTGGGTTGGCTAGGCGCATTCCGCGGTTCTGTAACATCAAAGAGAACGACAAAACATTCCCAGAATACAACATCAACTGGCGCGTCACCTCAGTGAACTCCGATTTAAACTGTCCGCTACTACACTAGTCACAATTCACTTCTACATCAAAGTTCTGAACCATTGATGTTTTTTTTCTGCCTTATATCGTATATATATGCAGTATTAAACGTCCACTGTACTCCAGGTAACGACTTTCAGCCAGGGTGTACGAGACGATAGCCTATAGAAGAGAAAATCTGAACTTTTTGAAAGTCGGTGACAATGTATAGTGGCATTTCTTCTTATATCGGCTAGTAAGACTTTTGTGGTAACACAGATAGGACCATGTCGCAGATTTCCTCAGTAATACAAAGCACATTTTGATAAAAAAAAGTATATTAGTTAACAAAGCATGCGCGTAGCCTTAACAAACTGACGAAAGAGTTTTGATGCATGAATGTTGCTGGGAAAAATTATATGAGGTCACTTTCACACACAAAAAATCGTTAATTAACTTCTTTGATTTGAGTACTCAAGAATATTTCACTTATACGACGGCGGCCAGCATTATAGTGGGAGGAAACCGAATAGGGCCCAGGAGAAACCCATGACCAAACCAATTACTTCTTTGTTTCTGAAATGTCGTTGTCTAGACTTTTTTACCGAAAGGCATCGTGATTTACGTGAAGTTACTGTACGAAGATCTGATTCATGAAGCGAAAAATATTATCTTCACAACGCATGAATCAACTTGCCTTAACGCTATGCACACCGGCAATAGGCCTATACAGGAACACACCTGCGAATCACGTGCCTCACTCCCTCAACCCCTTACTCTAACGGATGCTATAAATTCCTTGTCACGGGCTAATTTTTGTGGATGGGTCACTGTCCTTATCCTCCACCTGCAAAAATGTGTCCTTCTCCGCGCACTGTGTGTCAGTGCGGAGCCGCAGAGGAAACTTAAAGGTCAGCAAGTAGAGTAAACTATAAGACACTAAGCAAGTGGAAGACAACGTGATGGTCAAATATACAAACCACATCGGCGTTTGCTCTTTGAACAGGTACCCTATCAAAGGCGTCGTTGCCATGGTGCCGAGCGCCAACGTCACTTGCATGCAGCTGGCCATTTTGCCTGTGACTGACGTGACGTTGACGTCGACCCAGGCGTACATGGACGCATAGATTGTGGACATTGCCGTGCCGATAAGTACAATGCAGACCCAGGTAAACACGGCCGACTGTTCCACGGCTAGAATGAAGAGACCTAGACAAACGACCAAGGCCATCATGAAAACAAACAGCATTAGCGTTGTTGGCATGACAACAGCGAGAGCGATACCGATGAAACGACCCCCCGCGAAGCCAGCATAGAAGGCCGAGTTGCCTTGCGCGGCGTGGACCTTGCTCCAGTTCATCTGCTTGACGAGGAAAGCGAGGAGAAAGTTGGCGCATGTCTTCTCGACGGGTCCATACACGAAGAAAAAAATTCCCACCAGACTTATCCCAACCGGCAGTAGTCTGGACTTCCTCTGCGCCTTGATTACCGGAGTCTTTTGCTCATCAGAACAAAACTCCTTGTTCTCACGCGAAGTCAGCTTTTCGACAGAGCGGCCGAGCCACATAATCGTAATTGGAACGGCCACCGCCAACATACATGTGCCAATGATGGTATAAGCGACGTACACGCTGGTCTCTTCATCGCCATGGAGCGACTGGCTTTCATTGAAACTGGCGTTTGGGAACAACGTAAAAGTTGCCGGTGATGACAAATTCGCCAAGTCAGTACCGCCCGAGTCGTGTGGCTTTGAGCTGTTGCCAATGCCAAAATCGCTGACGGCTTTCCGCCCGGATTCTGACAGAAATGGCGCTGTTATAAGAGGGGAGACAATCCCGCCCAAGGCAAACATAGCCTGGATGGCCTGCATGTAAGGGTTCACCTCGTTCTTCCAGAGCTTCACTGTTATCACCAGGGCACCTGTACAACAAGAGCATAACAAAATGTTCATACATATTGTTTCTCAGGAGCAAAAGCCATTCAATGGAAAACCTGTTTTCACGACTAAATTCTATCAACTGTATCGACAATTCAGCAAGGTCATCGTCTGACTTACGCTTCACAACTAGAATTTCCTTTGTACCCCCACCCCTACTTCCCACCGGGAAAACTACTCCTCTCTTTACTTTTACTTGGAACCTTTCCAAGCAGATATAATAGAAATCAAATACGAAGGACGGAAATAAAACATTTTCATGCGTGCACCAGCTAGTTGGAATACTCACCATGGCGAATATCAAAGGATGAGTTTTGTTCAATCGTCTCAGTCCTAATCAAAAGTCAAAGGATGAGTAATATTTCACTTGATTTTTCTAAACTAGAGCTTCAGCAGACGCCAGGCATTCAAATAAAGAATTCTGAGGTATTAAAGTTCATTCTAAGAAAGACTCATCCAGAATGCCATTCAAGAGCTCCTTGAGATTGCTACTCTAGGGCACTTCTTTGACGAACAGTGCTTGACTTCTGCGGTTTAATTGCAAGAAAAGCAGTAGTGCCGTTGATGGTTGATCCATTCCTCTGACTCGTCATTTTGATCAAACAGTTTGTCAGTTTGGGATAATATGATGTCCAAATTGTGGACACCACTTGGTTTCTTCAATCATGACACGCGCCCGTGCATAACTCATACACTGCAAGCAGTAAAATCGATCTACCAGGGGGGATAACCCAGGCCTTCGGATAGAATGTCACAAAGTATTAGTGGCATCCCTGTAATCAGATGAAAGCGTATCTCGGTGCCATTGGATTTCTAAGGAATCAAATCACCTTGGTGCCTCCGGGTTTTGGACAACAAAGCAAACTCGGAGTCACCGGGTTTTCGGCAACCCAAAGCATCTCGGAACCACTGGGTTTTGGGTCACTGATAGCATCTAGCAGCCAGTGGGTTTTTGGAAAACTCAAAGCATCTCAGAGCCACTGGGTTTTCCGAGACAAAACGTCAAGAAGCCAGTGGTTTTTTGGCGATTCAAAGTATCTCGGAGTCACTGACTTTAGGGTGACTCAAAGCATCTCGAAGCCACTGGAGATTTGGATGACTCTAAGCATCTAGGAACCATTGGGTTTTTGGCCGATTCAAAGCACTTCAGAGCGACTGGGGATTTGGGCGACTCAAAATACCTCGTGTCTCGAAGCATCCAGTTGAATCTAGATTCGTCGAGCCACGCGTGAGTGTGCGCAGATGAGCACACAATATAGTCACTGTGACGCATCATGAGCAGGCCGCACGACGTCAGCGTTCTCTGATGCCAAGACTGATATGTACACGTATCGAATCTGAAGACAGCCGGACGCTGCCAGACGCTCATAATGGCAAGGCTTTGTGGGCGCTACGCTTAAGTCAACTTTGTTGATTTGAGCCGAGACACTTTAATAAGATTCCACTGAAGTCGACTTACATCCGGTTGCTGTCATGCTGTTATTTCAGATAGAGTAGCGCAGCAGGTGTGCCCTTGGTCCTGCGGTCCTCCTCATTATTTTAGGATTCAATTAATGCCTAAGTGTCAAAGTAACAGAGTGCACGCTGTGTTAATCAGACGGAGGTCAGGGCGACCCATCACGTTTTGTATACAGTGAAAAGCTTAATAGCTCAGTGGAAGACTTGTAAACTTTGCTCCTTTCTTTTCTTAGAGGTTTCACGTGGTTTTCAACATTACTTCGTTTAGGACAGTGTCTCCTTATAACAGGCCGGACCAAATGTTGCCTCAGTGGAACGCAATGCCGAAGACACCAGACAAGACGCCCCATCCAATCACATTATACTGACACCGGGCCCACCAGTGCTTGGCCTATTCTATTTTATGGTCAGTGCCTAGAGATTACTGGTGTTAATGTCTTAGGTGTGACTCGGTTTTCATTTCCAGATCTACCATTTAGGACTTATTTACTTACTTGATTGGTGATTTACGCCGTACTCAAGAATATTTCACTTGTACGACTTCGGCCAGCATTGTGATGGGAGGAACCATTTAGGAGACAGACGCTCTAACCATGGCGCCACTGCAACCGGCAGCTCGGAGTGTTTAACCAAACACGTTTTACACATGTTTTACAAGACAATGCAAAATCTGTAAACCTTGAAATTATTCGCGGAAATATTTACCTATATCGACGGCGCTTGTGACTAGATTGCGCAGGACAAACGCCACGGACATGAGAACGAGGTGGTGACACCAGGGAATGACGTACGTCAACAGACCGGAAGACACAATGAAGAGAGCGAAGAGCCCGTTGTTGTTGTATCGGTCATAGAGAAAGCCGAGGAGTAGGGGACCGAGCATGAAGCCGAGGGCACTGCAGGTGAGCAGAAGTGAGCCGCTCTCCATGTCAGACTTTGTAAGGATCAACAAGTCAAGGAATGTCACCCCTTCTTGTCCCTTCAGGGCCCCCTACAACATTGACACAGGAATAAATAGCTATAAAAATAAGAAAGTAATAAATTAATAAATCTTACATCCTCCTTAATAATGACCAAGTTTGGTTAATTTTTAACGACCTTGATAACGTGAGTTTCACGTGGTCACTCCTGCTCAGACTTCCAGTCCTTTGCTTATTTGATTCGTGTTCACCGATGTACTGTAGAATTTTTCACCTTGACGACGTCGACCAGGTTTAGGAGGAGGAAACGGGGCTGCTACAAGAGGTTCTGACCACTCTTGGGCAGTTCCTTGACGAACCTCCGAACTTACCATAACAACCGAAGCAACGAGAGCTACATTCGGAGAGGGGGAGGGAAATGAGCTATCGAGGCCCTCCCCCCCCCAAACAAGCTCAGTAGCCGAGAGCACCTCGTCCTGCTCCCATCCATCGTGTTATTGTGAATTACCATTCTAAGAACGCGTTAGTCCCCCTAACGGAGGGCATTTCACTCGCCATTAATAATAGTGGCGCCGGCGGACAAACCACAGACAAGCTGTTATCACAAAGAACTGTTATGTCTCGTTTATGTTTATTGATTTGATTGCTGTTTCACACACGTAATCAATTAAAAATATTTCACTTATACGACGGCGGCCAGCGGGAGGAAGTAGTGGGAGGAAACCTGGCACAGTCTGGGAAAACCGACGACAATTCGCAGATTGCTGGCAGACCTTCCAACTTACGACAGGAGAGAAAGCCAGTATGAGCTGGAGTCACACCGACCGCATTGGTCTTGCGCTCTTGAGTCAGTGGCTTTATACCCCAGCGAAGTAACTCGTCTCCTACTAACTGAAATGCTCTATTTCATCTCATCTTTAGGCCTAATACATTTGTGTCACCCATTTTATTTAAGTTAAGCCAATGTGCTAATGGGTATGATCAGTTATATTAAATATGCATTCTCTTGAAAGGTTAGAATAAAACCCCGACCAAGGTATGGTGTGAACGGGACACCCTTCCCGCTGGAAGCAGTTCTGCAGAGAAAAAAAACTGTGTTGTCTGTTGTTCAGTCCTGCATTTGCGACGACGTTTTGCGGGCAAACTGGTTACACGGTAATCACTGATTTACAAGAGAACAATGGTGGCTGTAGCTTGGATCCAAGCCGTAATTTGAAGGTGGGGAGAGGTGGGGGGAGGAGGAAACCAGTGCGCTTCGTCGGATTTATCTGATCATGTATCAGTTACCACAATCTTTATAGAGCATCGTTCTGTAGATCAGACTCACTTTACCGTATTTTTTATTAATCTTTACGGCATTTTATATACTCCATCACTTATTTATGGATTTATTAATTTAATCATTACCTTCATCAGTTGGGTTATTTATTCTCACACGGTTTCTTTCTCTTTTTGTCTCAGACTACTGTTTATCTCAATTTACACTCATCTCATCCCAAGACTTCCTAATGACTTATTTATACACGCTTCTTTATGGGTAAGCATCACTCTCGTTAACTGTCTCTCCCTGGGACCCTTCCTAAGATGAGAATGTAACGTTTCGTCAAACGTAACTATCATGGCGAGGCATCTCTTCAGTATGTGGCGTCATGGCTGTTACCTTTGACATAGCTTACACTGTGTTTGCAGAAAGGGCCCCTGGAACATTTTAGGCATAGAAATGAATAAGACAGACAGCTTTTTTGAGTGTGCATGGCCTGGAATTACTCGCTGTGTGACAAACCAGCCCACGGGGCTGGTGTGCATCCATGGTAAAGCATTGTAAGCCTCTGCTGTCAAACACAATTCAGGAAATTTCGTGTAATTTATATACGTATTTATTTATTTATTTGATTCCATGGTGTTTTACGTCATACTTAAGAATATTTCACTTATACGACGGTGGCCAGATTTAGGTTAGGAGGAAACCAAGCAGCGACCGGGGAATCCCACTTCCATTCGCAGGTTACTGGCAGACTACATTTTGTGTATTGTGAGGATCTTTTTGAGTGTCTTTACGTGGAATTAAGCATAATTTCAAGGCGAAAAACTGAAAACTGAAAAAACAGAATTGTCCCCAAAATCTTCAATGAGGCAAATATGAAATGAAAATATGCTCTGGTGACACCTTTGATCCGTTCGGCGCATGCGTAATGATGCACCGGTCGAATCAGCCATCTGGCTTATTGTATTCGATCGTCTATTCACTTATTCACTACTTTCCAGTAAATGGACACGTATTCCACTAACGCATTACTAACGGATTCCCATCATACTTAAATGGGGAAGGTTGATCATAGGTTAATAATGAATAGTTCACGCATTTCAGCTCAGACAAGAAGGATTGAAAGGTGTTGCACCTGGCCAGCCATCCGGCTGACTTTTGGTCGGTCAGATTTTTGACATTATATTTTTTTTAGAGAGAGTGCAAAACGCCATGGAACGTTTCCGCCGCATTCTAGAATTCTTCGCTTAGATACCATGGGGGATACTATCAGCTTCATGGGTGGAGGAAACCGGAGTGCACAACGTAAACAACAGACATTTGGTGAGTTACACAAGAAATTTTCCACATGTGACATATGGACATGCACTCCATATTGTTGAAAGACGGATGGTCATAATCTAATGATGGACAGCGCAAATGGTGCCAGGAGCGTCGTCTAGGGCTTACCGTCACTAAAACCTCACAACAGTGACAGTTGAGGAATCTAGAACTTCCCTGGCGAAGGCTGGGTTTGAAACCGCGCCTCATGTGGCCTACTTATTGTAAAGCACGCGATCGTGGACCGCTAACGTGCTTATTTTCACCGGGCGTCCATCATCATCAGTCACGACATGGGTAGTTCCCATTGTTTATTAAATTTTTGATTTCTTCTCTGATTACACCACTAAATCTTTGATTGCTCTCACACTGACTGACTACATCACAATGTCCTTGATTGCTTCTCTTACTGACTGACTGCATCACAAAATCCTGGATTGCCTCTCGTACTGACTGACTACATTGCAAAGTAATTAATTAATTCTTTTGCTGACTGAGTGCTTCACGAAGTGCGTGATAAATTCTCTCACTGACTGACTGCATCACAATGTCCTTGACTGCTTCTCTTACTCACTGACTGCACCACAAAGTCCTTGATTACTTCTATTACTGACTGACTACATCACAATGTCCTTGACTGCTTCTCTTACTCACTGACTGCATCACAAAGTCCTTGACTGTTTGTCTTACCGACAGACTGCATCACAAAGTCCTTGACCTCTTCTCTCACTGACTGACTGCATCACAATGTCCTTGACTGCTTCTCTTACTCACTCTGAGGCCTCTGCACAGATTTTAGCGCAGGCGCAACTTTGCCCGGCAGATGGCGCTGGTGCTCCACAGCTGTCAAGTACACCACAAAGTCCTTGACTGCTTCTCTTACCGACTGACTGCATCACAAAGTCCTTGACCTCTTCTCTCACTGACTGACTGCATCACAATGTCCTTAACTGCTTCTCTTACTCACTGACTGCATCACAAAGTCCTTGACTGCTTCTCTTACCGACAGACTGCATCACAAAGTGCTTAATTACTTCTCTTACCGACTGACTACATCACAAAGTCCTTGACCTCTTCTCTCACTGACTGACTGCATCACAAAGTGCTGTCAAATGTATTTCACGGTTTTACATACATGTCGAATGCCCGTCAAAGCCAATACTTGACAGCTGTGGAGCACCAGCGCCATCTGCCGGGCAAAGTTGCGCCTGCGCTAAAATCTGTGCAGAGGCCTCAGAGTTACACTCTCGCGAGTTACTTAATACGCTCAGCGGTTCGATACCTGCAATGCACTTTATCGTATGTTGGTGATACATTCTAACCGAAGTTACGATTGTGTATTAAAAGAACAGTGGTGTTTATCATTTCATTGAAAGTGCGGTTGTCTTCACACATCACATTTCTTTGTATTAGATCAGTTTGTCTCATAACACCAGTCATGCCATTTCTCACTGCAAAATGTCAAGGACAGGCCCTGGGGTTCAATGATTAACGTTTACGTTTGTCCATACTGTAATTAGGTTACAATGTCTGAAACCTCTGATACACCCGCATTCTGTTCAGACACAGAACAATGAATTATTAAAGCGCATGTGGTTTTTAACGGCGCGCCTCTATAATATATTTTAAATTAATTAAAGATTAGCCCATTAAATTTCGTTCCCTGATAGTTTCCCCTTGAGTTATTTGACGTGTGAACATTGTCAGGGCTGTATAGTTTTGTATAATTATGCCGGGCTGAAAGCCTTTTTTCTGGCAAAAAATCTGGCCTCGTTTAAATAAGAAGCCATAAAGCTCTGTGCGAGAAAAGAAGTGGAACAAGCCAGTGGAATGGATGAATTAATCAGGTGACTTAGGATAACGATACAATGCGCCACCAGCAAACAGTTGTTTTTCAACATGAGTATAACATCCCAAATCAGAATAAATATTAAACATGCACTGTCCAAAGCAGCAATAACAAACCAAAGCCCGTTGAAAACAATAAAATTTCTTAAAAAATACTTCATAGATATAAATTTTTTACATCATCCTCATATGTTTAAATATATATTCTAAATATTTCGCTATATATTCTGTTTAACCGTGACATGGGATCGATTCTACCAAATCATTTCTGACTTGGGTCAAAATTTGAAACCAAGTCACAATGCTTAACTGTTTGCACTGGAAGTTGAAATTTTGACACCTTTTCATAATATGACATTTAAGAGGAGTTTAAAATATTAATTACTTGAGGCAAAAACTAAGTTATAAAAAAGAACTTTTAAGGTAGAGGTCCTATTGATTGCTTTACGGAGGGCCCAAGGTGACGGGTCTCTGTATGAGAATGTATTGAATGAATGAATGAATGAATGGCTAAACGCCAGACCGGCAATATCTCAGCCATATCGTGATGAGGTTTATTTATTGAATACGGCAGGGAAAATAAACAGTCAAGAGTTACATCATTGGTATTTTGTTTTCTATTTAAGACTGCCGGTCCTGGGATTCCAATATGGCGGAAAAATGAATATTTCGGGCCACATCTTTACCCAATCTAACACAAAGAGTCGTTAAAGAATATTTGTTACTTTTAATCGTACGCTCAACTCTTACAGATAACACGATTATTTACATTATGACCTAATTATACGTTCGCCTCAAAACATGCTGAAGTCACCAGGCTCCCTCACTTTACACAGCATGCTGGCAACGTGTTCCCCTGGAGATGGCCTCTCCCCTTGCGATATAGTACTGCATCACTGTCACAACATACTGAAGTCACCAGGCTCCCCCACTTTACACAGTATGTTGACAACGGGTTCCCCGGGACCTGGCCTCTGTCCTTGTGATATAGTGTTGCCTCACTTCAACAATATGCTGAAGGTACCAGACTTCCCCACTTTACACAGTATGCTGACGACGGGTTCCCCGGGACTTGGCCTGTGCCCTTGTGATATAGCGCTGCCTCACTGTAACAACATGCTGAAGACAGCAGCACCCCCCCCCCCCAACTTTACACAGTATGTTGACAACAGGTTCCACGGGACATGAGCTCAGCCCTTGTGATAGTGCTGCATCACTGGATCGCCATACTGCAGTCACCAGACCCTCCACGTTATACAGCATACCCTTCACGAAGGACGGGTTGTTTGTTTCCTGCTGGCAGCGCAGTTAATTTCACCAGTACGCCTAAGGGGTCCCGGGTAAGGGGCACCTGGAGGGCACGTTCACCGCCAGTCAAACAAATTAATGATATAAATGATTAAATAAAGAAACTTGAAAATGAAATCTTCACCGAGATACCTATATCTGTATTCGACAACTGACAGAATTAACTTATTACGAATTTGAAATCTGAATTGTATCTGGGACCTAATATCGGCTGTCTACCATGTATCATCGAAAACTGATGACTTCTCTCTCACGTGTTGGCAGCTTTACTCACTATTTATGTACATAATTTCTGCAAGGTCCCTTGAGGACCTGTATTTTAAGTTGTTTGGAAATGGGCCTTACGATCATGTAAGAGCGGTTTACGAATGCCAGACTTGACGCTTATATCGTAGTGCACATTAACAGAGAATCCGAAATGCTGCGTGAAGTCGGACAATGGCGGATTTTCACCTGCACGCTAACCCACATCCCTCAGCCGACATTTAGTGCTACAGGGCCGTGGCTCTTTGCAGTAACTTCACATCTCGTAAACCATCGTTTGATTTGGGGCAAAGATGGAGCCACGTGGTGCACCTGACTACTAACTTGTAGCATCTACATCACTGCTCACACACACTGCAAGGGCCGATTTTACAAAGCAATTTTCTACTTAAGTAAAACTTAAAAAAACTTAAAATTTATTTAAACTTAAACATTCTTGAAATTTTAAACTAAAGATATGGATGATGCACGTATATCATGCCGAAGCACAAGTAACACAAATTTTAAAACCAGTTAATGTCAAAAAAGCCGTAAAATTGAGTTTAAAGGCTTGGAGTCTTAACAAAAACTGCCTTGTGGAATCCGCAACCCAGAGCCTTTAGACGTTCACGGACGCATCATTTGTTCTTACAAGGTCCTCCGTCATTAAAGGCTTCTTTCAGGGCAGTGTACTCATATGTAGCATGGTACAGTCTTTTACGGTGGAAGTGTTCTAATAGAATCATATCTGTTCATTAGAAATGTGTGACTTGAGTAGGTACGCAGAATGGACGTGCATAGCTGAAGAGGACATTGTGCGCAAAGTCAAGGGGAAAAAAAAGGCAAAGAACAAAAACATATCTTCGTAAAACGGATCGCCACGATATGGCTGAGATATTGCCAATGTGGCGTTAAGCCAAAATCATTCATTCATTTGGAAAACGGAAAACCGCTTAATGATGCATACTTATTTACATGGTCTTGGAGTTCAAGAAGGTACCTATGTAAGGCGTATAGAAAAGGCTGGGTGATTGTTTATGTTGTTTATCATAAAAAAAAAACCCACTGTGGAGTAAAGCCTTAAAAGATAACGATCACCCAATTTTTGGTACGCTAAAAATACAGCGAATACGCGAAAAAGAACAGCCGCACCCTACGGCAATCCCGCGCTTACCATGGAGGGGGATCTCCTCCATAGTACGCAAAACATTTGTAGACTCGAGACTAACAACACAGTGATTTGTTGTACCTAATTCCGCTGAACCCAGGGTCATATATTTGCACCATTCCTTCATCAGCAAGCCGCTGTTATCAACAGATGCAATTACTCATGTACATTCTTCGAAAATCCCGGAACTCCATAGTTGGTATAACATGTGGGGTTATTTGGAGCTGTGTAAATTTGACCAAATTTTGTTGCCAACTTGAAGACTTTTCTGCTGTGCACTAGATGTACTCACATGAATCATTTTTGTCATTCATGGCAGAATTCGTGATATATATTGAGAGGGAGTTGCATCTAGAGTTATGTGCTCAAAGGAATCGATCGACCCATAGAGGGGACATTACGCATGGACTTATGGTCTCAAAAGAATCGTTTTTGTAGTAACTGCCAACCAGTTGTCGAAGATTTATATTCTGAAGTATTCCTTTAAATAATTAAAAGCGATTTCTCATGAACCCTTCAGGACAGGGCAAGGCAACCCAACCGCAAATGACTAACTCTAGCCACCGGCTGCGTGAAATAGTCGAACTGTGACGACCCGATCTACATGACGTTAGACCCTGTTCATTAATGGCAGAAATAAGTCAACCGCCTTATTTTGGTCCCATTAAAAACCAAATGTTCTACTTTCCTGACGCGATGTGTAACTGTTTTAAATCAAATGAAGTTATCTGCACCACGTAGCTAACATATCAGTTTTCCATACAGCCAATTATGCTGATGCTCTAAACACGACAACACACTTAATTTTCGATTTGTTTTACAATTCAAACAACCATGCATTTCAATTAATTAAAAGTGATATAATCAATATGAGCAATTTCTAAATGCATTTTACGCCACATTTGCTGTTTGTCAATGACGCCAATCTAGTATATATATGGTTACAACACAGATACCCTACGTTCAGAGACAAAAGGTTTTTCATGCAAGTAGCCTCACTTAAGGCTTTGTTTGCCCGACCATTTATATGTATATCTCTCTCTGTACATCTATATCAGTGCGGAAAATACACTATTAATAAGCTAAAAAGTTTCCTTACTGTTCGCAGAACGGGCTTACATCGCATCTGTCATTATCCGAATAAAACCATAGCCCTGTCAGCTGTGACGTCACAGTTCCTGTGCGTTACGAAACATATTACAGGAAGAAATAAAACATCTCAGAGTCCGCCATTTCCCTAAAGCCACGGTTGGTTTTTAAGTGGGGTGTGAGAAAGGCAACATTTTGAAGTTGTCACAAACGCAGACAAGTTGTCTGTATCAATTTCTGAGGCACAGCCATTTTTGGGGGGATAGTGCTTGCGACAATTTCTGAGAAAAAGCCTTGAAAAGGGTTTGAAGAGTTTTACACACCTAAATGTGGGGGACAACTATCAGTTGGTGGGGATTAACTTGTACAAAAACAGGCAGTTTACAGATTTAAAGTAGTATGAATAAATCAGGTAATTATTAATTATTACTACTACATATGTAAAATAACTTTGCAATGGCGTGTTCACATTTCAATACGTCACTTGCGTTGAATAACTAACGATTGTAGTGCAATGTGTTAATTGTTGCAGGGGGAAATTTGTCCAACGAACATGTCACCTAAAGAAAAAACAAGAAGGAAAGAGTAGATCAGGAGATATTTGCAATGGGTGATGAGTTCAGGATGTCTGGTCGGGACGGGGTGGTGTAGTCTTTATTACGTAACACTGTTTATCACGATGAGCACTGATGAAAACACATTGTTAGAGGAAATAAATAAGTACAAGACGATCCTAAATCCATATTATTCAAAACTGCAAGTTAGAAGTTGTGAGAGATACAGCACAAAGAAAAGCCAACCGATCGGAAGATGGCGTAATCCCTCCGGCCCACAACGGTATATAAAACGCTTGTCTTTGTGATGAGAACTGTCATCCCGGCACCACTGATTAAGATTCCCACAATTAGGCCCACTGGATCATAAAAATAAGCACATTAATTTACGCTGCTTCAACTGAATGCAATGTTTTAAATGACGTATTTGTTACTGGCGCGCATGTAGGTCAAGCAATATTTTCCGTTAGTTATATCTATGTATATATTTCACGTGACATTCCACATTTCACGCTGTTTCCCCCCTGGCGTATTTTCTGTGAGCTCACCATTTAATCATCTTTCTCGGCACGCACAGGATTTTCTTCTGCTTACGAAGAAAAATACCGCAATACCGTGCAAAGCGTTAAATGCCCTATCTTACATAAGAATGTCACTTTACCAGAGAGTTTGTAAGTTATATAATAGAGATAAAAATTACATGATAAAACTTATATAACAAAATATAACTTAACTGACCCCCAAATGACATTTTAAAATTTGGCCAAGGTCACCGAAAAATGGCTGTTTCTTTGCAGAGTAATAATGGTGTGAATTTGCTGAATCTAGCTACAATTACGTGTTCAACAGCTCAAGCATTTACGGTCACAAAAGCACAGCCACAACGTCCTTGAGAACCCAGGTCTAGATGCGTTCTTATGTGGTATAAGTTTGGTCATAAATTGTTTAAAACTCCAATAGATGTCATGCTTAGAAACTTCTCATCACATAATGACCTCGCAAAAAGGCCAAGGTCACCGAAAAGGAATGGGAGTTTCCCCAATGCCAAAGTTTACTTGTTGTATAAGTTTGTTAAAAGTCTGGTTTCACGTGTTCGAGAGATGGAGGATTTAACAAGGAGACGGGCTGACTTACTGGTACCGACCACTATAAGAACAACTAAGCCAATTTTGGCCGAAGGTTGAAGAAACCAACCCAGGTAAAGTTAATGACAGGTGTGAGAAGATGAGATGATGAAAATTCGAATACAACACTTGATCAAAAGAAAAAAAAACAACAAATAAAGTAAGTAACAGTCTGATGATCCAAAGCCTCAATCTTCCTTAAGCCAAGATTCAGCCTTCAAACAGCCGTAACTTGAAGGAAATGTACCCACATCGACATGTACATGTCGTCTCCAAGAATCTGTAATGTTTAATCCCTTGGAAAGTGCAAGAGGCACGAGGTATTGACCTGACGATTTTCATTTTATGTGAGTCCAGATTCTATCTTCAAATGGCAATGGCTTAATAAGAATAGAAGAATAAAGATTCCGCATGTTGTCCTTAAAACATCTGCCAAGTTTCACGAAGAAATTAGAAGATTGGGAGGAGGAGTTGACAAGACATCATATGAAGTCCAAATTCCGTCTATACAAAAGACAATAACTTGGAAAATAATTCCATGCAATAAGAACCACGCACTATAATCAAAGAATTCAAATACGAGACAAAACAGACAGACAGACTGATGGACGGGTTTGATTGTTATGAACACCGTGTGTCGCATACTTCTCTTCAGGAAATGATTGTAGACATATCTTTCAAAAACACTATCGGTTCATTCGGCGTTGCGCTGAAGTTGAAAAAGTTTAACAGCGAGGAATCGTTTGTTTAGAAAATATACGCAGGATATTTTCTTCTACACAAATAGGACTCAATAATGGCTTGACGCATTACTGAACCTTGCAGCACTGCTTCAACAGGGTTATGTTAAATATTGACAGCCCTTGTATTTGCATTTCTTTCATTCTGACATCTTGCATTCCGAGCCTGGGATACTGTACTTTAAGAGTCTCATCTTTTTAAAAGGATATTCTTTAATAGCAGATAGAATAACGTATAAGGCTCTATCCCCAGCACTGTCTGGTGTTTTCTTCACCCATCTCTAACCCCAGTACTGCCTGGTGTTTTCTCCATCCAACTTTATCCCCAGCACTGTCTGGTGTTTTCTTCATCCAACTCTATCCCCAGCACTGCCTGGTGTTTTCTTCATCCAACTTTATCCCCAGTACTGCCTGGTGTCTTTTCATCCAACTCTGTCCCCAGCACTGCCTGGTGTTTTCTTCATCCGACAAACCAACTGTGCCATTAAACAATATATCCAAATGGCTTGTTCATTGAAACGCCACTCTAACTGACAACTGTAATTTTTGGCTTTATATAGTTAAACTTTCCAGCCTTCTGGACAAACTTAACTTTGAACATGCGCTGTTTTCAATTTTCACGCATAAAGATCGCACCTCTGTCTTGGCAAATCAATCTGATAGCAAGGCGTTTGATTGGATAAAATTGTACAGATGGCTACCTCGATGTACACCAGCAATTTGTTCGTTACTTGTTATTTTATGTTACGTCTTATTTCCTTGTATCCGATTGGGAAGAACAAAGAATTGAACTTTTACAATATTCTAGTACGATTGATTTGTCTTTAAACCCGGCGTTGTCTCATCGTTCAATGCAATGCAGATTTCCACTCCTCAAGGTCAGCTGTATAATTCTTCAAAATGATGGGAATGACAGGGGTTCATCTGATAACGTGTTAATCTCGCTCTAAAGCGTGATTTCGATCTAAAACGTGATCTCCTTATATGTCTTTCTTGAATTTCACACCAAGACAATGTTACATGAAGTAACAGCAATTTGGCCTAGAGCGGCTCACGGACGGAAAAGCGTTTGAAAGTGACAGAACACGCAAAAACTAAATTATATTATATTATACCGAGTTAAAAGACCATTATAAACCGTGTCTGAAAATGATTTCAGTGATTTTAAAGCATTTCTTCACCAAATTAAATGCAGTCATATTCTTTGATTGTATGGTTGATTATACAGACCATGTTGATAATGTGTGTCTCAACAGTTACGACACAAATCTTTTTGCACACTTTTATGCTTAGCTTAAAAGCGGTTCTCGTGAACCGTCGTCCTGTAATGTGTGCCCGCGTATGGAAAAGCTTATGCGACATTAAAGTTCTGCTTTAGCACCGGAGAAAAGTCAGACGTGACGATGCTGTTGACACACATTATCAATATGGTCAATAAATCCCATCATACAGTCAAAACATTTGACTGTATTTAATTGGCGGGGAAAAATTGTGGAGGTGTATCGGATGAAGAATTTATACGTCTTTTTACTCGCCATGGCTTCACTCCTCTGAGTTCTGTCCCTTTAAAGCTATGAAGAGGGCGTTATTGTCTGAATATAGTGCGTATGTCTCCTAAACACCCCTATAAAATGTGTTATGAGTAACCATGCTCTGTCGTGTGAAGGTTACATAAATTAATGTGCCAGGGTGAAATATAAACGCTATTTAAACCCGGCCTGAAGGAATTTCTCTTTAGTCTAGCGCTAGAGGCGTGAACTCAAAACCACGATATCAAAGGGGTTCAAATCCCCAGCTGGTAAGTTCGGTTTCACTGGAATCAGAAGTGGAATAGTTAGGGCAACTAAAGTGCAGCCTTTGATACTTTTGGGAATAATGTTGGTAGTTGACTGTACTTTTCATAAAGACATGGCAAGTTTAAGGAGGGGGTGAATGTAACCGGGTGGTATATAACCGCTGCTGGAAATTTCCCTATGGTATAGTGGTAGAATCGTGGACACAAACCCCAGAGATCACCGGTTCAAATTCTCAGTTGGTAAGCTCGGTTTCACTAACATAAACACTCCGTCACAAACTTGAATACATTTGCGCATTTTTGTAGTCATTTTTTCTATCACTTTCACGATCTGAGTACACGGAGTAGCAATATAGGTAAGCAACCCGCCCCCCCACCCCAAAAAAAAAGAGTTAAGCCGCACAAACTTTAGGTACAATGTGGGTCGCAAAGTAAATGTACTGCTGGTACACAAATTTGCTCTTCCGCCGTCAGTTTGAATCAACGGTATTTAATTCGTGTATGGGAGAATTGCCAATTGGGAGTTCAAATTCGTGCACATCCATTATACAATAAATTGCAAAGCAAATTTGTACTTCGTTGGTTTGGACTGATGTTAGAAACGTACACGGCAACAATTGCACAAAAATGGTGACTTGACGGCACAAGAGTTTCATACTGGCTTGCTTTCTTCCCCACAGTATTCCCACAGTGTATTCTTATTGCACTACACACGGTATTCAGTCTACATGTACAGGGAAATGAGCGATATTTTCCATGCTTGGGGCCAAAACAAGGAGTAGCTTATATAATTGGAGAGAAAGAGCTGACATCTGTGCAAAATACTCTGAGTGCGAGACAGACAATTATTTTAGAGGCCCTTAGTCGTTTATTTTTGTTTGCACTTTTACCGCTTCACGCTGCTGTAGGTTGCCCGCATGCAGTCCACGCATCTCCGTTTCACGCACGGGCTTCGATAAACTCCCCAACGGCGCATTCTCCCTTCTCAGCACGTTCTCCATTAATATATCACTGAGAGAATTCTTGGTAAATATCAAGTGCCTTACGGGCTACCATGTGATGCCTTCTAATATGTATAGCTTCACAGTTGACGTTAGCTCTTTTTTCGCAGTGTAGGAAGCCTGATCGACAGATGGACTGGTGTATATTTCATTTATTTATAATGGCTCACCACTGCGTGTTAGAAATAGCCCAATAACGACTAGATCAGGACAAAGCATTCGAACTATACCAGAGGTCATATTCCTTCATCTCATCAGGCAGGGTTCAATCTGGCGTCTTTCCTACAGGTAACACGAGTTCACAGGTCAAGTATATGTACATAATATAAAAGACTAAAGACCAGAGAGTGAAAACCGAACGGCCACACGCAACGGGTGAAATCCGGCCTCTTGTCAGTGACTTGTCAGGGTGTCGTTTAGCTCTAACTGTACGTAAACAGAAGCCCCTAGCACCATGGCTAAAGCGGAATTAGGTCAAAAGAAACAACAACAACAACAACAAAACAAACAAACAAAAAAGGCAATGCAGGTTATTGGATGGCACATATCTGGAATTATTCAAAAGGGACTGTTATGATCACATTTATCAATCACGAAAATATTGCAAAGGGACCAACTCTCGGGGAGGCTTATAGTCCACCTACAGAGCCACAACTTAGACAGGAGTACAATATAAAAGACATAACTTAGAGTGTATAAAGCAAGAGCAGTGAGTTAACGTGTAACACTTTTCGACCAATGAAGTACCAGAGGCAAGGGGTTGTCTTGGCCAATCAAAATATCAGTCTCAAAAGTGCAAGACATACCAGTGGCCACGTGATGCCGCATCATCGAGTCAAAAACACTACGTATATAAGACAAGAAAATATTGGATGACCTATTTAAGACTAACCTGTAACTGGGTCGAACTAGATAGAATATTGGACGCACAGTTGGTCAAGGCACAGTCTGCATGCAGCGCAGCGAAAAAGAAGTGTTGGCACTGTGAATGAATGATTATGGACTGATCTCGGCAATAATTCGGCTATACTGTGACCATTGGAATGGTGAAGGTGTCGCATTGTGTAACAGGGTATTTCTTTCTTAAGCCACTGTGAATGACCAGAATGCTATAGCTTTAAAATCGTGACTGGAAAGCCCCCGGTTCAAAACTCGAATCGGGATCATGCCCTTGGTTGGTCAGTGTGCATAGTGCCAACGTAGTGTGACTGGGTCGGATGTCATCGACATGAATTCAGCGTGCATGGTGCCAGTGTAGTGTGACTGGGTCGAATGTCATCGATATGACGTCAGCGTGCATGTTGCCAGTGTAGTGTGACTGGATGAGATGTCAACGATATGACGTTTCCATGTTTTGCAGCATTATAAATATATGTTGGCATTACGCCAAACTGCTGTACGGAGAGACAAGGTTGTTATATGATTAATACATAAAGCTAAAAGCGACCTTAAACTCTTAACCCCAAACTATGAAACTCTTCAGCTTAGATATTCTCTGCAAGCGACCTTGAACTCTTAACCCCCAAACTATCAAACTCCTTAACTTAGATACTCTTTACAAGCGATCTTCAACTTTTAACCCTGAACAACCAAACTCTTCAGCTTAGATATTCCCAAACTACCAAACTCTTCAGCTTAGATATTCCCAAACTACCAAACTCTTCAGCTTAGATATTCCCAAACTACCAAACTCTTCAGCTTAGATATTCCCAAACTACCAAACTCTTCAGCTCAGATATTCCCAAACTACCAAACTCTTCAGCTTAGATATTCCCAAACTGCCAAACTCTTCAGCTTAGATATTCCCAAACTACCAAACTCTTCAGCTTAGATATTCCCAAACTACCAAACTCTTCAGCTCAGATATTCCCAAACTACCAAACTCTTCAGCTTAGATATTTCCAAACTACCAAACTCTTCAGCTCAGATATTCCCAAACTACCAAACTCTTCAGCTTAGATATTCCCAAACTACCAAACTCTTCAGCTTAGATATCCCCAAACTACCAAACTCTTCAGCTTAGATATCCCCAAACTACCAAACTCTTCAGCTTAGATATTCCCAAACTACCAAACTCTTCAGCTTAGATATTCCCAAACTACCAAACTCTTCGGCTTAAATATTCCCTGAAAGCAACCTTAAAGCCTTAACCCCAAACTATCAAACTCAGTCTTCAGCTTAGATACTCTCTACAAGCGGTCTTCAAATTTTAATCCTGAACAACCAAATTCTTCAGCTTAGTTATTCCCTAAAAGCGACCTTAACCCCAAACGATCAAACTCTTCAGCTTAGATACTCTCTAAAAGCGATCTTAAAGTCATAACCCCAAACTATATCAAACTCTTCGGCTTAGATGCTCTCCAAAAGCGATCTTAAAGTCATAACCCCAAACTATATCAAACTCTTCAGCTTAGATACTCTCTAAAAGCGATCTTAAAGTCATAACCCCAAACGATCAAATTCTTCAGCTTAGGTGCTCTCCAAAAGCGATCTTAAAGTCATAACCCAAAACTATATCAAACTCTTCAGCTTAGATACTCTCTAAAAGCGATCTTAAAGTCATAACCCAAAACTATATCAAACTCTTCAGCTTAGATACTCTCTACAAGCGATCTTAAAGTCATAACCCAAAACTATATCAAACTCTTCAGCTTAGATGCTCTCCAAAAGCGATCTTAAAGTCATAACCCAAAACTATATCAAACTCTTCAGCTTAGATACTCTCTAAAAGCTATCTTAAAGTCATAATCCCAAACTACATCAAACTCTTCAGCTTAGATGCTCTCCAAAAGCGATCTTAAAGTCATAACCCCAAACTATATCAAACTCTTCAGCTTAGATACTCTCTAAAAGCGATCTTAAAGTCATAACCCCAAAACTATATCAAACTCTTCAGCTTAGATGCTCTCTACAAGCGATCTTAAAGTCATAACCCAAAACTATATCAAACTCTTCAGCTTAGATACTCTCTAAAACCGATCTTAAAGTCATAACCCCAAACTATATCAAACTCTTCAGCTTAGATACTCTCTAAAAGCGATCTTAAAGTCATAACCCAAAACTATATCAAACTTTTCAGCTTAGATGCTCTCTAAAAGCTATCTTAAAGTCATAACCCCAAACTATATCGCAGCTTAGAACTCTCTACCCTTAAACTTATCAAACGCTTCAGCTTAGATACTCTCTAAAAGAGAACTTAAAGTCTTAGTCCCAAAATATCAAACTCGATCTTCAGCTTACACACTCTCTACAAGCGACCTTAAGCTCTTAATCCCAAACTGTCAAACTCTTCAGCTTAGATACTCTCTAACAGCGACCTTAAGCTCTGAACCTCAAACTATAACACGCTTCAGATTAGATACTCTTTAAAATCAAGCTTAAACGCTTAACTCCAAACTATCAAACGCTTCCGCTTAGACAATCTAAAATCGACCGTGTAGCACAGGTCACAAAGACTGTAACAAAAGTGAACATTTACATTTTTGTACTCTTCTACAGGTACATGTGTGCACAAATTATGTACTTGAGGGTAAAACGTGAGTATTTCTGGTACACACGGTTGTGTGCCCATGTTACACAAAAAGTGTATATAAATGTCCAATTTTGTCACACTTCGTGTACCTGTGGTACACAGTCGTTTCAGAGGGTATGACTATACGTGCATGTATGTAGGCACGCAGCAGGTCAACAGTTATAATACATACGTTACTGACTTACGTTTATCTACTGTATTTATCTGCTGATATGCAAAAATAACGAGAGCATATGCTACATTTCAGTCATGTTAGTTAGCCCTCAAGCAAGTGTAAAGTAGATATATAGGCAGGCTTTTCTGTGGAAAATACATGTAACAGGACATTCAACTTAACATGGTTTTTTTTCTTATTCTTACCCTTAACTCTAAACTCCAATACTTGAATACCAGCTGTAACCCCCTGAATACAATGACTGGACAAGAATTAGTTTTGCACGTACAGCGTACGTATACATGTTAGCCTACTTGCACGTGCTTATATATGTACTATAAAGTTTAGTATTATACCATGTTATAGTCATCCAAACTTTTGCCCTATGCTTCCCACCTGCATTAAGACAAAAATTTCATCAAAAGACAAAGCGATCCTCGCTTAAAATCAGAGCCGAAATATCCAGACCTGGGGTCGAGCGCGTGACCTCAGTGATCATGGCAGAGAGGGTCGGCCGAAGAGAGGCCAGCGTTATAGTTGTAGTTGAACCAGTCTGACATGCAGGCACCTCACAAGTTTTACAGTATACAAGTTTTAGAATCAAGTACTGCGCTACTTGGAGGTATATATAAAGATTATTGGACATGAAAACGATAGCAGATAATAAATGCACGTAGAGAATATATATATATAAATATGAGATGTTCCTCAAGCCACAGAACATTTGGTATAGGATATCTCGCGTTAGGCCTAACGCCTACTAACAATTTAGAACTCATATAACGAATGCCTGCTCACAGGCATGTTCGGGCCTGAATCAGGCAACAATCATTGTTGGCCTAGATACGGCCCACAGAGGTTACATTTATAGATGGGGTTATGCTCAAGACTGAAGATGTTGCCAATGCAAACATTTGAAAGGCCTAGATCGATTACGCCGCCGAGGTGGGAACAGTACGCACTGCCACGCGCAATTTCCAAGATGGCGCCAGGCTAGCTGACTCTAGTCAGCCAGGCCAGTGAGATTTGTTTTATGCAAAAAGGTGGCTACAAAAATCAATCTTCTCACAGAACTAGCAAGGTGTTCACACGTAGAAGAGGTGCGGCTTGATAAAATAGCCTGCAATTCCACTGAGCGCAGAATCGCACAGAAGAACAACTTAAAAAAGACATGGTACAACTGGCAACCTTCCTCGGCTACACCACACTACACTGCCGCTAGCCCCACAGTATACGCCTGTCAGCTGAATCGATTCCACGCGTTACGAAAAAAAGAAAAGAAAAGAACAACTTTTGAATTACTCACGCCAACAAAATAGACGAGCAGAATGAAGAAGGTATAGATAAGCTTGATCGTCTTCTTTCTCCCTAGTTCTTCGTGGCCCGATTCCACGATGACAGTGGGCTCGTCAGTGTGGGACTGAGGCGTCAACTCCATGGAAGCGTCGAGCATATTCGTCTTCGGTGAACTGTGTACGACTAGCAGCTCAGAGCCAAATCTCCCCGTCTGCTGACCCAAGAGCTCAGAGCTAGGCGGAGCTTTGAGCAGCAGTCTCCTTACTACGCCTGCAGACGCACACTGGCTAGGCCCCAGAGGATTATATGTTGTGACGAAGCGCGTAATGCTCTCTCTCTCCCTGTAAATTGTTCGACATCTTCTTTAACGGAATATACCACGGAATTCTTGTGGTTTCTTCATTGATTTTGTTGACTGCATTTAGTCTGTTTTTCAGGCCTATATTCACCTCTCATACAAATGTGTATCCACTACGCAAATCGTCTTTATAACCGTGATATGCACGTAACATCACATGCTGTACAACCTGATATGTTTTGTTCATATGTGCCTACATGTGTGTATATGCAGAGGCTGTCGGGGGACATTATTTCTGACGAAAGGCAATTTTTGATCTAGCGTTCGACTGATTTTACAGAGGTCTGCAAGTAGGCGACAAGTTAAAGACACAGATTAAGTCTATATATACTTGTTGACTACTTCATTAGGCCTATATTAATTTATCGTTCCATGTTTCACAAAGACTCACACATGTTAACTGGCACTTAGGCCTACGCTTACTGCCCATCAAGTTGGAAGCTATAAAAATTTCCAAGACCACCATTTTCTTAGCATGTCAATAAACATGTAGGCCAATAGGTGACAAGTTAATTAAGATTTTAGGAATAGGGAGTATTCGATATTTATAGTTTTATATTCCGTTATGTTCTTTCCTATCGGTTAAACAACCAAATACTTCGAATTTGCGGCAATTTGCACTATATACCGGTAGTGTTCTATATAGATAAAATGTCACGAGAATAAAATGTTGTCCTCGTGAGAGACTAAGTAGCCTTGGGCACGGTATAGGTGGATGTACACTTCACAGCGATTGGTCAGTGTCTGCCCTACTGGTGGCGAATTTAGGGCCAATAGGACACACGAAGAGAAAATTTGAAACGAAGTTTGAGGTCCTGAGGAGAAGTAAATAAAGTTATGCCAATAGCATATGTATTTTTTTTTTTTTTTTGGAGACATATAGTGTAAGTACAATAACACCCTAATATTTATGCACTTTCCCTTCATGTTGTTTCCGCGAGACAAGCTTAGTCCCACCCTAATCCACCCAGGCATCCTAACCTGCTTATTAAGAAATAAAAAAACAAGCGTACTGCATAATACATACTGCTCACAGCACAAGCACGGCACTGTAGGTAAGAAAACACTAATTTTTATATCCTAGTTATTTGACATTATGTGTCATTTTGGACCAGCAAAAATAAGGGAATACAGTTTTAGGAGGGTGTTCTTTGTGAAATTACTACATAAATAGTAAGGCTGTTTTTTATTGGCTTTATACCTCTAGGTTCGGTAAGTATTGCTTCCATATAGCTTATACACAGCACTTGACAAGTTTCGCCTTTCAACAACTTGACATGAAAAGAAACACGCCGAGATATACATCGGCAGGTATTATATATAGAAACAAACTATATTTAGTGTTAAAACTATCCTTTTAACACTTTAATTTAATTACGGTATAGAAACTTAATTCAGGTTTGGGTTTCAAAATCTGTTTTAAAAAGCGGTGGACGTCGGCTTATTTTGGTCTGGTGCGACTACAGCTGAGAACCAACCTGCGTTTGTACAGTTCATTGGACATACAACTTTGGGAATAAAGCTAGGGTAAAGTGAATTGTGGCCGTCTTCTATTATTTTTGGAGGATTTCATTTCACAAGAAGTCTAAATTACTATATAGAAAGGAAAACATGTATAATTTCCATAATTTCTTAGATGACTCCTATATTCTCCGAGTGACCGTTACATGATAGGGGCCTATATACCATACTACTGTACACCCCGACACATGCAGCTGTCTCCCCTGACCCATGAACGGTACACGTGTAGTGGCGGTGAGTTAGGCCCAGACCCGTGAATAGGCCTAAAGTCCATGCATGCTGCCTAAAAACTAAGTATGTATGTCCATGTATGTATGCTTGGGTTTTACGTCGTAACAGTTGTCTTAGAATGTCCTTAGAATGTATGTAGACCTATATATACCCTGTCTTCTTGTGGCAGTGCGAGTCCGTACCTTCAGATTGCTACCGCCACTGACACATCATGCCGAAGACACCAGACATGACACCCCACCCAGTCCCATTACACTGACACCGGGCAGACCAGTCAACTTTCATTGCTCTAACCTCTATGTGCTGAGCGCCAAGCAACAAGTATACCCTATTTTGAAAGTCTCTGGTATGAATCGAGCCGAAATTAACTCCGGATCTCCCCACCCCGAGACGAACGCCCGAACCACCAGGCCACCTAGGCCTGTTTATGAGAGTATGCAGGTATTGGACACACTTTCACAATATCCTACTTCGTAAATCAATTTCTCGTAACATTTGTCGTTTCCACCTCGTTTTGTGAAAGTGGCCCCTAGCGTGTACATGCCAGCATTGTGAAAAAAAGCATATCCATCCATCCATGCATAATTATATATGGTGCAACAAAAGTAACTTCCCCCTAAAGCGTTGTTTGATATCTCCCGTGATATGTACCAGATGGCAATGAAATTTTGCACACACTATCCCAGTAATCAGGCTGACGCGGTATATCAAGGATTACGCTGCAGGTGCACTCGTGCGCTAATGGGCATGCGCAAACTGAAAATCGGTCGATTTTTAAAATTCCATAAAAGAGGTCAACCAGATTTTTCAACGGCATTATTTATGTTATCACAGAATTTGATCATTTTAACTCGATCACCAGTATTTATCAATATCGTGTGTAGCCGCCATGAGATGGTATCACATTGCGACAACGCGCTCACGTTGTGTTATTGAGGCGTGCGGGATAGCTAACCTCTCTTCCTGAAGGGGGCGTCTCACATCGTCAAAATCCATCCCAACTCGACGATAGAGTGATTGTTTCAACTGATCCCAAAGATGTTCAATAGGGTTGAGATCCCGTCCCTGGATCCGGTCAATGCCTTCAGTTTGAAAGAAGTAATTCACAATCCTTGCACAATGTGGACGCGCTTTGTCGTCTATGAAGACAAATCCATCTCCAATGGCGGATGCGTAGGGCAAAACATGCGGTCTGAGAACTTGAGCAACGTAGCCAGCAGCGTTTAAGTTTCCCTCAATAGCAACCAGATCGGTCTTGTCTGTCAAACTGATGACTGACCAGACCATTGGGCTGCCACCACCAAAGGCCGTTACTGGCTGCACGCAGCACTCTGCATGCCCTTCACCCTGCCAACGCCACACACGTCTCCTAGAGTCAACGTGAAGAAACACACACGCGCTTCGTCGGTGAAAAGAACGTTGCCCCATTGCCGTGTAGTCTATCCAACGTCATTTGCAAACGCGCTATCTTATGACGCCGCAGCAACAAGGCTTTCCCCAGCAGCCCCGTCAATCTCGTGGCGGCTACACACGATATTTATAATTATTGGTGATCGAGTGAAAATAATCAAATTCTGTGATAAAGAATTGCCGTTGAAAAATCTGGTTGACCCCTTTTATGAAATTTTAAAAATCGACCGATTTTCAGTTTAGCCCATTAGTGCACAAGTACACCTGTACGTTAGTCTTTGATATACCAAGTCCGCCTGATTACTGGGATAGTGTTTGCAAACAACGTAATTTGTGTACCGTAACAGATCCACAATGAGGTATGTCCGTGGAATGCAAACTTTGTATACATACAGTATATGGATGAGACAATTGTAGATAGTAGGCCTAGCCCTCAGTGAAGGCCGACGGGGACCGATAATCCTGGCCATAGACATATAAACCCAGCCCTATAGACACTGTTGAAATACACACTGAAAAGTTACGGGTAAGAGGCCTGTCACCAAGCTTCCAGGTGTTTTCACTGTAAAATAACGCCATCATAGTTGTAATATCATCGTGTGCATGGAACAATATATGAATCCCACACAGGTTTCTCACGGGTTTCTCCTATTACGGGAACTTTGCTTCTAAAGCCACTGTAGTCGTAAAACTTTTAAAGAAATACCGGAGTGTTAGTATGGTAAAAGTGCGGATTTTTCTAACAGTGTAGGCTTGCAGTAGGGATTGCACCAGAAAAGGATCGATCGCAGGAAGTAACATTCATTTAAATTTCCGGAAAAAAAAATTTTTTTTCGAATTTTATTCCACTGAAACCTCGAATCATCTCGAGTTACTGGCCTCAAACGGTGGCACATACACTCAGTGACTCATTTTGGTGAGCCTTTGGTAAATTCTTAATTTCACTAAGCTGCTGAGTCAAGCGACCAACCCAGTTGGTCACAACTGGTGACCTAGTTGCGACCAACCCAGTTGGTCACAATTGGTGACCTAGTTTTATAGTGACTCACTTGATGAGTCACCAGAGCAAACTGGGCATTGCACTGGATTTCATGCAACTTTTCTTAAAATCTACATAGCCCTGAGTATGTGAATAATAAGAAGTGATGACGTTTTACGTAGAGAGCACTTTTCCACCTTTGACATGACGTATTGTGGGAAGATGATCTGCTGTGAACTTCATTCAATACTACATGAAACAGCACCTTCATCCTCTTACTACCACCAACGGCAACAAGAATAATGGAAACAGGTGCAGTTAACACCATTCAATACACTGATCCAAATATAAATCACCTTATTTGAAAAACCTATTGTTGCCAGTTTCATATCTCTTGTTTAATTTGCTAATAAACAGTATGGTTTCCACTGTTGGGTTTCATTTCAGTGATCTTATATTCATGAAAAGCAAGAGAAAAAACAACTATTTTTAACTGCCAACCACATGTATTTCCAATAAGAGTTTAAAAATATTTAAGACCATACACAATGAATGTTCTTACATACTTAAGTATTTATTGTCAGTGCTTGAAAAAGCAGGAAAAGGTGGTAGTCAACTAGAAAATTTCATCACTATACTTTAAAAATCCAAGTGGCTTTCAAATTAACTATTTAACTGCAACCATACATGATCTCTCAAGTACGTCCAGAGAAAAATGTCAAAATAATAAACGTACCTAGATAAACCAGGACTTGCATTTACATGAATGTTGTCCGTCCTGGAAAAAGCAGCTGAAAAAGGAAGTCTATAGAAAAATCCCGAAAATGTCATTACCACACTTTAAAAGACAATGAGTTTAAAATTAACTGTGACATTCAAACGACCATGATACCTCAAATCCGAACACTGGAAGAGAAAGGTTTCAAGATGTTACATGACTTGGACATAACTACATTATTTCCTGGAAATTCATATGATACATATTAGTTTTGTCAGTCCTCAAAAATACCTGACAGTCAATATAAAACATCTGGAAATCTTCCCCACAACAAGCTACAATGGCTTTAAAATCAAGTACTGTATTACAGCCACACTCTAACTCAAAACAATGAAGGTTTTACAATTATTGTATGTCAGTAGAATAAAACATGATACAGAAATTCATACCAAGGATTCAACATCATGGAATACTGAACCAGACAAGCAGTGCTGAATTTGGTATACGCCGGGTGAATAGTAATAAAGGTCTGTCTTGTATATCAAGATGTCTTCAGTCTATTTACACTTAGTCAGTAAGTGCATCTGACATGTCTGAATGTCATTTGTGATATTTTGCGTGCTTGGAAAGTTTAGTAATAAGGCTAATGACTTTTCTTGGCATTGTGGTTTCATCCTTTAATCCAACAATAATCTTCTGAAGAAACGTTAAACTATTATAAACAGTTGGTGGGTGTGCCAACTTAAAAATACCATAAACTGCGAACAAGCACTCAAATCCTTGGACCAGATCCAAGGGATGAGCAATGACTTCGCTGTCTGCAAATAAGGTATATTCTGCTGCACCATCATTTCCGAAATGATCACCGCTGTATACCACCAATGGCAAACTCACATGTTCTGGCTTCTGACACAGAAAACAGACACAGCATCTAATCAATGCAGCTAACAAGCTATTGTGACAAAGACTACAAGACTAAGAATAATAGAAAAGTAGTACACACTGAAGAGGCAATAGATGAATGTATATCCATTTATATGGAGAAAATATCTTAAGTTTGGAATGACAAGTTAAATATGGATTGTTGCTCTATTGGGTTTATTGCGCTCCTTGGACGCAAGCCATTTGGAATTCATTACACAATCTAATTTGATACAGCTAAAGGATACACGACACGCTCGATTTTTATTTCTTAATACTTAGTTTATGATGTGGCCTAATATATAAAAATACAAAAGAGAGCTTCTCAGCTTTCTTCTTGAGGCGTAAAAATGGCTGTAAACTACAGTTTTCATAAGGTTTCAGCAGTCTGGAAATTATGTACATGTAGCCTGCTGTGGTGACGTCAACGGTGACAGCTGTCATAGCAACTTTTTGGGCGGAAATAGCTTGGGGGCATTTCATGACACGGAGAAAACATGCATAAAATAGAGGGCTTAAGAAATATAAAATACATGTATGCCTGAAAAAAAATGATTTTCTTTTTCACTTTTTCGCATATCTTCCTTCGTGTTTTTAAAACTGTATACTCATCGTTTTATAGTGTCTTTTCATGTATCGTTTGATTAAATCTGAAAGCAGGGGAGATAACTAAGGAGAAGGCAAGTTAATGTGTGCATGGAATTCTTCACTTGAATGATTTGTTTTTCAGCCTGAGCCAACTATTTGAAGCCATGATTGATTATACTTATACGATGGCCATCCTTAATTTTGTTCACGAGTGCAGGAAACCAGAAAGCTCAGTACAGTGGTAAATCCCCAACCTTTGGCAAATAACTGCGACCTTCCCCACAAGTGGCATACAGACTTCCATGCCGTAGTGCTGGAAGCCACCCTGAGACATATCCTGCTGCCGTTTGAGCCGAAGAACTGATGGGCCACATAAGAGTAGGCTACAAACCAGTAAAGTCCAATGCCAGAGGATTACCACCATTTTGAAACGCCATCATAAAAAAACTTTGTGGATCCACGTCACATGTATGTAGGGTCAAATTTAAAAATGAATCATACAGGAAGTTTGGCTAGCCAAGGCAGCCAAGAACTGTGCTAGTCCACAGCCTCGAGCTGCTGCCCCTTTAAACCGATGAGACAAAAACTGATTTGTGAACGGGCGCCCAAGCACTGTGAAATGGGTCAATTGTTCTAGTTCTAATTTTAATTTTTCTTGTAACTAATGACCAGTTGTGTTCCAGTACAAAAGCTTTTGTCAGGTTCTGCTTTGTTTTGCTGGCTTGTATGGTCCATGTACTACATGTATAAGAAAATTAGTCAAACCCTTTATCATGAGTAGTTCAAGTCTCACACAACTAACCTATCCATGCAAATGTCCGCCCTTAAGATAACCTTGCTTTTATGAACGGATGAAACTGGGAAGTTGTACTTGTTTGAATTTTGTTCAGAATAAATCCAGATTACACAATGCTATAAAACGTATTTTGTTTGAAACTTTATACTGAAGTTATAGGCAATAGTGTTCGGAAAAAGAAAGATTTGTCACTGCGACAAGTTCAAAAATTAACACTGATGTGTAGGTTGCCATGGAATGGCTGTAAAGAAAACCTAGCGTTTTCAACAGGGATGTGATAATGGTGAAGGAAAAACAATCAGATTTTTCATTTTGTTTGATATATTTAAGCTACCACACGGGGTCCAGTTTTTGTCGCCTAACCTGCGGGTTAATTTTGACTGGTCATAAATTAACACTGTTCAGTGTGATTGTTCCCGGGACAGAAAAATGGCTTTGCGAGCCGTTTATTTTGTGCTGTTCTAACAAAGTCCTAAACTTGCTTAACTTTCATAACTTTGAGAAGACGGTGCCAAATGACACGTGTCCACTGTGACTTTCCACGGCGACGATATCCTTGCGCACTGCTTTCTGTAGTCTGATTCCCTGACGTATATTGCGTACCGTGAACCCAAGGGCATACCCGCCATCTGATAACTTCCACATTGTTCTGTATTTCCACCATTTTGATGACTACCTAATCGTTCGAGTGCCACAGGGTAGGCCTAAATATAATTAGGGAGCTGTTAAATACATGCATGCATGCCACCATACATAATGTAAATCTTTTAGCTACATACACTACCACAGGCAGTGTGGTATAATAACAATAACAATAATTTAGTTAGCATTCAGATTATGCCGGAATTATGCTTGAGACGCTACATACGCTACCACAGGCAATCAGTGTACCGATCAATATGTGACACTTATCGTTACCGTCCCCTAAATTCGATGTAAAATTTTGTAAATTTATATTTTAAATTTTATAGATTTTATAAACTCAAGCGCATTCGATAACCTTGGGCGAGATAAAATTAAAAGGATAAAAAAAAAAATCCAAACATAATTAACATTTTTAGTCAAAGCATAATCATTACATATTAATCCCAACAAAACAATGAATAAAACATCACGAAATTAAGCTAATATTTTGACATGGTCTATTTTGTTAAACGCACTGACACTGTACTTAGGTGAACTGCTTTCTGAAATGTCTCCACCTTTTTTCATGCCTCTATAACAGGCCTCTGTCGATTCTCACCAACAGACTCCTAAAAACAGTTGTAACATGTTAACTTACGGATCTTTCCTGACACAGGATATCTGGCAGACACTGCTTTAAGACACTTGGCAAGACAAGCAGACATCCGTAACCAACCAGACCTGTTATAAAAACAAGAAGACAGAAAATAAAAAGCACTTAAGTCAAGATACTATGTATAAAACAGATACATGTACATGTACTGATGTTCAGTCTCCATTAACTTTGTATTAAATGATTTCTTTTCCTGTTCATTGACAAAAATATATCACAAATGTTTGAACATTCAGTTGTTACGTCTGACCAACAGATTTATGCATTAGAGTTTGAAACATATTTAAGTATTGATTTCTTTACGATCATTGATGATTAATTCATTGATAGGTGTTCCAAGAAAGGCCCTACAAAAAAGTTTTTTGTGCTTTTGGTGGAGTTTCTTATTTTTCTCTCAATGTCAAATTCTCTAAAATCTCTCTCTTGTTTATATGCCAGAATAAAAGAAAAACGATTTTCATACCAACCTACCCCACTTTTCTAGATAGCGCTGGGTTATGCCCCACAAATCATTTTTTTTAAAGATGTTTTTATGTAAATATTTTTTGGTTTTCATCGCTTCTTTATTATGCTGGTTGGGTCAGCACCGACAGAAGACATATTTGAACCAGTGATCTTGTTGCTGACAAGCAACAGAAGTTTTCCTGCAAGCACGATAGATCTCTCATGCAATATAAAACTACTGTGTGTCTTTCAATTGCATCAAAATAAATTGCACAACTCACGGTTCTTATCAGCTTGAATTTTAGATGTTGGCATAGCATTTAGGATCTTCTCTTTCTCAGAATTTGTCGACTGGGTCACATCCAATATTCTTTTGCCGTAAGTATTCAATCCGGCCAAGAACTGTTTATCCAGGTCAACCTCTGGAATTCTTTTAATAACCACAAGAAATATTAATTAAGTTTTCTTCACTCATTATACTTTAAATTTTCCATAAAAAGAAAATGTTTTTTCAGTTTCACTTACTGTCCTAATATCCGTTTCTTTTTGATATGGCAAAACCACTTTCATGTTGTGCCAGTAAAGTACAAGAACAATACAAATAACCATGTGATGTGGTGACGTTTGGAACTGGTGAATTTAGATACAAATAATAAAACAGAAACAGTGCGACCATAATGCATGTTTCAGTGCATGTTGAACGTTTTTACACCCCAGTGTTTTGACTTTGAAGATCTACATGTAGGCTCATCACTGTCTGCATGCACCTTTGGACCCCTTTTCTTGAGAGCCATCTTGAGAGCGATCTTTTCGTTTCCGCATGTTACGAAACTTATCACAGAGAACATTTTCCCACTTCCTTTACAAACAGTATAAAGGAAATAATAAACAATATCAGACAAATAATTAAGAGGCACTCAAACAGTTTCTTTCTTCTTACAAATGAGGAAGTTACACCTATGATCCAGACAGAATTATGTGGAACAGTGTAGAGTGTGTCATATTCCGCCATTTATTGGTAAATTTTATTTATTTCTGTTAAGTGGTACCATTACAACAAACCAATGTTGAATTTTTGACATTGAAATAACTATCTCGAGACCAGTAAAAATACTGACTTAAGTGATGTCTGGTCCCGTCGTCATGAGTTAGAGTCTCACTCCAGCCGGTATTTATTTTAACATTTATATAACAAACCTATATTAATGAAAAACAATACACCTTCTTCATATTGTAAGGAAATAAGTTCTTATGGTTTTTAATGTAATATCATAACAAGTCTGTTTTCCCCGTGGTACATGTATGTCATTAAGAAACATAGAACAGAGTAGCAAATATTTAAAAATAAAATATGCAAATACAAGAAAACCTTTACATTTAAATCTTGCTCATTTCATGATGAATATAAAAGAAGTTTTATACCATCATAGCTTTATGTTTTTACTAAATAAAGACACATGACAGAATGAACAAAGAAAAGGCCATTGTTAATTTATTCATAGCCTCTCATGGCTTTACTTTTGAAAACAGAGATGCTGACTGTGGTAGCTCTTAAATGTTCCTTCAAAATAAGATTTTGAACCAAATTTTCTTTTAAAACACCAATCCCACATGTATTTTAATATTTTCCTGAGATGTATCACATGCTTGAGAAAGAGTCATGTGAAACTAACAAATACTAGTAATTAACAGTAGCCTAAAGATAACGTTATGGGCTAGACAGCTGCAGCTATGTAGTACGTATGCATAAAACATGTCATAGCCGGGATAAATAAAAGCACATGTATTTTATGCCTATGCTTCAACACTGAGGACCACCGCAGGGCAGCATTTAGCAGTCCTAGTTTTTCATCTGCACTGTATTTTTCTGTTTTCGACTTGAAGCTTTGCCCATGTACATGTGGAAGTGTCTGAAACATTCACAGTGCCAAGTGCACTTGAAACAGCTATTTGGCTTATTCCCCTGGCATGCGTGTACTTATTTAATGTTATTTCATGTCATACTGAAGAATTGTTCAGTCATAATATAGTGGTTAGCTCCATGAGTGAATGAAACTAGAGTGTCCGGGGGTAAACCATCGACCTTTAGCAAGATACTGATAAACTTTGTCAAGTCAAGTCTGATAATTTGACGAGAACGATCGTTAGGTTACGTGGAGGTTACGAAATATGTACTTTTTTGCCTCAAAATCTGGTACATTTTAACTAATTGCAGTCCATGTCGACCTTCAAGTTATTAAATAAAGACTTTATTTAACTGATAGCGTCATAGGATCTAAAAATTGATCGTGTTTTGGAGAGAAAAGCATATGGTTAAAGCGTGGAAAACTTATACCACACAAGTCATACTACAGCAACATCACAAACTATCAGCTGAGACGCCTGTCTCTTCCGTAACCGGTCACGTAAACGGTTACGCAGGTTACGCAGATCCATTTCTGCGTGACGAACGACTGGTTACGTAGGCATCGTTTTCCGAAAATGGTGTTTGGTGCACATGACGTTTTGAAAAAATCAGGCCTTTGCTGTCATGTACAGACCAGTGGTCTGGAATTAACCTTAAACTGTCCAGGTGTCCATATGTGTATCATTGGCTGGTTTTTGTACCAAGCATTGAAAGCCAAGGAGTCCACAAATTCCCTGTTCTAGCTGTGCATGTAGGACAATTTCAAGAATGCCAACTGAAGTCAAATCATTTTATATCTCTTGGAATGCCACAACCAAAATTTATCAAACGCACCAAGTAGGGTCTCCTTCAAGGGTAAAGTCCCCGATTTTTTAAGTTCTTTTATTGGGGATAAGACCTGAGTAAAGCCTCAATGACATCTGAAAACTGAAAACTGAAAGAATAAAAACAAAAACTCAGATTTTCATATATACACTTATTGTACATGCTCTGAAATAACATGAAAATTTACCTGTGACAGTGACCTTAACACCGAGAGCATCTAAAATGCCAGTTCTGTTGACATCTCGCTATATACCCCTTGATCTGGAGGTATTTAGGCCACATAAGGTACCCATTTATACATAAGTTTTGTGCAGGTCATTACTGGTCACAATGACAGCTGGGCATGTGATCTCAAATGGTGTTATTGCAGTTTTGCTGGTCCTTGGGATCTGGGTGCTTACCTGGGCGACCCATGGAATCAGCAGCCTTTTACAAGCCTTTTACCATCTGTCCAGCGGGTAAACAGAAACCTCTAACTTTTTAATATTATAATTATTAGCAAAGTCTTGTTCTAACAAAATAACATTAAAAAATATGAAGGACTGAATAAAAACTCAAAAGGTGTATTGTGTGATTTCTTCCTACAAAATATCCATGAGTGCACTGGTTTGGGTGTTGTCAAGAGGTTCGTTTCTCTGGAGAGCAGCTGACAATCTATTCCCAAACTTGCTAACTGGCAACAGAAATCGTCTCCATGTCTTAGGCCTATTAGACACTGATATGGGAGACCTGGCTTCCATAGAGTCATTTTCCATCTCACTGATACTGTGAGTATCGCCATTTGCTGATATACTTGGTTCTCCAGCTAACTTGTAGCCATTTGCTGATGTACTTGGTTCTCCAGCTAACTTGTCGCCATTTGCTGATGTACTTGGTTCTCCAGCTAACTTGTCGCCATTTGCTGATGTACTTGGTTCTCCAGCTAACTTTTGACATTCAGGATGAAGAGGAGCAACATTGACTTTCCCACCATCTGGAAGATCGTTACAGGATTCCAGATCAACCCAGTCATTATATGTGAACTTGAAACTTTGCAGGATGAAGGTGTCATCGGATATCTCAAATTTTTCTTTTATAGCTAGGGGTAGCTCGTTCTTGGCATGAACAGGTATCAACTTTCGATGTTTGCCAAACAGGACAAAGAACTCGTACATCTATGTAAAATTTGTACGCTAAATTAAGACCAACTGCCCTGCACAGAGAGCATATGCCTCTTCAGATAACAAGGGAGATGTTAGTTATAATAAAACATCTCTGGTCACACTTACAACAACACATTTAACTCCTATCAGAGATATAAATACAAACAATGAATGATTTATGATAGTTTTCAGCATGTGGAATTGAAATCCATAATTTTGGCGCAGCACCTTCATAATTTTAAATATAAAAATGCTATGTGTGTAAATAATTTTTGCTTGTCTTACTAAGTTTAAAATAAAAAATTCCTGCCGTAGACTAAACTTGCATAGATACAGATTTTTCAAATTGTGGCTGTTTTATGGTTTCTAATTTGATAATCGTTTAATTGATTATGATACGTGGAAACTAGAAAGTGCCCTAACATGCCAGAGTAAAGCTTAAAGTCATGCACATCAATTACACAGTGGTGAAGTGATCATTATACATTTTGTAAATAGATTTTTCTCCAGATAACACAGCTGAAAGGGCCATATTATCTGTACATTAAGTGCATATACATCTATGCTGATCTAAGCAGACATAAGCTATTCACCTGACATTTAGACTTTGAGAGTTCAAAATACTTTAACCAGCAAATACCAAAAAAAAAAACAACTGTCACCTCATTATAACTGGGTCATTACATGGTAATTGATGCAAGTTAATGTACATTAGTATTTAAAATGTAGCCTCTCAAAAACCGAGAAAGAAACTGTTCTAAAAGATCCCCTAGATAATCTGCATCCCCAACTGCTAAAACGGGGGCACAAATCAAGCCAACTATGTCCAAAAACTTAGTAAGAATTGAAAATGTACATTCTCTTCAGGAACATATTGCCCAATCATTAAAGAGAGAAGCCGTAGAAGGCGCCATGTCTGAGAAGCTGTTCCTTTTATTTTAAACTTTGACAACTCTTCAGCCGTGACCGAGGGTTTGTTAACCTGGTCACTATGTTGATAAGGGAATGTGCAGATTTTTGCATTCAAATCTTGCAAAGGTGAACAATCCTTCCTTTACTAATTTCACTATCACTATCTGCATTACATCTGACCCAAACCCCTCAAAAATATCATGCGCTTTATCCAAGGGCCTGTTCCCTAATGCATGAAAATATTTTACAATGTTAAGGGGAGATCATTCCTTGATACCATATACTGATGCCAGCTCTGGATTTTATTCCACAAGATCTGTCTGCATTAGTGTGTGTCAGTGGTCTTCTCAATGTTGACTTTGAAGCTACAAACTCTGTCTGCATCTTTTCTCGAGCGACGTTGCAGAAACGACAGTTTCGCAGAGCGGAAAAGCTCTCAGTTAGACCAACCAATGAGTGAGCACTTTCACTTTCCAATGCCAGACCATCTGCGATAACAGGTTTTAAGACAACATTCCACCTATTTTTTTTCACAAGATGCGTTGGACAAAGTAGAGCAAGCTGAACTGCATGAAGTTTTGACTTCTGTGTGGGTTTTAGATTTCCCAGTGGGAAATACACTGCCATTATCTTATATTTCTTAATCTTTGTACCTAAAGTGTTAACCACTTAAAATTCATCTGCATATAACTGAATCTGTAAATGCTTAGAATCTTCTATGAACAGTGGAAGACTTTTGAAAATTCTGCCATCACAGAAGTCTTCCAGTAAACCATCTGCATATGAGTGTCCATTCAACTTCAGTTAAAACGTCTTCATGCTTAAGTAAAGCATTCAGTGTAGCTATAATGGATACATACATAGAGGTTTCAGGTTTTTTAGGGTTATTCCTGCTTGGGATAATTTCAACTCTCTCGATGAAATCAAAATTCTGAGCAAAGTAACTATTTTGCTTGAAAACAGATGACAATGCTTCACAACTGGACTCCACTGAAGCAAATCAATTGAAAATGTCACGGAGACCATCAATTTGTCCTACATCAATCTGATTTCTATTCAGGACAGAATGAAGTCTCACGAAACTTTCATTTCTACAGGACTGAAATAGTTCTCGAATTTCTTTTGCAATGTCTGGACACGCATTGACAGGTAGTTTCTTGATTTCTCCGAGAATAAGAATAAACAGGGCAATTTCTCTTTTGTAATCATGGCTTTGAAATGTTTCAAGGTTGTTCATTAAAGTTTCAAATGCAACATTTCACACACAGGCCTACTTGACACTTAATAAAGTATAGTTGCTTATTTGCAGTTCAGAGCCGACGGTGTCAGAACTGGTGATATATGTTAGCTATATGTATTACGGATATTTTGGACGCTCCGTTCATATTTACTTACACGTGAATTGTATACCCATTGCTTAACATACTAGTTTAATAGCTTGTGACGCCGACTGAAACCGTCACCCAAATAAACTCGTGCAAAACAATCGGCAGGTGTATGTCAGGTACCCTCAAAGTGCTCATGGTCCAAATGCAGCTTCTCCGGATTTGGTGTTGAAAGAATACACAAGAAATACAAATTTCACCAGAGCTGACGAGAAGTGAGAATGTGTGATATTCGTTATAAATAATGGCGGGAAGGTAAACATACTCGTAGTAGCCACAAAGGTAAGGGTTAACCCTGTTTCATATTCATTAATGAGGCAAGTTGGCATACACGTCAAGAGGCACTAATCTCCTTCACTTAAATTATTTAGAAATAAAAAATAACAATGAATCATCTGTAAAATATTTCGTACCTCCCGCTGGTAACCATAATTGTCACGTGACTCTCCATAACCAAGCAACCCTGACTGAACGGAGAGGTTGTGGGGATCTCCGAACTCTTCACAATGTAGTACTTCCGGTTAAATGAAGTGACACGGACAGGCCCGGGCTCTCCCGAGAGAGAGAAAAAAATCAACCCACCGTGTAGTTTTTCTTTACTTAGGAGCCTTCAGCTACACTTAAAGAGACTATATACCGGAGATGATGTCGAAATATCCATCAACGCATATGCTGTCGAGTCTTTGCTATTATTCTAATGCATGTCACTTCATAATGTTTCCGTGCTTTTGAACTATCAGAGGCCTAAAAAGCAAATGGGAAGTGGGTGGGTGTGATGGGGGGGGGGGGGGTCTCCATCCCAGGCTATCAGAAAAGAATCCAGGAGTCGGCAAGGCCCCTGCTGCATTTGAAATGTCTTTGCGCATGGATAACTATACACGTGATTGAGCGTTTCTGGTCCGGCTTGGCCTATTACAGTTAGTTACTGCCTGTTGTGCTACATCAGATTCATAAAAATCAAAATGATTAACATTTTGATTTGGAGAATCAATGGAAGGACCTGAAAACTGATCTAATCTCTGAACATTTAAGTTTCTTAGTATATGTAGTGCTTTTTTCTTGTTTGGATTCTACGCGTTTGCGTACCATCCTCTTTTCGTTAAAAACAGAAGACTTAGTGGCAGGGACAATGTCTAACTCAGTTTTCATGTGAGGACTAAAAAATCTCTGACTGACTTTTTGACAGGTTGTCCTAGAATCTTAGCAGTTTGAACAGCTTCATTGAGAACTTTATTAAAGCGTTCTACGATGTCTATCCCAAGTTTTAACCAAGGGCTAGTCGGTAATGGCACAGGTTGCATAGGACCGTTGTGACAAATACTAGTTTTGTCATTCATCTGACGAACAGAACAATCTCTGACAGCATCACGGACATGTATGTCCATCTTAGGTCACCAAAACAACTGACGTAAACGCTGTTTTGTGCGCACAACTCCTTGGTGTTCGGAATGACCCAGTTCAATAACTCTGGCGGTTAGAGATTTAGGTACCACAACGCGCTCGTTTCGGTCTACCACGTTATCTATCAGGAACACACTCATTGCGTACAGAGAAATAAGGTTTTGCATCGCTCTCAATGAATTTTGCTTTGCTCGGCCATCCATTTTCGATATAGCTTTTAACAACACCGCAAGACTTTTCCACAGCTGTAGCTTGAATCGGTTCAGCTTTCGTGATACTGGTGTCTTGTAAGGGTATTTCACAGACACGATCGACTTCGCTATCAACGTTGATCAACGTAGCGCAACTACTGCAACTATCATTCATTTCGGCAGGTAAACGAGACGGAGCATCGGCTACTTTGTTTGAGCACCAGGTTTGTATTGCACTGTAATCGTAATACAACAGCCTGGCGTTCCATCTAGCTATCCGTATAGGTCTGTGACCTGATCCTGACCTTGACAAGAGTGTCACCAGGGCTTGGTGGTCAGTTCTCAATGTGAACTTTCTACCCCAGAAGTAGGTACGCCGCCTTTCTGCAGCCCAAACGCAAGCTAAAGCGTCACGCTCTCCTACTGAGTGAAGTTTTTCAGCATCGATTAGTTTACGTGAAGCGCACGCTACCGTTCTTATTATCTATAAAAAGCAACTTGTTTATTGGCATTTGATTACACTATGAATTAGCCTTATCAGTGTTGTGGAAGCAGGCCACAGAGCGGGTCGCTTTTGAGCATTATACCAATTGCAGGAATCTCGGATCTTGGAAAAAGCTGATCTTTATTGTGCTTGCAGGAAATCGTGGGATGAAATGGAAAGAAATATATATGAGCGGAAACCTAAGGCCGTAGAGACGTTTTTGACGGGCGATTTTTGTCTGAAAGCTAGGTCATGGCAGACTGCTCTGGCGGTGGTTTTATTGGTGACATCCCGGCATGGACGAACGAAACTTCATCAAGGTATCGTACTACTTTAATCTCGTCGGCTTCACTCAGCCCTGGTATGAATACATATCCGGACTACAGAATTACTGGATAACCTGACAGTGGGAATGGAATTAAGCGAAAAATGGCGCTCAACCCGACGAAATGAATGTGACTCGTGCACCGAAATCGTTCGTCTTTATCGTAGCCCATATACTGGCGTTGTTTTAAAGCACCCTTGATGTATTGTGCTTTCACAGCAAACTGTTTTAAGTTGGTTAGAAAAGCATCATTCAGCAACCAATTGACAAAGATATTTTGGTTGTTTCGTTTAATGCCACTAGTCAGTGTGGATCAGTACTCCGTGCTACCTCAATACATAGTTAGATTATTTGAGCTAGAAATCGGAGTTGCGGTAAGAAACCGGTGTGCCCGTATAAAACCACCAACCTTCGCAAACAACCTGACAAACCTTCTGACTTACAACCCTAAGTGTCTTTTTTCATTGATATATTTTAATAATGAAATATTACATTATGCAGTACAGTGCACATAAGCAGAACTGGTGTACGTGAGTAAAACCATTTACCTATTTGTCTCATTTCTCTCCTAATTTAAATGCATGTTCAAATAAGTTTATTACATAGTTCTGTCCTGAACATCAGAGTAGAAATATATCTTTCTATACATGCAAGACTTGGAGTCATATAGAGGCCTTTAAACATACTGTATTATTTCGTGGAACTTATTTCCAAAGTAGCCAATTTCTATTTCAAAACATACCTATTTTTATTTAGGTATTAAGAGAGTGGTAATGTTTTGAATGTGTGACCAAGTTTATAAATATGCCCTGATTTGAAACGGAGTTCTGGACATGTTAACACATGGATGAATCATAACAAGTGGTAACTAAAATCAGAAAAAGGAACAAATTAAGAATTCATTATTCTCTGTCATGTATCGGTCGAGGACCAGCTCAGGGGCGATAACTCACTTCCGCGAATCGGGTATATCTAGGGAATAAAAGTTTTGAAATAAAAGTCAATTTTGAAATAAAATTTGCTCACTTTTCAAATGAATTCCACTTTTTGCCCCCTCCCCACCTCACCGCCCCTTCCTAAGTAAAAAATTGACCAGTTAGTGAAGAAGCGCATATTTTATCAAAACTCAAAAGTGGTTATTTTTTAGTTTAAAACTATGCAGGAAGACTGTTTAAAAACAGAAAAATATTAATTCATATACAGTGAACATATTTCAATAGTGGCCCACTATTATTTCAAATCTCGTCAATTTTTAAATCAAATCTTTTGAATTTGTATTTCAAAGGTGGGCGATTTTTATTTCAAAAGTGGCCAAATCTTATTTCAATAGTGGTCAATTTTTATTTCAAAAGTGCTTATTGTTTCCAAAATAGCTTATATACACATCTGCATACTACGCATGGGGCTATTTTTTGTCATGTCATAAAACATGAAAATACTGAAAACTTCAAAGACCATGGATATTATTTCCGAATATGGCCTTAAATACTTTGTTCCGAAAAGGGAAAGAATGACAATTACAAATAGTTTGCATAAGGCTGGAATTTGGCACCACGTCTGGTTATGAACGTAAGTGCAATGCATTTATGTATAAATATGCTGTGAATGAAGCTGTGGTGCAGACGAATTCATCATCGCGTCCTCATTTAGAGCCCATTTTTACATAAAATCTTTAGGGCTTCCATTATGCCAAGATGAGGCCTCAGATACGTAAATGCCTTTTTGCCTTAAAGAAACTGAATCAATAAAAACAGAACAATAAAGATAAAATATCAGTAAACACCCTAATAATAAACACCTTTTCCACAGGGTTTGATACGAAGCTTGGTGATTGTTCACATTTTCTCCTTCACAATACAGGTATGCTTCACTTAACCCTGATCACCTGTATTACATACGAGTGACAGGTAATCGTCATGTTGGGTTTTTAACACCTATATTACACCAAAACAGAGCTGTGAGTTATGCTGTAGGTGCGCGATCGGCTTTTTCTGTGATCTCGTTCTGCGTTACCAAGATCAACAGAAGAATGTGGGTGCCCTGACATAATCCAGAACATTTGTTCATCGGTAGCTCCAGTGGCTCAGTCGGTTAGCGCGCCGTACTTATAGGCAGTAACTTCACCTTGCATAGCAAGGATAGAGGCATGCGGAGGTCGTGAGTTCGATCCTCACCTGGAGCAAACATTTTTTTTTCTTTTTATGCGCAGCAGATGTCAGCAACAAACTGATCTTCATCATTTTAAATGATCTGCGGTAAATGTGGAGAAAATGATACAAACTTTAGCAGAGCGACGTTTCAGTGCTTTTGTATATTTTTCAGGAGGGAAGAAATGACATTTGAAAATAACATTTTTGTATGGGGGATATTTCGGACTACTTATTTGGTCTAATCTTGTAAATATGTTAAACTTGAACCGTTGATAACATTTATCTTTCTAGAAGCTCATATATATATATATATATAATCAAAACATTTACATTCAACTAAATTGATTGGACATGCATAACATTCTTAAGTACTGCACAGTTATGGCACATCTGATTAGCTTGATGCAAAGTGATCGTCCCAAATATCCCCCATGCAAAAATCATGATCAAATGTCATTTTCTCCTTGAAGTAATAATAACAATAATAATAAGAAGAAGAAGAACAACAACAACAACAATAATAATACTAATAACAATACTACTACTACTACTAATAATAATAATGATAATAATAATAACGTTGTGAAAGCATATTTACAAATATGTTTTTTCACAGATATACAATATTTCACTACATTTTATGATTTATCCTCGTTTAAACAGTATATTTCACCTTGCTTTAATGTATCTGCGACATCTGCGAAGGCAAAGTGCCCAAATGGGTTTTAAATTAGATACATAGCAACTCAAAAAAACGACCCCCCCCCCCCTCAAAAAAAACCCCGTGACTGTGGTTTGAGATAAGGTGTTTGTGATTCTCACTCTGATTTACGCAGTTTGAGTGAAAATAAAGATATTACTGGCAAATTCAGAAGTATTGTAATGGTTAGCTCCAGTGGCTCGGCCGTTTATCGCGCCGTACTTATAGACAGTACGTTCGCCCTGTGTAGGAAGGCTAGATGCATGCGGAGGTCGTGAGTTAGAATCTCACCTGGAGCAATCAATTTTATCTTTTTGTCTGCAGATTTCATCGGCAAGTTATGTCAGATTACGTACTTCGGACTGGTTTCCCTTTGTCGTATCTTATACACCACACGGCGTTAACTTGACTAACCGTGACAGATGTGGATGTCATGACCCAATCCTGAAGATATGATGAACAGTAGCTCCAGTGGCTCAGTCGGTTAGCGCGCCGTACTTATAGACAGTACCTTCACCTTGTGTACCAAGGCCAAAGGCATGCGGAGGTCGTGAGTTCGATCCTCACCTGGAGCAACTATGTTTTACTTATTTTATTTTATTATTATTATTTTTTTTTTGCACAGCAGATGTCCTCAACAAGTTGATCTATATCAGATTCTCTGATCTGTGGTATCGGTGGAGGCAATGATCCAAACTTTTGAAAGGCATTTATAAATAACATTTTTGTATAGTGGGTATTTCGGACCACATTTTTGTATAAAGGAAATCCGACACGATTTTCCATAAATATGCTCGAAATCCAGATATTACGCATGTCTAAAAATGTATTTATGCATTCATTTGGTCTGTTCTCCGTGTAAAATATGTTAAACTTGAACCGTTGATAACATTTAAATTTTAGGAAGCTAGGAAATATTGTCATTATTTAAATTTCACTCATTTATTTGAATATATGTAAAATCAACACATTCACTTTCACTAAGTTAATTAGACATGCAGGACATCCTTAATTACTGCACAGTTATACACACATCTGATTTGCTTCATACAAAGGGATGGTCCCAAATATCCACCATACAAAAAGCATAATCAAATGTCTCTCTCTCCTTGAAGCAAATATAATAAAAACGTTGTGAAAAGCATATTTTAACAATATGTTTTTTTTTTACAGTCAAATATACGATATTTCATCCCGTCTTTTGATTTCTCCACCTTTAAATAACACATGAATGAGAATGGTAAAATGTGGAATACCTGACACAGACTTGTGTGAAGAATGTGTGGAAGGAGACATAAGACGTAAAGACCCGAAACCACTACATCAATACCTTAAGTTAATGCTAAGTGGATTATTTAAGTCTGCAACTGTCATGACGGTGAATGATTTAGATTTTTAATCACTTCTTATGCTTGGACTATCGTGTAAGAAGGACCATATTAGGTGGGTTTTTTCATAAATATTGTATGTAGTCCCGCAGGATGCTTCATCACGATGTTCTTTTTATACGCTTTAACTTATACGCCTCAAGGCCTTAATGAAGCACGGGCCCAGAGATATGCGATCTGGATTAGAAGATGATACGAGCCATGAAGGGCGTGTTATCCGTAGTATCTAGAGCATTTAAGGCAGTCATGAAAGGATACTATCATCGTAGGAATCAAATCAAACCATTCAAATGGCCAACAATGAAAGACGGGGTTATATGGGGGGGGGGGGGGCGAATAACTAAATATCCACCTTGCGGAGGCGCCTGCCTTTGTTATACAAAGAAGAATATTAAAGGGATTTATTTATGCATTTGAATGCCGTTGTACGTAGTACTAATGGATATTTTATCTACATAGGACGACCATCGGGTTCTTGGCTAGAGGCAACCATGTTGAGAAGTGTAATGAGGTCATAAATACGCGCATGGTGACTTCAAATCGGGAAATAAGCGGCTAGGGCGGGATTCGAAATCGGTACCAGATTGATCAATAGCCAATGAGCCGTTTTATCTTTTGAATTACCGTCAGTTAGAGGAATCAAACTCTCATTCTTAATGAAATCCGAGAAAATATTCTTGACAACCATACATACTACAATGAGGAGCTTACTGTGAGCACTGTGGCGTGCACGTTGTCAATCGCCAGACAGATGTAACCGGGAATGGCTCTTTCCATTTTAAAACTTGCCGTACTGTGTCCTGGTGCCGAGAGAACAAGGTGTTAACAAGTGCATTTACAAGAAGAAAACGATTGGAGAAGATGTCAGTCAGCCCGTCCACGTGATAAGAGCTCTGAGGTGATTGGGCTTGTGTTAAAGCCACTTATAAATAAGAGCCAGTTTTGACGCAAAAAACAAATACACCTCGCTGAAGATGTAAAATAGCGTCAATGGTCGTTGTATTTGGAAGCCTCTGTGGGAGCGAAACTAAGAAAGTACAACCAAAAGAAGAAAAAAAAAATTAAAAAATGACATTCACGTCTACATGCCTTGTATTTCGCTCAATAATGTGTACGGTCATTGTACACCGAGCTCTCTTAATCACTAGAAACTATGTGTATTTGTAAGAGAGATCATTAATTACACTTAAGATTTAACCTTTTAGGGGATAACCTCCAGATACGTGTACAAATAAATTTCTTAGACATCATTTAGAGCATATTTATGAATACATGTGTCGGACTTCCGTTATACATGTGTACACATTGCTTTCAGTTTCATTTTCCCCCTTAAAGTGCAACGAGGAAAAACATTGAAGAATTTGCTTATTAATAAATACATGTATTATATTTCACATGAAGATGAATCATTTGTATCCTCCTTCGTCATGAAGCAGGTAACCGGATATAGATAGCTGATGACATCTGCAGACAAAAAAACAAAAAAACAAAAACAAACTATAGTTCACAGAAAGGCGGATCGAACTCACGACCGCCGGATATCTCATGCCATTATTTATTTGTTCAAATATTTATTTATTTATTTATTTGATTGGTGTTTTACGCCGCATTCAAGAATATTTCATTGGCCCAGTATTATGGTGGGAGGAAACCCACGACCATCCTCAGATTGTTGGCACACCCTCCCACTAAGGACCGTAGGAAGTCAACATGAGATGACTTTGGTCATTATACATCTGAATGTAAAAGAATATGTGCTGTCTATAAATATCGTCTATTATCAAGACAAAAACAGGTATATCACCAATATTATGCCACGAATCAAGGACAGGGATATTGTCCAGACAACGTACTAGGATGAGAGTGAAGAAACTTGATATGTAGGTTGTGAGAAGTTATATTTCAGATATGGTTTCCCTATTTCTTGTTTTTTGGTTTTTTGTGGGGAATTTTCTTAAAGTAAAAAGGGACATGGGAAAATATGGTCGGTATATATACACATGTATATTATGAAAGTAACACTTATTTAGGCATAAATATAAATGAGGCCAAGCATGTGAAATACAATTAGTTGAAATAATTTTTTTATATATATTCAAACACAATTTTTAATTTGAATGATATTATTTATGAAGGGGTTTAAGTGTTAATATGATTAAAATTCAGGATTAACACATCTAATATAAGAATTCATGCAAAAACTGAATCCATTGGACATGTGTCATATCCTTATTTATAGTATAGTTATGCATTAATACGTCCGCGATCTGTTTACCCCAGGTTGTGATCGAAGGTACACATGATACAAAAAGTATGCTTTTTCCGCTTGAAAAGAAAATATTTAGATACGACTATTCACACTTTGACAAGAAGTCACTTTATTTTTCCTCGCCTATACAAATCTCACATAGATTGACGTCTTATGACGTCTGGAGACAAAAACATGTATCCTCCACGTGAACACCGCATGCCTTTACCCTTGCAGAATAACGTTAACGTACTGTTAATAAGTACGGTGCGCTAACCGACTGCACCACTGGTGCTACCCGAATTGGTTTGTTTTGGTTTTACACGCTATACCTGCGCTGGTCTCTCAAGCTAGGTGTAACTAGTACAACTCACGATTCTTTTGTGTTGTGATATTGGTGTTGAAAACACAATACGACAGGTTTACCTGTCACACACATCTAATACAGGGGACTAGGCTGAAGCATGCGTATATTGTATGAGGGAGGAGGGAATGTTAATCATGACCAAACTTCATATCAAACCCTGTGCAAAGGATAGCATTTCGGCACTAGATTTCCAAAGAGCCAAGTACATCAAAGACACGGCCTTCTTGTGTGGCGCGCTGTTACTGTTTTAAAACACGCTTGCTGGTGGGACCTTGGTGCATGGTAAGAAACAGTGGACAAAGTTTTTCGGCGGTTTGCAAAGTCTTAATAACGTTCGTTGAAGATCACTAGTTTTTCACCAATATTTTTTGGGACCGTCTGTAGTTTTGGGGTTGGAACCTGCATCTCGAAGTCGAGGGATCCGGGATCAAAACTCGGATCGGGTCATACCAAAAACTTTAAAAATGGTGCTTGTTTCTGTCTGTCTTGGCGCTCAGTCTAAGCATTCCTGGTCGTCATATGATTTATTTATTTATTTTATTGGTGTTTTACGCCGTACTCAAAAATATTTCATGTATATACGATGGTGGCCAATATTATGGTGGGAGGAAACCGGGCACAGCCGGGGTAAACCCACGACCATCTGCAGGTTGCTGGCAGACCTTCCTAAGCACGGCCGGAGAGGAAGTCAACATGGGCTGGACTTGAACTCACAGCGGCCACATTTTGGGAGGCTTCTAGAGGGCGCAACGCTAGCGCCCTAACCGTCTGAGCCATGTAGGCCTCCTCGTCGTCATATGACTGAAAAACTGTTAAGTAAAACACAAGCATACATACATACATACATATCAATATGGTGTGCATAACTTCAGGTACGTAACAGGTGGGAAATGTTGTCAGTAACTTGCCATAGGTCGGTGGTTTACCCCCAGCGATTTCTTCCTCCCGTACAAATGAACGCCATAATATAAAAACGGAAAATTTTTTCTGCAATTGTAACCATCATATTTTTTTATCTGTAAAGATTTTTGATAAGGTCATATGCTTGCAACTGTTGTTTCCTGCGGTACATACCAAGCGTAGCATGTCGTCAGTCTAACAGAACGATTAATGAATTAATGTACCTGCTATATTATTTCTTAATCTAACGGCTCAATCAAAACAAAGAATGGTTCACCTTGAGGATATTCTTATTATTCTCTATGCTTTTTGTATTATTATCTATTTCACTGGTGATTAATGTGTCGTGAAGATTTTATCACTTGTGTCCCGGTGGATGGTAACGTTAATGGTAGCTATGTAGGGCTGTGATTCACAGCCCCTTCGCCTTCCATAAGCCTACCTTAAACAACTCTGTACTTCCTGTGCCGTTCTCAATACATGGAGTCTGGGGCCGTTAAAAGTGTTTATCCATACTCTTGGAAGTCGTAGCTATAAATTCCAGGTAGGTGTTCCCATGTGTGACCACTGGTAAAACCACACGAACGTAAAACTTGTCGTAATTTTGACAAATGTTAAGTAAAACCGCCATGATTTGCATGTATACTCCACACAGGACCGAAACCATACATATCATGCAAGATACCACTTCTACTACTTGATCTTTAGCGCGACAAATGGCTCGAGAAAATCTATAAGCAGCATTCATCAATAAAAAAAATTCTGTAAAAAAAAAAAAAAAAAGAAAAAAAAAAAAACATGCTGGAAGCGTGAGTCATTTTAAAGTTAGACCAGAAATTTGCCTCTTGGGTTATCTCCATTGTATTCATAGTACCCTGTGCTGTAAGGAGTATGCATTCAAACATGGCGGTTGGACCTAAAATTTGTTCAAATTACAACCAGCTTTACGTTCGTGTTGATACACATGCGGATACCTACCTGGAATCCTCTATGTATGAGTATACACAAACACTTTTTAACGGCCCCAGGCTCGATGTACTGAGGACAGCACCGGAAGTACAGAGATGTTTAAGGTAGGCTTATGTGAAACGACAGGGCTGTGATCGTATATGTTATCACAGCCTTACAGAGCTTGGTTTATGAGTAAAAGAAAACCGCTCGGGGTTTTACATGTCTCCCATATGGAAAACTGGCTCAAGGAAAGACAACTCATGCCTGGAAAGTGTTCACTTCCTTGGTTTGTGTTGACAGAGACGTTTGCACTGTTGTGTAAAGATATCACCGAGCAGCTAGCTGCTCATAATGGTGGTCACCCAATCGTAAGTAGCGTATAGCCATGTTTCTATACAGATCACAGCAACGCACATTCTCTTTGGCTTTACCTATAGATTTGAGCCATGTCAACAGGGTTAGGACGAACACGAAATGGGGTGCAATACGCACTGAGCTGAGTGAATCAATGATTCTGGCTATCACCACTGTGGCCGAATTGCAGTCAGATCGTGACGAACATTGCGTCGATATTGAATTAACACTGAACAGGCTTGATTATCAGCCCATACAGAGGCCTGTCCATCATTGTGTATGGAAGGATATGGAGATAGAAGACGATCTAGTGTCGGATCAAGCGAAAGACTTGATGATCAAGTTAATCGCAGCTTCACTACTCGTTTTATATTTAGCTTTAGGGATACTGGTAGGAGGTCAGCGTGCCGTTTGGCCGTACATCGGGGCACGCTGAAAGAACTCACAACCTTCACTAGTGAATTCAAACACGGCGTTCGGATAAGGTGAGACATAAAACATGGAGAGGGGCGTTTAGATATCTTCCTACAAAAAGACGCCGTCTCGCAAGGAACGGGAAAAAATGAGAAAGGTGTTTCTCCTATAGTTTATGGTATCGCGAGCCAAACGTGTAGCCTGGACACTCAGCCTGAATTGTTTATCACCATTAACGCATAAGGATGTTTCAGTGTGACAGATTGGCCTATTCTCGACCGCGGTCATCCGGGCATTAGCAGTTCTACTCGCGCCGACATGCATTGTTAAAATAACATGGAAGTTAACAGGGAACTCTGCTTTACGGTCTCATCAGTCCAAAACTTGGTTTCGTTAACGGTCATAATTTACATATGGTATACAGACTGTTCTGTAGTGAAACATATTGTAATTTCTGGTTATTATAAACCGTAGTTTTCAGAGTTTTGCCCCAAGGAGGTGAAGTCCCTGGATGTCTGCGTTCTCGAATGCGAAGGCGTTCGTTCATTCGTTGAATGCATTCAGTGTGAAGAAATGCAGGTGCTAATTAAACACACTGTTTTAGCAACCATAAACAGCTGTGCTTAGGTTGCATCTCTACGCATGGAGCAGTGCTATCTGCTAATTATACTATATCTCATTACGTTCTCTGAAAAAAAAATACACATTTTTAAATTTCTTTCATTGACATGGTGGTACGTTTGTACTGGCTTAGTTGGGATTTTACGGTGCACTGCAGTTCAAACCTCTCATGTCTTTAATCAAGGCCCGTCAGCTGCAATGAGAACAAGGCCTATACCTGTATATGGGGAACGGCAGGACGACACGGTTCCGAGTTTTACCGCCTGTACACTCTCATAGCTAAAATGTTAAGTATAACCTTAATGATGTTAAATTCAACATTTTAGCAATGGTGGTGTACATTCCGATCAACGACAATAGAGGTCACCGGATCCAACGCTTTTTTAGTTTAAAGAAATTGATATCCCTCTTTCGTGTATGACTTTAATGGCGTACGCCATTAGTTTGTGTTGATCACTCGAAGCATTTTTCATTCGTGAGCCGCTGAGTTGTTCCTCCAGCTTCCGGTCTTAGTCGCGCGCACCACCATGCATAACATGCCGGAATCGGAGAAACCGGCTTAAACCCTTCTTATACCGCAGATTATTCCCACTGTGCCCATTAGGCTGATAGTTTTCGGAACGAGGAAGGGTAAGATGCGGTATGGAGAACTTTTAGCCCAACTCTGAACGTGTCAGACAGAACGCAATATCAACATGTCTGTGGCAAGTGTCAAACATCGCGGTAAACCGCAAATGAGGTCACTGTCATGACACATGTACTGAAACAGAAGGGCTCTTCAGTGGACTTTCAACACTGTGCTGGGGCTATCTGCCTGGGAACAGAAGGGAAGTTACTCATTCTAAAATAGAAGTAATCCTACCGCCTCCGTCGGGTCTACGTCGAAATATCAGCTCTGAGATACTTACGAGCCATTTTGCACTGCCGGACTCATTTCAGCAGTCAATCGATAAGGTTATTCTGTCACGCGCAAGCATAATGTGATTTAGAATCTCGTAACGTTTGGATATGTTGTCGTTGTTGGGCTCAAAGCGTGAGTTAACACCGGCGCTTTACGCATGTATAGCACATATAAAGTTATATTTAGCATGTACCCTCCAGCATGTATCGTTATACAACACTCACATAGACTGGATTGCGAAAAAGACGAAATGTGCAACGTGGTCTAATTAACTGTACCTTACTTCAACAAGTACACATGGTATACTCACACACTATACACACTATGCAAGTATTATACGCATACATCAGGCATTGTGTGGGACGTATCTCACTGGCCTATAGGACCTTACCATATACTGACACTCTTAAGGCCACTTCAGGTCTTATCTCCAAGATTTTCCAACAGGAAATCTTTGATCTTCGTGCAGGGCATAGAGGATCTATCATTACGGTATGTTTGTACGTTGTCAGAATAAGACCATGCCAAACGCATTTAGCTCTCTGTGACTTGTCATTTATATTTATTTTCTGGCTGGATTTTATTTTGTTTTCCATACATTTCTATTCTCTCTCGCTCTCTCTCTTTTTTTTTTATTCATTTATTTTTTTTTTTAGCCTTCTGCATGAGGATATAAGCTCCGCTGAGACCTCAACCGAGAAAAGAAAAATTGCTGTATCATTCCGAGCGTGAGGAACTGTTTACGTAGACCTACTATCCAGTTGAAAGGTCATCAGAACATGGAGACAACAACAATAACGACGACGACGACAACAACTACAGCACTGGAACCGAGTCAAAGGAGGAAAGTCATCCAGACCGTCTTCATCTCGGCAGTTTACTTCATTTTCGTAAGATACCATGTTTGACTTTTTGGTTTTACTTTTAAGGACAAAATTTACTGCGGTGACGTAATAGGAGATAATCGTCAGATTTAAGGGCTGATTTTACAGGCTGTTGTTATACGTGCTGCTCGTCGCGAGGGAATAATTGCATACAGTCATTTTTGTTATCAACTCTTATCATGGGTTTATCTTTGGCTTGGGTATGGGTATGTTAACCCCAAGCTAGACTAATATGTCGATGAAGTTAATATCATTCTATGATTTGTATCGATGCTTCAACAGGTTCTTAATGTCGGATTATTACGTTTGTAGTTTATGTATAGGCTTAATGTAGATTACCCTGATTCTTCTAATTTTTGGGACATTTAATAAGCCCTTTCAAGCATCCCACCAATGCGGTCGCTGTGAGTTTCCCCCGTGCTCTGCCCGGTTTCCTTCCACCAAAATGCTGGCGACCGTCGTATAAGCGAAATAGTTTTGAGTAGAGTTTGAAACATCAATTAAATAAATAAATCACAGTTCTGCTCATTGTAATTTGGTGCATGACAGCCAGATCTGAATACATAAAAGCGAATTACTAGAAGCAATCTACTGAGAGGTCGGAATGCAAATTTCCGTGTCTCAATTTATTGAGACATCGTTTCTAGAATGGGGGGGGGGAGTTTCCCTTATATTTCTCTTCCTAGAATCAATGAATTCCCATGGATTTCACCATCCAAAGAGAAAAGGCTTTGAGCGATTTTGGTGGCAAGATATCGGTGTATTGCATCGAAAACTTGAAGAAAATTCTTCCTCTCTCTCTTCAATGGCGATAAGTGAAGTGTAAATCGCATCTTTAAACGTGTCCCCTGGCGAGATTATAGTGTTACGTAGTCTAACAAAACAAACCACATTTAACCAAAGTATGCACATCATCTAAAAAGGCAATATCGTGCTGATTCCAAATATGGTCTTCTCTTCTTCTTCTTCCATTTTTTTTCGTCTTTGTTTTACATTTATTGAAATGGAATTAAAGATTGGGTTACACGCTATATTGGACGCTTCAGGTAATATTGAACAGGCTGAACTATACTGGCGTCACAGATTCTTTTGTGCTGCTAAACAGCCTCTGACTGTTATATTTCCACATTAAACACAGAAGCAGGTGTAGTATCACATATACATTCAGGTAGACACATGGCAATCAGAAGATGTTTAACATCTTCAAAGAATCTGTGACGTAACTGAGCTTCAGCCTGTTAAATGTGGTCCAAAACTTCAGTCCAGCACCTTAGTCTGTAATTCCGTTTTCTTAATTGGAAAACAAGAGATCATATTTGGAATCTGCACGAAAAATGGAATTTTGGATGATGCGTAGATTTGCTTTGTTTAAATGTGATCTGGCCGTTAAAGCTCCGCATATATGAACTATAGGCTACATACACGTATATCGTGGATTACTTTCTTAACTGGAGTTTAGCTGAAGTTAAACCAAAACCATGCTTAAACTAGGCTGGTGCATAACAGGCCTTTTTTGGGGGGGGGGGGGACTAACGCTAGCTTATACTCTAACAACAGTGTAAAACATGATTACATCTGTCAGTCAGCTGACGTTACTGAACCCACGGGCCTTTCCCGGTTATATGCAGCGTGAATTTACACCAGGGACAGAGCATCTGGCCCATTAATCCTGATTGGATGGAACTCGTCAGTTTGTTTTAATGACCTATTAGACGGAGGCTCCATTTCAACGGGAAAGAATACTTAATTGTCGGGGTCTGAATTATAATACGTATAAAAAAGAAATTGCAAAAAATTACTTGAAACCTTAACCTCTGAATTTTTCCGGTCATCTTCCCTAAATCAACGACCACACTTCTGGTTCAACGTACGGAAGCCGCTTGGCGTCAGCTAGGATGAAAACATACGGAAGCCGCTTGGCGTCAGCTGGGATGAAAACAAAATTGAAAAAGAAAGCTGAAACTTCGAGAAAAAAATACAATTTTCGACTTTGTTCATACAGGTTCGCAATGTGCTTGACAAGAAAGTGTAACTTTGAATCCGATAAGAACGTCTCCCTCTCCCCCCCTCAAAAAAGATCCCCTCCCCCTTCCAAAAATAAAAGAAGTCCAAATTTCCACTACCCCCTCCAACCATTATCTATCTGTTTCTAAGCTGATGTCAGTTATAGGCTTCCGTACGAACGTGCCCAAATCCTACAGCAAATAATTCGGGTTACTTTATTGGTGTGCTAACAACAGGTCGACTTTTAGGACATAGCCGGCTTAGTGCAAATATCTGAGAGCTTCCTGAATAAAGGTCAGTTAAAGCTACACTTATATATACATATATGTACGTGCAGCGTTAACTGTGTTTTAACAGTGTCTGTTTACCTACTGTATTCACAGGCACTGTCTGTGGTAGCTTTCGATATTCGTAACACCCCTTCGCACTTTTCCGAAAAGGGTGCAAAGCTGCGCACTCCTTTGTTCTTTCCTCGAGCACGGCACACCTTTAGATTTACAGGTGTGGGCACTTTGGTAGTGCACAAACACTGCACAGTCACAGCAGAAAACGATGTGCTTTTGCTGCAGTTTTGACAGTTTTGTGTAGCCCGTCAGAGTCTCTCATCGCATGTTCGTGATCTTGCACATATCAAAAAGAGTTCACGTAAAAGGGACATCTCAATGCCCTTGATAGTCCGTACATATAAACCCGTTCAGTGACCTCTGTCGGCCACAGGCCTAATTATCACATACTGTAGAAAAGCAAAAGGCCTTGTTAATATGGTGTTAGAGAAAACTGACGTTCCTCAGGTGACTTGATGTAGCCAAGGGCTGATTCAACGAAGGCCGTTTTTCACTTGATAGTATACACTTCAGGCCTTCACCTGGCCAAACAATTGTCCAAAAATCAAATCACCAAACAGCGGATTCATTCATTGTCATCAGTGGCAATGTTTTAAAATATACCCAAGAACTTTTCACATACAATGGTCGTCATTATTATCGTCGCGAGAAACGATAAGAGAGGAAAGGGAAAAGAGCCACCCGTCTCTTCGTCGGTCTGTTCGTCTGTCGGGTATAGGCTTATTACTTGAAGAGTTGAACTATAGTTCACTAGACCCATATCACCCTTACGCTTTGCCCTGGCTGATTTTCAGTGACCAAAGTTTACAAAATTTACAGGACATCTATAAGCATGGAGTTGAACCCCATTAAAGTTTAAAAACAAGATCTACACATTCCTGAATTATAACCTACATCTAGTTATTACATATCCTTACAGCCGAGGGGTTTGAATGCAATGTAAGGTGTTTTACACAGTTGTTCCGCCAAAGTTTTTCTTTCTCTGCAGTCCATCCATTTTCGTGGATGAAGCTGCGCGTTCGTATTCCAGTTTAGCAGCTTCGGCTGCAGCTTTAAGTCAGAACGTTGTAATCCAAGCCTCGTGAATGGCGGTTGTTTCCTCCGGATGTTGTCCAGTTTCTTCCGTTCCGAATCCTGAAAAAGTATACAAACCGAATAAATTATAGTGACAATAATTCTAACACGCATCCAAAAGTATGACGGACTAAATTATTAACCGTTATGGTACACGCGTGATGAAATCATTCCATTTGTTACCGTAATAGTCTATGGTTAAGCCGTCATGACACAAGGGTCATGCCCCAGGATCAAGAACCTGTCTGACCTGAGGCAGAATTAGGCGTCAAACTCAAATGGAATAAACTATAGCCAAGATGAATTTAACATGTAGCAAAATATATGGCGAACTAATCTGATAAACAGTTAGGGTACTCACGTGATGAAATGATGTCATTTGTTACAGTGACATTCTCTGCTTTAGCCATCATGACTCAAGGGCCAGGCCCCAGGGTCAAGAAGCTGTCCTTGACTTGAGGCAGAATTAGTCTTAAACTGCGTTATTAATCCTGGACTTAGATTTAAGCTCGAACACTAATTCTTGTTTTGGTCATGAAGTTCTAGGACAACTTGTAAAGGAGCAGAAAACATAAAAACCATGCTTAAAGAGTGAAAAGTTATCTGCAGATACAGTTTTCAATATTTATTTCATTTTTTCTCTTTCAGGAGAAAACAATATTTGAAAATATTCCTGTATGGTGGTTATTTGGAACCACCCCTTGGTATATATTGTCTTTGCGTAATAATGGGTTAAATATATTTATGTCATTAAGATATTCATAAATGTTATCATAATTGAGATGAAATGCATGTGTTTGAATATAAACAACTAATTTACATTCAAGCACATTGATCAGAGATGCACCACATCGTTATTTAGGACAATATTAAGCAAAGACAATATATACTAGAAGTGTTCCCCCCCCAAAACACCACACAAAATACTTTCAAATACCAGTTTTTTCTGACAGAAAGATATCTGAAAGAAAAAATCTGTCAATAAATTTTCACGCTCCTTCAACTGATTTTGATCACGTTTTTATGTTTTCCTTTCCCTTAATATTGAAATAAAAATCCTTAGTGTAACAGTCTGAGTAAACTTTAAACTACGCTGTAAACTGTTTTTAAACTGAAGTTAAGATTAAGTTTGATTTAAGCCTGACACAGCTTCGTGATCGAGGGACCTGAAGTCTGCCGGGTTCAAAACACTGAATTAATCTTTCTCTTACCCCCAGGGTGTGATCCGGGGACAGGAGGGCGTCGTCTTTCTGGATCTGATCCTCATCACCAACTCTGACATCAACAGCGGATCGCTGCTCTTCACCGTCAGCGCCGTGGGTTACATGATCGGCGTTCTTCTCATCGGCGTCCTGTTCGACAGGTTCAACAACGACATACTGTACTGTGCATGCGTGTTGTTGTCCGGGGTGACGACGCTGCTCGTCCCCTGGTGCACATCTCTTCCACTCATGGTGACAGTTTTCGGTGTGAGAAGTTTCTTTTTTGGACCAGCAGATTCAGGTTAACCGGGAGAGATATACTTTTTCATTTTCATCCCATTTGAAACTTTTAAATCATTACATTTATTTATTTATTTGATTGGTGTTTTACACCGCACTCTAGAATATTTCACTTTTACGACGACGGGTTCTGTTCGGTTTCCTCCCTTCATAATCCTGGCCGCCGTGGGTTAAGTCAAATATTCTCGAGTTTGGTGTAAAACTCAGATCAAATAAATAAATTAATAAATCAATCAAGAACTAACGATACTTTTTCTGTGGTTTTTTTTCCTTTCAGGCAGCTCCGTAATTTGCGCCAAGACATGGCTTTTGCAGGCCGGTCCGTTTTTACAGAGCCTGCAGTTCCTGTTTGCTGTTGGAGGAATTATCTCCCCTTTTATAACCGAGCCATTTTTGGCACCAAGTTCGGAGCACAATTTCACCAGCGAATTTTCGCACGGGTTATCAAATATTTCCATGGTAAACTGGAATTCTCTGTCATCAAGAGCAGAAGAGCTGACAAATTACTCCCTTGACATTCCAACTAATGCCACTGAAGTCAACGATGGAAACTTTTCTCACTATTTTCCAGACAGTTTTCAGAAATCGAACACGTCGCAGGTTTACATAGCATTCGCCATTTCCGGTGGGCTTCTTCTGACGGTTTGCCTTGCGTTTGTTGTTAAAACCGCCGTGTACAGTTCCGGACAATTTGACCGTTTTGAGAACAAACGCTGCGCATCCGGGGCTAGCGAGCTACCTGACAGGCTGGCAGCGTTCCCTCTCCTACCAAAAGTTACCTGCTACGTGATTATGGCCGTCAATTTCTTCTCACAAGGTTGCGTTGAGAAGATTCTCATGAGTTTCCTGATGACGTTTGTCGTGGGACACCTGGGCTGGAGTAAGACTCAGGGCTCATTAGCTGTCACAGTTTTCTGGTCAGGTTTTGCCCTGGGCAGATTTCTGGGCATCTTCCTCATAAAAGCCCTCAAACCAAAAACGCTCCTGTTTGTCGACCTGCTCGGACTTTTGATCACATTTGGGGCCATGTTGCTCGTCGATTCCCTTTCTTTATCGGGTAACGTCATTTGGTGGATCCTCATTTGGACAACCGGTTTGTGCCTTTCTTCCGTGTTTGCCACGAACATTTCTTGGTTGCAGATTAACTTGACGCCCGTGACCGGAAAACTGCTCTCGTTCATGTACATCAGTTTATTCGTGGGCACAATGAGCCATATGACGTTGCTGGGCTATCTCTTCACAGAGTTCTCTCCCCTTTGGTTTGTTCATCTTCTGATAATCCACTCTGTGATACTGCTGGTTACCATGGCAGCACTAAGTGTTGCTACGCGACGATTACGACGATTTCACACCTCGATGAACAATCTTTTCGCTTCTCCAAAAAATCTGACCATCGGGAATGGTTCGTCATTGAAGAATACAGAGGCCGATGATGGAGAATTACAAACTCAAGCTGTTCAACTGCTACAACAGTCTTCATGCTCCATCGCGATAACAAAAGGGGGAACACAGAACGGTTTGACATCCAGCAGAGGGTTCTTCGCCACACCGTAAAACTGTGACTCCTTTGAGGCCTACTTACTGTGGACAACTTGTTTCGAACCGAAGGTCCTGTACTTCTCAAATAAAGCATAAACATTTTTAAAGCTGTTATTCCTGCATTGCTCTCTAGGACTGAGTAATTTTATGAACAACTCAGTGTGTACAAACTATTCTTGGTGCGTTTTTTCCCCTTATTTCGTTGTAATTATGTTTTATGCGGTTATCAGGACTATTTCACATAATAGTGGAATACTGTGACCTATTTAACGGCAATTCCTTTTTTCACAAGATTTGTAACTTTCTCTTCGGTTTCCACCTGGGTGAAAGGGCTTTAGCCTGTGTGAAAACAGTTCCCACTTGGGTGAAACAGTTCTCACCTGTGTGAGAAAATTTTCACGTGGGTGAAAATGTTTTTACCCAGGTGGAAACACACGCGATAGAAGCCTCGTTCTCGCTCCCGAGGAAATGAATGATTACTAAAGAATGTCAACATGAGTAAAAAGAAAATATTTCCTATCTGCTATTAAGATGTACCTGCACATTTTATCCGCCATCTTTGAACCAGATCGATTCATCATGTATCACGTGAGTTTAATGAAAAATAGAAAGAGTACACTGGGAATTTTGTTAGAAAATATCTGATTGAAAAACACGGTTACTGTTGGGAATTATAAAATTGTTTTGCAAGTTTAAGAACTGAAGGTTTTAATCTGAGTTCTCTCAGTAAGCTTTAAAAAGAAATATACAACTGGAAGTTTTCTCCCCCTTGAATAACAAAAGTAACGTTCTTACATAAAGTGCGCATCATGTAAAAGCCTATAGCTTGTTAAATAATAATAAAATACATGTATATACAATTGTCGCGGTTAACATGTGTCTTCATCGACTGATGCCAAAATACAGATTTGTCTAACAGATTTTGAAGACAATTTTCACAGAATTATTTCAACATAATTTGGAACCACGCAATATCCCTAAACACAAATTTGACGGCACTGCCAACTTAAGTATTGCAATCGGCTTTATTTCACTCCTTAAACCTATTCCCAGACAGGTATAACTTACACCAGTAAATCTGGCGTGTTTAAACCACAGAATAAGCTATTCCGTCGATGTGCATCCCATCGCCTATCTACGGAATGAGCGTTATACCACAGTTTGCTCACTGCATCTTAGTGCATACCAACTGTGGTACAACCTGCGATGTTATACCAGGAATAAGCTATACATCACTTATTCCACCTTTATACGCATTCGGCCCCTGATTACTTCGCTCAACATAAATATACATGTATTGCTACAGTTATATCTAAATTCGATGTGAAAATATAAACAGAAGTTTTAAGACAAAAGGAATAGGCGACGTCCCTGTACTTCAACATAGTTCAAACGTCCACCTCCGAAAATTCACTGTAAAGACGAAAAGAAGAAAAAAAAGAAAAGTCATTTTAGCTATATTTGGATTCACCAAGATATGAGCTTTCAGATGAGGCGTATTTTATCGAAAGGTGGCCTGTTTTCTTTAATCTTGTAAGTGTCTTGCGATCATCTAACTTCACTCAGTTTTATGCATAGTTTAATACTGCCTGTGTATTTGTGGCAGGATAACTCTACAGTTACAAAGAGTTAATTATTAATGACCATTTATTTGGTTCTATAAGGGCATACAGTTATCAGTTATTAGACTACTAATTACCTTTACCTTCATTCATTTTTTATCCTAGTTCTTGTAGAGTTTTGCTCACATCGCTATAGGGATTACGACGGGTAGTTTGCACCAAGGTCTGGCCAAGAGTACGAGATTTAGAACCGACCCGTGCGGAATGAACTTGAAAGCTGTGCATGTGTCATTCTTTCCACAGATGATATAAAGATGTACCGCACCGGAAACACTGGGGGGGGGGGGGTTCTGGGAGGTTTTGACTTGCTGGAAAGAATAAAAGGAACCACGCCCAACGAAAGATACACCGGAAATAGTTATTGAGGTGTCGGTACCCTTGACACAACTGCACTTGCCAACATTTCACTTTTTACAGGCAGTATGGATTAGCTTACTGGTGACACGACAAAGACTTCTGGTGCACGATGCGGCGGCATTTCCGACGACGACGGAACCAAGTCTGCGGAAGAAAGTAGGCCAGACAGTTGTCTTCACAAGCACTTTCTGCGTTTTTATAAGGACTTTTACCTTTAATGGAGGATTTTTTTACTTTCCATTTTTGCCCATAATCTGATAAACCAAATGTGTACTGTTGTGTACACATCTGTTTGTGTTGCTCACGAGGTAAACAAGATGTGTACCAGAGGTCCACAATTTGGTACACATTAGAAGTGTACTTACACAACGATGTCCCATGCAAGGTAAACATAGATATTCCTGTGCAAATTTGTTACAATTAATATCTACCTTTGGTACACATGTTGTATACAATTGCTTTCAGAGGGTACTCTCTGAAGACCTAGTGAAAGACGATAAAATTGTACATTTCTTTGAATATGTTTCTTTTTAACTGAGATATACGTTCCCTCATGGGTGGAATGGCACATACAATAGGCCATTTGGATCAATTAAAATTACGAGGGAAAACATCTCACCCGTTTCTGTTGAAACTGGAAGCCTACACCAGTTTTTCCACATAGTTCCGCACCAATGGTGACTCCCCATAATACCATGTATACAGAACTGTGACCCTTTCATCCGATCCTCAGCAGAAAGGAGGTTATCGGTTTGATGAGGTTCACAGGCCTATTGAGGGAAATACTAGTAATTACAGGTTGTATGATTGACCGGAATTGACCGAAGTGCGATAAAAACAAATCAGTGGACAGCGCTTCGAAAAAAATAAGCAAAATTCAATTCAATCTCTTTTACCCTCATGCCCACATCTACACGAATGGGTACAGATCACCGAAATGATTCACAAGATTCAATCTTTCCATACCCCTGCCCGGATTCGAGACTAGGGCAAATGCTACCTCAACATCAGGCAATTCATTGTTGGAAGATTTGGGTGAATTATTTTCTCACCTGGTTTCACGGTTTCAGTTTAAATAACAATTGTGAGACCGGCTGTAAAGTGTGCACAAGTACATCCTTTACCATCATTCAGCTTTGTCGATGTGACAGGTGATTTCAGCTCTTGCTGAAAGTCCGACTTACGATGAATTACAGACTATTTCAAAGTGTGCATTTTATATCTTTGTATCTTAGTCTGAATAGAATGTGTTTGTCATAATTATAATGACAAAAACAGTCGATGTCTTAAATTGATATTTTATTGCTTGAGAAAAAGCAACGTTTAGGAACGTTTATGTGTTGATGATAGGTTTTATCTTTTAACTGCAAAAGTTGTAAAAACAGTGTGATATTTAAGGCAAACAAGTCATTGTTTGGATATTAGTAGTGCATTCTGTGATAAATGATGACTGCGATGTGATATATTTTGTATTTTTATGTTCTATTTTCAAAACACGACGTTGCATGCTGCGATAAGAAAGAGCGGTGTACCTGAAGTCTTTGTGGTTCATATTGTTTTTCGACTATCCCGGCCAAAGCAGTTGTGAAGAAATAGAGGAACATAAAAGATCTGAAAATCATCTAGAAGAATCTCCATGTGACTTGCTGCGCCGACTGTTAGGAGAAATTTGGAGAGAGTATTCCTATAGGTGAGACGGCTCGAAATTCACGTTGCCTACTAACGGCGGCACCGCTGAAGAACAGGATCCAGACCAGCACCAGGGCAACTCCAATGCATATCAACAAGGGGGAAATATTGAGGCTGTGGCTAGAAGCAAACGTAAACAGATAAGAGGTAACATCACGGGATTTGACAGCGAATGAAGCAAATTTCAGACGTATTAAAAGAATGCTACAAGGAATGAAATCTGACTATGCTCGTGCTTGTGACATTCACCATGACTTATGTAAATGTGCCAAAGAAGAGGACATTTTTCACTGTGTGGTGTAATCAAATCTACGCTATTGAAGATCAAGTGGAGGACTGTTTTCGAAATGTTTCTCAAAGTGCAAGTCTGGCATCAGTAGGAACACTCGCTCGAATCTTATGGAAGACCCTAGCACTAGTGGTAATGGCAATTCTCATCCAAACACGAGAGACTGCTATGGACAGCAAATACTACGCGAGAGTTCTTTCATTCAGATTTGAATACAGTCAATAACTTGGTGTTAATGTTCCATTTCAGAATCTTGATAATAGCTCACAGTGTGCGCCAATGCAGTCATTTGATTCTTGGATTGATAATCTCATTGAGTATAAGGAAACTACCTGACCTGTTAATATTGCTGAAATGTCTGTACGTCAAGCTCTTTTGTATGTCGACTTTGCAGAGCGGTTTAAAATACACATTCACGATAAGCCACATCTGTCTGACGATATGCGCATGCTCAGTTGCGAATGCATTCAGCTGGTGACGCAGAACGCGAAATATCTGGGCAAGGTTGTACTGGTATTGTGTATGCTATGGCTCTAAAACTGCTTAAAGATCAGCTTGGACAGAGAAGTTTAGTTGCGCGTGTGTGTTTAAAGAAACTAGTAAACGGGAATAAATTTGGAGTCTGAGATCGAGAAGCGTTACAAGATTTTTCTCTGTATATTGTAAATTTCATGTCTATTTTTTAATGGATAGGCTGAGCTGATGCCAACTGTAGTGAGATTTTGAGAAATATTGTACGTCGCTTGCCTGAAGAATTAATATGTAAGTGGAAGGGTATTGGCTGCGACATACGAGCTTCTGACCAGGTTCTCAGCCAACGTCATATCAGTGACTTTATAAGAAAGCGAGTAAGGGCAGATTCTGAGCCCGATTTTGGGGATATAGAAGTGGACGTAAGGCACATGTGCAGCAATCCAGATCAGAGTACAAGGGTAGACCTGATCCTAGATATGCGCAGATAGGGCCTTATGTTTGTGCAGAAGGCCATATGATCACAAATTATCCAACATTCATTAATTATTCAGTAGATGAAAGATCGCAATTTGTAAGGGCCAATCGCCTCTGTTTAACTTGCCTAACTAAGGGACATTTGTCATAAGTGTGGAGGTCAAAGCAGAAATGTGGTACAAATAACTGTACTAGAACGCATCATGCTTTGTTGCATATACAGGTAGATCCTCTCCGCACCAGTGGAGTAGTGTCCACGTTGGACAGGGATGGTATTTTGCCAGTTATGTCAGATTTAGATTCGCAAATGGAAATGTGCGAGTAGGCAATGTGTTGATTGGTAGTGGCGCTGGCACAACTAGGATTGGGAACCATTTTGCTAAGTGGTTTGGCTTAAAAGGTAAAAAGAGAAAGAACAGATATTTCCGTAGTAGGTAGTAATACCGTGGCGCAGCATTGTAGCAAGAGATTCAAGTTTTGGGCCTCTGCCTTAAATGTCGGACAAGAGCACTGCAATCAAACTCATGATATCGATAAAACCGTTCTCAGTGTGCTACCTTTAAATAAGGCTTGGTTAAAAAGCGTTAGACACTTGGCAGAAATTTGAATTTGACCATAAAGCTGGACCTGTTGCTTTGATTTTGGGCGTCTTAACACACAAATCCGCTTTCCGGCATTTCACTTGTGACGTTAAGAATGGAATAGGTTACTGGCGACTTCGGCTGTAAAACCTCTGTTGAAATGAGCTACTTGCAACAGGTCGGAGGAGTCACCATACAAGGCGAGGTGACTCAGCTTCCGACGACGACGGAACCAAGCCTGGGAAAGAAAGTAGCCCAAACAGTTTTCTTTACCACGACTTTCTGCATATTGGTAAGAACTTTTATCTTTAATGGAGCTTTTCTTCTTTTTCTTAATTTTTTAAAAACATTTATGTGCTTTACACAAAAGACGTTAAACGTTGTTGAAGGGAAACACCAGCATTATGGTAGGACGAAGCCGAGCAAACGTCCGGGAGAAGCCCACGGCCAACAGTAGGTTACTTACGGATATCTGCACGTCCAGCATATATTCTGGTTTGTAAGTAACATTCTTCTGCCAAGGGTTATTCTCCATTCTGTAGAGCTGTCGCCTTTCCTCTGAATCTCTGCAGTATCTTGCCCACCAGTTAAAAATGGTGCATATTAATATACAAATCAATGAGACCGAAAGTTCGACCAATCAGCGCACCCCAAACACAACCATTGTCGGATATTGCGAAACGGACAAGACAGAATTGCTAGTTAGCTAACTGAGTACACCGTAAACCTAGCCTTTAGACTTTTTGTGAAACAAGCCCCACTTCTTGCTGGTTTCTTCTCCGGTTGTACGTGGGAAGGATAGCCAGTGACCTGCGGCTGGTCATGTGTTTCCTCTGGGCTCTGTTCGGTTTCCTCCCATCATAATGCTGACTACCGTCGTATAAGTGAGTTATTCTTGCTACGGTATAAAACGGCAGTTAGCTTCAAATATGCAGGGGTAAACATATGCGCTCTTCCAAGTACCAGACAAACCCACTGACTCAAAGCAGCAGCCGAGTCGTGGAGGGCTGACCTCGTGTCAACTGAGTGTGACAATTAAACAGCGTTTACGGCCATTCCAGATCGGTGGAATCTAATGATTATAAATTGCAACTGACATGAGCACCTTTTTTAACCTATTTTTGCTTGCCTTATTGCTTCAGAGCATGCTCAAGTTGTTAATATTTAAGCATTTACGTAAACAGTTAGAATAAAATATTAACTGCAGAAAGTTAACAAGAGGTCGCATTTCACCCATAACGTGTAACCATTTGCCAACAGTGACACTTCGTCTCTGCTCTACTTTTCATTCCCTGTTTCGTAGTCTTTTGTACTGTGACTGTGCTGGTCAAAAGCAGATGAATTGCGGCAAAGAAAGGAACGAAATGGGTGCAGATATTTACATGTAGCTGAAAGGAGGGAAGGAAAGGATGAACACGTTGAGCAAATTGGAGTTCTCACCTGTACGAAGTAGACTCTAAATGTAAAAAGAAACAAACCACTGGTCCAGTTTCAAATATTTAATATATCATGGATGACAGATTAGAGAACTTAATTATCCAATAAATACTATGACAAACTATCACAATTATGTTCATATATTGTACAAAAAACGCAACAAAGTTTAAATGGTTATATTTGAACTAGTGGTTCAGGGGTTTCAACCTCATTTCGGAAATGGACAAAGCACAGCCACGACTTGATTTTCGTGATCCGCGGCCAACATCAACCTTAAGACCGGTCTCGGTTGCCTACTTCTCTTTGCATGATTTCGTCCTATGTTTTTTTTTTATGTATATATATATATATATACCTTCTTAGCTCTTGGGTGGTTTTGTGTGATAATTGACCCGGAACTTCCATTTTGGGTGAGGACTGGTACACGAATGTAGGTTTCGACACCTAGCTCCGTTATTTCAGAAAAAGTGACAGCCTGTCACCTCCCCTGCATAAAACCATTGGGAGAGATAGAGCCCTTGGAAGCCTCATGTCACATTTCGCGACACTTTGCCATCGTTAACCACAATGCCACAACTCCAGCGTCAAAGAGCTTTCGGGATGCCCAGCACTGGTTTCAGATGTAGTCGGGTCGCCCACTCACTGTGGTGATCGACGATCACACAGTTTGCAGAGTGGACCTGCTGATGAGGGCCCACGGCCAGGTTAATTGCCTCCGGCGCCTGCGTGATCGTTTCAGCCCCTGTCTTCCTTACCACTGCTGCTACCCCAGGCCACCGCGATCCAGCATATCTTCTCAAACATGTACTCCGAAATCGGCAGCAGATCGTTGGACTTGTAGCACAGCTAGCTGGTCGCCTACGTACAGTACCGTATCACCCAGCACCGGTTGTATACTCTGTACAGCTCATGCGTTGTACAGAGTATGTGTAGGGTGGGATGAGATTTTCGCGGCCAATCGCCTGCGAGAAATTTGAATTCAAGACATGGTGGACGTTGGCTCGAAAAAGCCCAGTTCAAAAGTTTAACTGGCTGGATTACTGTTGAAAGATGGTTTACCGGCGCAGGCTTTGCTATTTTCACAAACCGGCTGACCCAAAGAATCGACTCATACCAAATGTGAGGTAGGGTTCGAAAGACCACACGGTGGTGTTATTGTGGATGGGCGTCGCTACGCTGTGAGGCTGCAGTGGGTGACCATTGACTCATATGGCGCGATGGGGAAGCGTCCTCTTCACCAGTCAGCCAGGATTTTTCTCCTGAGCTGATGGCAGGAGGACACGGGGCTGACGGCGGCATGGTGAGCGATTTGCTCGGTGCTATGTCCAACACCGGAGTCGGTGGGGTGGTGGCAGCCATATGGCATGAGGTGGAATCCACAGGGACGGCAAAACACATCTCCTCTTCATGATTGGTGGCTTTTCCGTGGGGGAGGTGCCGCGGAGAAGCAGGATGACCTTGCAGTAGCCCCACGGCCTACCGCACACCCAGGTCAGTCAAGCGTACCTGCTGCCTACGGGCCTGAAGGAAGAGTGGGGCGCCTTACCTGAGGGCAGGATTGACATTCTAGTCACCAAGCCTATGGTGGCCACACAAGTTATTGATGATGTCCAGATGATATCATTCTTCATCAAGAGTGCGCCTAGTAAAGCCTACATTCGAGCTATTTACGAATACTATACTTTCCTCATATGATTCTTATCATTATCAGGCGCTACAAATTTTGTTCTGTTGCTCCTGAAATGTAAACTCTTTATTTGCATTAGGTCATTGCAATAGCTGTAGAGTAAATACCACGTCATGACTGCATTAACGAAAAGGGCAGTATTTGACAAAAGTTACTACATGTACAGAAAGAGTAGCGCATCCAATGTTTAGAAAACCTACCTGTTTCTTTTTGTGATGTGGTATAACCGAGGTATGGAAGAGGAAATAAAGAAAAGAAGAAAAAACAGGCGAGAGAAACTCAAAAGCGCCGCCATGTTTTAGAGTTTAACAGTTCAAGAATCAGTTTCTTTCTACCCGACAACGCATTTCTTTTCGCTGTGAGGTCACCTGACCCCTGTTTGTCTTTCTGCCGTAAAGACTCCAGCTATTTACTAATAGTATACTTTCCTGATATGATTCTGATTGCCGTAAGTTTTATTTTGTTGTTCATGAAATGTAAACTATTGATTTGCATTACGTCATTACAATACCGAAACGGTAAGTGCCTCAGTCTATCGCGTGTTTTGCTGCTTTAAAAGAAAAAACAGTATTTGACAAACATGACTACATGTATAAAAAGAGTTGCTCACCAAATGTTTACTTACCTGTTCGTTTTTGTGATGTTGCGTATAATGTAGATATGAGAGATGAAATAATTAAATTGCGCTAGTCGAGAGAGTCAAAAGCGCCCACTAATAATCAGTTTTGTTTTTCACTGTGACATCGCACGATCCCTGTTTCTCTTTCTACAATAATGAATGAGCATAGGGTACAAATTACTCAAAGCGGTGTTTTAGAGGTTTCTCTGCTACACGGCGTATCCAATGCCTTCGTAAGAATTCCAGATTAAAATTGCATTCATACGCACATGAGAAAGAAATGACTTTGACAGTTACGGTTCGTTTTCACCATACGGTAAAATATACGGTTATATGATTTGTCTTCTTTTCTCTTAAACTACGCAATGTTTGAGCTATTTGGTACGGGGGCTTTTTGAAATTGGTGCGATCGGGAGGCATTCAAGGTAGGGCAGGTTTTCGTTGCCGTCGTGGAACCACGGGTCCGAATGCGGGACTTGAACGGCAAATTCTTTCGAATAGAAGGAATTCTCAGCATGAGAATGAGGGGAACTAATGAGCTGTGAGCAAAGTAAATGGTAGCAAAGACGCGCATAACCTCAGATCTAGAAGGAGCGAATATCGAATACAATGGGGCTGGAGTGTACAACAGTAATGTTGACAAGTTCGTCAGAAGATAGGTAACAGACAACACGGCGCTCTCTCGCTTTGCCGAGGACTCGGACACTCGTTTGATTTTTACACGCTGATACCGTAGAACAGCGAGGACACTCACGTACATGACAAATGAGGTGCAATTACAGAGTAGCAAGAAGTTGGCAACAACGTTAAAATTCAACTGCATTTTCTGCGCCCCCAGCAGAATCACACAGCCAGGACTGAAACCCTGTGGTACGGGTGGATTCCGTTTCATTGAGAGAACGACGAACGTCCCGTAGACCAGCAGCGCAATCAAAACAGGGCCGATAATCATTGAAAATCTGAGGGACTTGTGATAACCAGTTGTGTGATATTGCAATGGTCTGATCACGGCGTAGAACCGGTCACATGCCAAGCCCAAGTTACACGCCGACTGGACATATATGGCCAAAGTGTACGTCATCTGATACACAACACTGACGCACAGAGACAAACTGGCGTCCATTTTCCAGAATGGCGCAGTGAAGACTTCCGGTTTCAAGCCGGCTACTAAAGGCAAGATGACGTTGGAAATGGCGGTCATCTGTATAAGGGTTTTAACCTTTAACGTGGAATGGTCGACACGACTCAGTGAACAAAGGAGACAGTAATTCAGTATTGCAGCCGAACAACCCAAAGCAACACGGAAGGAAGTTATCATGATAAGGAATAAGGTCACGGCTGATTTTTCATTGGCTGGCCACCATCCATCTATTATGACGTCATTTCCCGTCTCGTTGATCGGCCTGACATCAGTCTCGTTCTGAAGAACATTCTCAGTTAGGTTACAGCTCCAACAACTGCTGTTCATCTTCCTGAGGAAAAAGTTGCAATACATGTCATGTAAAAGTTGCTTCTTCACATTTTGACATTGTCTCCCGAGACTGGTGTATTTAGATTCTTTCATTTCATTTTCATTTAACGCCACACTCGGGAAATGTTCACATACACGATGACGGTCTGTTTTACGAATGCAGTAAGTTAGTACACTTGGAAGGCAAGTGGTCTTCAGGGCACGTCAATCTGTCCACACGGCCACACGAGCGACGTGAACCACTTACTGTCACCAAAGACAACAAGCAGCGAGAGGTAACTCCCGGTCAGCCTGTCCACACAGCCACACGGGCGACGTGTTGTCACCAAAGACAACAAGCTATAAGTTCAGAGAAACCGATCCAGTAAGTCACAATGTATAATTGGGGTAGACTCAAACTCGACACTGTCCCTATGTACCTCCTACACATCTAAATGTGCGTGTGTCATAGGAGTGCAGATTGGTTCAATTTGTACATGACTAAGTGCACAATGTTTCAGGTATGTTTGGCAGATTTGCATAGTCTACCCTCATCAGGAGTCAACGAAATTTCAAGTAGAAATTGCTACACATGTATGATCAACATACGACCTGATGTAACTTTGGTTTGGTGATATTGAGGTCTACGGTAACGAGTGCCGAGTCTGAGTCTGTCCCGGTTAAACATTAGGCGTGGCTTACTGGTCCAGTTTGCTTGGACGGCAAGTGGTCTTTAGGGAACATCAGGCTGACCACACGGCCATACGAACAACGTGAATCGCTCACTGTCATCAAAGACCACAAGTTGTGAGAGCTAACTACCTGTTAAAGGTCGGGTTTCAACTCGCGCCTCGTGTGCCTTAGCCATCAGTTGCCCTATCATTTACGGTAAACATGAAGACATTATTTACTGTCTTTGTATAGACGGTGTATTCAGAATTATTCACTGTCAAATATTATAAATTTTACTTGAAAAGGACATTTACGCTTTCCTGATTCTGTCAAACGACAACCGAGGGATTTTTTCCTACTATTCTCGACCAAAGAAATTAAAAAATGAACAATATATACATGTCCATAAAGAGTAACGAACTCAAACACCGGTGTCTGATCACGACAGCAAATCTCTTGAGTTATTTAGTAATTGATTTAATAGTGACAAAAGTGATGGAAGCATATGAAACCTTACTCCAAGCCACGGAAAACGTTGAGGTGTGTTGGGTAACACTCTTACAGTATGGCCTAACACAAAAGGGGATTGCAAAAAGTATAAATGGGACAAAAAGCATAAAGCAGATTTAGGAATCTTGCAAAAATCAGTGATAATTTTTTTTTTATTGAAGTACATGACAATACACATCACATTGTGTCTGCTATGCATTGTGTTGAAAGAGGTGTAGTCTAGATTTGAAAACAGAGAGGTAAGGGTATTTTGTTCCATTCGCGTATCCAAATGTATCCAAAAATATATCTTACCCCATTATTTTTAGTCATTCTTGACAAGGGACCTCTAATATATGCCAATGACTTCATTGCAAATATTTTACCTAATTCTGCTTTAGCCGTGTTCAAAGGGAGCATGCAGGCATAGGCGTCTGAAACGAGGAAGGCAGAGGGGGCAGTCGCCCCCCCCCCCCCCTGTTTCCCACGTTGCGGGAGGATATATTTTCGCGCCCTCAAGATTTGGCGTTGGTGAAATTTTCAAAGTCAAGGCGAATGTTATGGAATGCCTTGGGCAGTGACAAACAAGGGATGAAATTTGCCCAAGCACGGCCACATATATCTCTGACGTGAAATCTAATTATGATATCCATTATATGACACCACAATCTTGGCCTAGTGTATAAGCCTATGGTTTTCTGGCATACGACATATATTCGAAAAGAGAGTGGTCTATATATCTAGAGAAGGTACAACTTATTACAAGATCGTCGTCTTTTATAATATGTACGCTATATTTCAGCTATACTGAATTGGTATTACATGATATTACCATCATAATATTTTCTTTTGGAACAAGTAAGTTTATGATTTTATTTTATCGACATGTTCGTACCGAAAGTATGTGAATAAAGGATTCAGAAGGATACCTATAAAGTTAGTCATTAATTTTCAATTTTAATTTTCCCACCTCAAATATTAATAAATGAGAAGTACTACTTGTGCATTTCTTTTTGATAATGTAGTGGTATTTGGGTCGTTTTCTTCAACTCTATTTGATCGAGATTTTGATTCAAATCCCGGATCATTGCATAGAGGTCTAATTCATGTCAACAGTGAACAATCAGGAAATAACTTGAAACGCTGAGCTGAATCAAATTGCTATTAAGAGAAAAATTAATCTTGATGTTCTGTACAAATCGGGAGAATTCCGCGTGCTTATCTTTTCTCAGCTATGTGACATGTAAGAGGTAAGTAAGTGTACATGGTAAACTGCTTCTTCCTGTCTGCCGTATTAGACATAAGACTGGTTAAGGATCCATTTTGATTTAGCAGTTTGTTTTCCCAGTGAAAAGATTCAACTTTTTATTTTCATCTGTTTCAGAAAAGAAAGGTTATTAAAGTTTAAAACAAATGTAACAACAGCAAAATAAAACCAGATCAATTGAGTGAGTGAGTGCTTGGGGTTTAACGTCGTATTTAACAAAGTTTCAGTCATTTGACAACGAGGAGTGTGTGTATATTGTGTGTCCTCTTGTTGCAGAGCGAGCCCATGCCGCCAAAGTGCTGCCCACACTGAAACACCATGCCGAAGACACCACCATGACCCCCGACCCTCACCCTGTCACATTATACTGACACTGGGTCGACTAGCCCTGTTTCCTTGTTCTAACATTTCAATGCTACGCGCACAAGCAAGGCAGCAACAAGCGCCATTTTTAAAGTCTTTAGTATGTCCCAACCTGAGCTTGAACCTGGATCTCCTGACTTCGAGACAGACGTTCTAACCATAAGACCACCCAGGCGGTAAAAACCAATGTCAAAAGTTCACCAGGTTCTGAGTGATATTGCTGTATTCATACGTGCCAAGCACAAATCTAAAGACCCCAGGTTTAGTGCGGGGCTGGGCGGCACCTAAGACAGAAAAACGAGGAAGCTGTAGCGTCCTCCGTCACCATTATGTATGGGGAAATAATGACGGGTCACCCCGATATCAGTATAATGCAGTGGGTGTCTCAGGCTATTCCTCTCGTTGAGACAGCATCTAACAAAAGAGCGGTGCAGTATATACACACATACAAATGACTCTTTGTCGCCATATGACTGAAATATTGTTGACCTTAAACCCCAAGCCTCAGAGTATCCAGTAGCCTTAAAATCGTGATGCTGTTTATCCGTTTACATTACCATGGTGTTTATTTCTGTCTCTGTGATTTAAGTGCTAGAAAATTTTTCCTCTCATGCACATACCTTATTTCTAATGATAGAACTTAAAATAAGGAGATATTCTCACTTTTATTTATTATATACGGTACAGTCAGCACTGATATGAATCAATATTTCAGATTATATATCTGCTAATATAACATGATACTTGACAGTCAAAATTTTGAACAGGGTATCGTAAAGAAACCAGGTAAAAATAGGTCAACTCTATCTATACAAGACATTGAGTGCGTCTCCGGGCATCTGGGTGCTCGGGGCTTCCGGTGCCTTGGCGGCGCATGGGCCCTCGCGTAAATTTGACTGTGATAGTCAATCCGCTCCCCCTCCTCCCCCAGGTCACGACAGCTTCCGACGCATATGGCAGGTTGCTCCTAAGCATACATTTACACGAGCACGAACACGTGTTACCATTTGTCAAAAGTATCACACAGTAGCCGATGATGCGACTTTACTCTCTATGTTGTAGTCTTATATTCTGGTCCGTTAATTTTGTTTGAATTCAAAAGTGGCTTAGGGGAGCTTTTGACCGCTTTTAAATTCCACCAAGGCTTCAGAGCGGCGTGGAGTGGAAAATCATGAAAATGTCCCTGTCCGAGAATAAATATGTTCTACTCCACCATGCACAGTAAGAGCAGCCAAGACAGTGTGACAGTTGGCCAAGAGTGACACGTAACCAGTGAAATCCGGCTCCTGGTTTCCAACATTTAGATTATATTCGTTCTGTTCATGTAAGTGCTTAAATGGTAACAACTTATACGCCCGCCCCCCTCACGCACCTGGGCTTCATGTAAAAAACAGCTCATGACTGAGACACTGTTCATTAATAAGAGTATAAAATTTTCTCTTGAATATAAGAATCTGTTTGAAATTGTATGAATTCGATATAATTATAACAGGTACATGGGTGAACAACACTGCAAAGTATTCCCAGACCATTATGTTGTGGCTTTAGTAAGTTTCTTGATCATTTCATGTTATAAACTGACATATATACTTATATTACAAACACACCCCTAGAAGCTTACTGCAGTCTTGGGTAACAAGAGTGTTCCGCGCTTGGAATAATCACGTCACTGCCTAGACAATGGCTACTTTTCAAGCTAACCGACGGAGTACGCTCAGATTTCAGCTTCCGCTGATCGAAAAAATACTTTACCGAAATAAGCATAACATTGCCCAACCTTTTTGGCAAACTTGACTTACAACATGAGCTGTCTTTCTCTTTAAGCAGAATGAGGTAAAAATATACATTGATGATACGTGCAATAATTAGACGTCACTCGTCTAGAATGACTCGAATTCACCTTAAGATCCATCGATTGCTGCTATTTTCTGCGATTGTGGCACTCGATAAATTGCATGTGCGAATTTATGCGATTAAAGTTTCGAATGCGCATGACACACATACACGTAGGACTTCATGTAAAATAAGCAAGGATACTTTTCCTTCAACACAGTTTTGAGTCGAAATCTTGGGGGAACACTCATGAAAACCAGAAGTTGTAGCACGGACATCAATTACCGAAAGAGTCTTTAGCTTTTATCACATGTATGATCTATTCAGCTTATGCGTGCTGATGGTCCTTCTGAGGCCTCTGTGCACAAATAAGTACCCTAACTGAGGTAAACTGACAACAGGCTGGGTTTCACCGGAAACGTGTGACCATTCGTCAACTATCACACTGTCGTGGCTGCCCTGGTTTTACTCTCTGTGCTGAAGTCTTCTATATTTATCTCTACAAAACGTTTGGGTTGGAGGAACCTACTGGTTACTAATGTAAATAATGTACCATTTATTTATTTAATTGGTGTTTTACGCCGTACCAAAAGGAATCTGAAGCTATACATACTTATCCTTTCCGTTGTGAATATAGGCCTGGGAAAATAGATCAAGAAAGCTTCTCATAAGCTGTGGTCTTGACGTATATGTATACACTCTTGTGGATGAGTCTGTTATTAGGACTGGGTATACACTCTTGTGGATGGGTCTGTTACCACGTCTGGCTACACATCCTTGTGGATGGGTCTGGTACCACTTCTAGGTACACACTCTTGTGGATGGGTCTGTTACCACGTCTGGCTACACATCCTTGAGGATGGGTCTGGTACCACTTCTAGGTATACACTATTGTGGATGGGTCTGTTACCACGTCTAGGTACACACTCTTGTGGGGTGGGTCTGTTACCAGTTCTAGGTATACACTCTTATGGATGGGTCTGTTACCACGTCTGGCTACACATCCTTGTGGATGGGTCTGTTACCACGTCTAGGTACACACTCTTGTGGGGTGGGTCTGTTACCAGTTCTAGGCATACACTCGTGTGGATGGGCCTATTACCACCTCTGAGTATACACTCTTGGAGATGAGTCTGTTAATGCGTCCGGGTATACACTCCAGTGGATAGGTCTGTTACCACGTCTGGGTATACACTCTTGTGGGGTGTTATCAGTTCTATGTATGCACTCTTGTGGATGGGCCTGTTACCACGTCTAGGTATGCACCCTTGAGGATGGGTCTCTGACCACGTCTAGGTATACACTCCTCTGGATGAGTCTGTTACCACGTGTAGGTATACACTCTTGTGGATGAGTCTGTTTCGGTGTCCAGTACACTACTGTGTACCGGCCTATGGTGAGTTGTCTTTATGTAGTCCTCCACGGGTTTGAACTTTTGTACTTTCACACCAGAGTGTTGTATCCTGTCATCACGTTGGCTTTGCGTCATCTGCGTTAAACACAGCCCAATGCCTTCAGGGACTGGATATGAGACCCCATTGTTCCTATTCAAAATGAAACCTGGGCTTTCAGTTAAAGCCATGTGCATTTCCTTCGTATCAACTGAAGACCGGACGCATCGGATATGCTAGTGGGGCGCTATATATTTGATGTAACAAAAAGATACAGAGGCTTTTGTCCTTCCCCGCCCATTTTGTACACAAATCCAAGATATGAGTTAGGTTACATATACAAGTATGCAGGATTAACAGCCCATCACTTAATGCCATATCTGTAATAAATCCATAGAGATATATGTACTCCTAAATATGGAGCGAAAGAGAAAAGGAAAGAGAAAGACGTAGTGAAGGTATAAAAAGATCAGAGGAATAATAATGTGATTAACACGGAAGAACACAATGTCCGTAAAATTGCTCTGATCAGCTCCGCTCTGCTTATCAGTGCATGTTTTATTCATTGTTATCCACACAGAGACAGCTTCTATGGAGAAGTCAAAGGTTCAGCGAACTGGGTTTATACATGTACAGTCGGTGCTATCTACAACATATCGAACTGTGACGCGTGCGGAACTGTTTATCAATCTCAACCTTTCATGGGCCGTCTCATACGCTCTAGTTGCTTGAGCAATGGATGATGAACAAAGGAGTGAGGGTGGTCCATCATCACACGCACATAATGTCCCAAAGCCAGTGGAAAAAATATCCAATGTTACCCACGGTTTCGATTTGTTCCTTAAAAAAAAAAAACAAAAACAAAAACAAAGACAAGTGTCTCAATCCTATACAATTAAATGATATTGACTATAGCAAAGCTCCAACTGACGACAGTGAATATGAAGTTATTCATTTGAGAGCCATTGAAAACCATCACTTTAATTATTATACTCAAGAGTCCATCATTAAGGAACTGAGAATTCCAAACGACTCATGCAGCGAGCCCATATCATTTTATAGAAATCACAAAATTTGTCGCAAATCTACATTTCAATTTTCCCAACACTGGAGGATCGGAGAGCTGCTTAGACCAGTCCACTGAAACATTAACTGATATTCCGGGGTACAGATCTTTCTTGTCCTCCAGGAATCACAAAAAGGGGTGGTAGGTTAGATAATGTTAGGAATAGCGTACATTCTATGTCAGTCCTTGATGACCTTTCGACAATCGACAAAGATAATGAATTTGAAACCTTTTTTTTATGGAAATGAATGTTAACAATTGCAACCATATCCTTGTTTTATTTCATATACCTCCGGGGAAAGAGGTTACCGCTTTTGCTGACCACCTTTCTTCTCTTCTTTCAAAACTCGAAATCGAGAAAAACAAATGCATACTTATGTGCGACTTCAATATAAACCTTTTCAAAACAAATACACACTTACCATCAAAGGATTTCTCAGACATGTCATGTTGAAAGTGAACTTCTTTTCTCCCAGATCACGAAACAAACTAGGGCACAGTCTCGGTTCGCAACTATAACCGACAACATTTTTCTAAATGTTCAAGATGAAAATCTGTTCTGTGGTATGTACTTTACTGATATATGGAGCATTTCCCAATTGTTCATGTTTAACACTTCATGTCTGTTCTAGTCTAATACAGAAATTTATTTATCGAGTCTTCCTCAAAACAAGAACACCAGAGCGTCTTGTGGGCACACATTACATATAGGACGTAAATAGAGCCCCCAGCCAATGCCTTGAAATCATCAGAGCGATCATCAGAGTTTTACTAGACATTCGGGTTGAACACATTTTAACTGACATCATTAAAATTTTCTTTTATTTTTATTTCCACTTATACAAACCTTACACAATATATTGTATAGCACAGCGAGGGTTTATTTCAATACCTTCGAGGAAGCCTGACCTTATCAAGTTGTATAGGCCTGAACCATTCTCAGCTTCAGTTTCAAATTTGGCACATATAGCCACCCCCCCCCCCCCTAAAAAACAACAAAAAACTAACAAAACAAAACAAACACAAAACAAAATAATCAAAGAAATGTCAAAAATAAGCCTGGGCTCATGCGCTACTTGACGGGGATAAGTAAATATTACATCATATTCATCACATGTTACATTCACCTATATATAGCTATAAGTACAAAAGTGGATGCCAAATCCGTTTTTAATGCCTTCTTTTATTTATCTGTATTTTACAAATATTAAGGAATAACAGCGAAAAACATATTATTTTGACACAATCAGATAATAGTTCACGCCAATTATATTGTGAGCAGACATAAAATACACACTAAACTAAGAAAAAAAAATGGAAAATTAACAAGGGTAGTAAATAAATATACCAGCAGGTCAAGAAGATTAATCATTATATATTGATTCGTATATATTCATATATCATACATTCGTGAGACCATGAGCTTTTTTTCCTTCCTTCCTTCGATGGAAACCAAGACGTAGGAATATTAGGCCATCCAGGTTAGTTTTTCCTCAAGATATAATTTAGATCTCGAAATAAATGCTCTCATTAACAAAAAGTGAGTTATATCACGGTGTAGTCTATCTAAATTATTACTTCAATTATAACTTGACCATCGTTGAGTACACGTTGCACGGGTTGGGTGAAATTTAATTGAAAACAGGTGCACACGACCGTTCTACACCATCTGATTTGTCCAAGTTGGCCATATTCCGTTAAAAATAATTTTTATTAAAATTACCTATAGGCACATATACATGAGCTCCTGCCTTAAAAGCTAAATTACGTAAAAACATCTGTGCTTTCAGCCAGTACGTTACACAACACCACAGACAGAGGGCTTCCGCGAGCAAAACTATAAGCTGTTTTAACATTACATCGAAGGCACATACAGGCCTTCGAATACGGCTTCCATCGTGAGCAAGATGTGACCGTAATAAGCAGATTTATAAACAGCAATCAGCTCCGTATGCACCGCATGATGCACTTAAGTGTTCAAAAGAAGCCTCTGATGTGAGAGACGGACATATATTTGGCAAATAAATACAGCACACCTCCGAATCATCGCCAGACAGTGTATGCCGACACAATATTATGTTTCTGTTGCCCTGCCTACGTGCGTCATTTCCGTTTTAGAAATTAGTTAATTAATCGCTCGTATTAAAACTGATGTAAGTACGCGAGGGTGTTATGTTTATGAAAGAGAGTCCAGAAACAACTGAAACCCAGTCAAAAATCGTTAATCTTGCGTTTAAAGCATGTCTGCGTGAGTTACCTCCCTTTACGCATTTTGCTCAGAGAATAGGACGACGCCAGCAATGGAATTTTATCCAGAAACCGACGAGCCCTTTGATACCGGTCGTTTGCGCGTGTCAGACGTCCATGAGTTGTATTACGAGCAGTCGGGTGCCAGGGACGGAAACCCCGTCGTTGTTCTGTAAGTATGAGGTTCTAATCAACCACAAAAGACCATGAATAACCAGGGCTAGGGAGGTACCTAGCTGTGGAATGATGACTAGACTACACAGCAGTCGCTTATAGGTCACTTTCCAGGTTTCAATGACCTGTGGCTGCGCAAAATACAGTGACGCTGATGTACAGTTTGTGTTTGCTTTCCGTGAATCTGGCAATAAGTGTTGTCATAGTGTATATAAACACCAACATACATAAATTTAGAACTTTAGGGACTCATCAAAAACGAGGCTAATTTGGGCTTTTGTGTATTAGTGCTGCCTGAGGGGAATACAGTGCAGAAGACACCTGGGAATTATGAAGCCATAACTTCAGCTTCAGTCAACTTAGATGGTCGCCATGACTTTTGGTCATCAGATCTGCTTCCTGTCTTCTTGCATTTATGCCATTTTCGAAAGTTCAAAAATTATTTTTCATGAATTTAAAGTTACATTATGAAAGTCACAAAAAATGATCAATTTCTAGAGATTCAGCAGGGAAATGCCAGAATGCCCTAGAGACTGACTAAACCTTTTACTCTGTACATTGCAGACATGGCGGACCAGGGTCAGGATTAAGCCATAAAGACCGGCGCTTCTTTGATCCTAAAGCGTACAGAGTAGTTCTGTTTGACCAGAGGGGCTGTGGGAAGTCTACTCCAGCAGCTGATTTAAGGGTAAAAATGACACTCGAGGTGAAAATGGCATTTGATTAGCGACTGTTGCTGGGAGATACACAGATGCGAGCCTGCAAATAGGTGCGTGACATATTTTGAAAACACCCCATTGTTGGAAGTGGTATGACCCAAGTGAACTTTGTCCAGTATTGTATAACATGGAAAACATGGTCATACCACTTTGTCCAAAGGGGTGATTTCAGATATGTTGGGCTCCTATTTGCAGGCTTGCAAATGGAAATACAGTATTAAAGTGAGCAGTTTTGTGTCTCGGTGTTTCTAAACCATTTGGGATATTTCAAAATAATCAGTTAAATTAAATCTATTCAGTTTCATGTAAAGTTTAATGTTTTTCAAGTGACACATATTTTGCTTCATTATGCTGGATAATTCATCCAACTCTTTAAGAATCAGTTTTGAATTTTTTTTGAAGTTTGATTTCTTATCAAAATTACTCAAGTGTTCGCATCAAAATTATGATTTTAAGGCCTTCGTGTGCTTCGGAAAGTGCATTTTGACCTGCTAAATTTGAGATTTTTGTACGTTGTGCCGCTCTTGCAGCTCATGGGGTCCTGGTGACTGGAACATCAAATGTTTGCTGAAGACCACTTGTCCTCTACCCACATGGTGTACGTCTGCATCATGTTGGGCAACGTTCATGAGCTGGTATTTGCCATACATTGGTGATTTGCGGCTCTAGTTTTCTCCGCCCATGACTGACCACCAACGTATAAGTGAAAAATTTTTGAGTGTGGCATTAGTCAAATTGGATAAATAAACCTTCTTTCTGCAAGTTTATCGGACAAATAGTTTCGCTGTCAATTTTATTGTGGAATTGAAGACATCAGTGGCATTTGTGTGACGGTTTGTGCAGTCACACAGTCTAACATCTGTTGAAGGCCACTTTTCCTCTGCCAAGAAGATGGATGTAACTGTACATGCATGCAGAATGTTTGTCAGACTCTTGCCAAAGGTTTGTCCCAGGCAGCAGTTTCCTAACAACATAATTAAAACTGATCAGCTGATGTAAATCAAAAACTGAGTATAACACTAAGCAACAATGAGATATAGAAAGAAAGAAAGAAGTAAATGGGCATGTGTAAATAATCAACATGTAATAATGCTCAAAGATTTTTGATGCAGGCATACATGAAATTCTAACTCTACTCGACCACTGTTGACAGCAAAACACGACCTGGCACCTGGTGGAGGATGTGGAGCGTTTGCGGACTCACCTGGGTATTGACAAGTGGGTGGTGTTTGGGGGCAGTTGGGGCTCGGCCCTGGGGTTGGCTTACTCTGAGACCCACCCGGACAGAGTGAAGGGACTTATCATCAGGGGCATATACACTATTAGCAGGTGTGTGTATGATACTCTTACTATGAGGCTGGCTGGGAGTGTGTCAGGGTCGAGTGATTTAGAGGCTGTGCCCTGCAGTTGCTAGGATACACAAGATACTGATTCAGACCAAGCCGAGGTCCTGGCAGACTAAAATGATTAAAGTGCCATACTGGTCAGAATACAAGCTGCGCAGAAAAATTAAAACTATGTGAAAGAAACCTTTCAGAATTTTTCTGATATAACATCAAATCAGGCAGATGTGATGTGCAGATAAGCATCTGTGCTGGGATGACGTCAAGAGGGTTCGTAAGGGCAGTGTCATTTCTGGATACACGTCAGCGATTGGTGACAAAATATGCTTGTTCATTTTTTTTTTTTCACAATTCAGGAAAGCCGTTCAGACTATCTCAATCATTCCACCTTGCTTTGAGACACAGACGTTTTGACACCGAAGTACCTCTTTAAAAGGCCAGCTTGCTGTGACTGTCAGCCCCTTGACCAGTGGGTTCGCATGTTCTAATCCAGCTATTGCCATTTTTTTTCCCGGGCTCTGCCTGGTTTTCCTCCCACCATAATGATGGCTGCCATCATATAAGTGAAATATTCCTGAGTACGGCATCACCAATCAAGTAAATAAATACACATGGGAAAGCTGGTCAGAAATTTGCCAAAGGCCGGCGGTTTTCTACACCCACTCCAATTTCCTCCGCACATAAAAGCGACTGTCATCATATAATGTAATGTATGTGAAAAGATGTTGAGTATGGCATTCGAAGTACAACAAATCTGATGTAGATGTAAATCAAACGTATTAAATTTTCAATAAATGTGAACTCGCTAGTCTGAATTTTTTTGCCTTTCTTGAATTTTCCTTTTTCAGGTGGGAAAACATGTGGGTGAATCAAGAGGGTGCCAATGCTGTGTTCCCAGATTATTGGGAGGACTATACCAGTGTCATTCCTGAGGTCAGTGAACTCACAGCATTGTCGTATTATGATTTGCCATTGCTTATAAAGGAACCCCCCCCCCCCAATAACAATATAGCTTACCACCTCTTCCACCTCCCCAACTGAAAACAAAAAAAAAAAAAGCACAATTGTAACAGTGTTCCTCATGCATGTGTATGCTGCAGTGTGAACGGGGCGACTTGCTGAGCGCTTATCATCGGCGAATGACGGGCGATGATGCCGAGGAAAAGCTGCGATGTATTCGAGCATGGAACAGATGGGAAGACGTTTTGTCCCAGCTGGTGACTGATGAGGGTGAGCTAGAGGCGAGGCGACAGAAGATTGATGCAGCTGACTTACAGCATGCCCTTTTGGAGTGGTAAGATACACTGCTATCATTGCCAGCTAAAATCAGTGTACAGTAAAGTGTAGCGTTCAGGGTGCAGTTCAGGCCATACGAAGGGAAAACTACATCCAGATTCAAATTCACAAAGACAAGTTTAATTAACAAAATTAACTTCATCAACCCTTAAAAATATATAAGTTTAACAGAAGACACATGCAGGTGCATTTAAGTAAAAGCAGTCAACATTATTCACTGAAGTAGCAGAGACTTGTACACAAATGAAGTAAGTTATCGCTCCTATATGGAATTCATGTCACTTGGACCACTATAACAAACATTATAAGAAACATATGTTCGGCCATAATCAGTTAAATCTAAATGAATTTGGCATATCAAGCATTCCATGCTTTAATTGTGTTATTATATGGCTTTAATCGTATAGAATTCAAACGCCCTCACAATTTGTTGGGCCTTGGTGACAATAAGCTATCAACAACAACCATAAGCTGTCAACGGCAGCCATAAGGTGTCAGCAACAAGTCAACGACTGCCACAAGCTGTCAATGACAGCCACAAACTGTCAAGGACAGCCATAAGTGGTCAACAGCCTTAAGCTGTCGACGACAGCCATAAGCTGTCAACAACAGCCATAAACGGTTAACGACAGCCATGAGCGATCAACGACAGCCATTTGTTTGGTGTAACATTCACTTAAGGTGGCTAGTCTTCTACCAATATAGGGTGCATATCTGTGTGTCACGTGTGGGAAAGTTCCTCAGTTACTTGCCAAAGTTTGGTGGTTTACAGTGGACACTCCATTTGACTCTGCTCATTAAACTGACCACCCTGCTATGTCAAGAGGAAAATTCTTGAGTGTGATGTTAAACAGCAATCCAATAAATCAGACAACAAAAATATCAGAAAGATAAGCGACTAAAGTATGAATTCAACAAATTTTTTTTTTCTTTTCTTCTATCGCTCTTTTGTTTTCTTTGTGCAGTCACTATTTTATACATGGGGCCTGGTTAAGATCAGACACACAGCTTCTAGATGATGTGGCCAAAATTCGTCACCTGCCAGGAATCATTATCCAGGGTCGCTACGACATGGTCTGTCCCATGCGGACAGCCTGGGCTCTGCATAAGGTAACTACAGCATAGTACAGGTGTCTGGGTCGTTACAACATGGTCTGTCTCATGTGGACAGCCTGGGCTCTGCATAAGCTAACTACAGCATACTACAGGTGTCTGGGTCGTTACAACATGGTCTGTCCCATGTGGACAGGCTGGGCTCTGCATAAGCTAACTACAGCATACTACAGGTGTCTGGGTCGTTACAACATGGTCTGTCCCATGTGGACAGCCTGGGCTCTGCAGAAGGTAACTCCAGCATTGAACAGTTGTCTGGGTCATTACAACATGATCTGTCGCATGCGGACGGCCTGGGCTCTGCAGAAGGTAACTACAGCATAGTACAGGTGTCTGGGTCGTTACGACATGGTCAGTCCCATGTGGACAGCCTGGGCTCTGCATAAGCTAACTACAGCATACTACAGGTGTCTGGGTCGTTACAACATGGTCTGTCCCATGTGGACAGGCTGGGCTCTGCATAAGCTAACTACAGCATACTACAGGTGTCTGGGTCGTTACAACATGGTCTGTCCCATGTGGACAGGCTGGGCTCTGCATAAGCTAACTACAGCATACTACAGGTGTCTGGGTCGTTACAACATGGTCTGTCCCATGTGGACAGCCTGGGCTCTGCAGAAGGTAACTCCAGCATTGAACAGTTGTCTGGGTCATTACAACATGATCTGTCGCATGCGGACGGCCTGGGCTCTGCATAAGGTAAGTACAACATAGTACAGGTGTCTGAGTCGTTACGACATGGTCAGTCCCATGAGGACAGCTTGGGCTCTGCAGAAGGTAACTGCAGCATAGTACAGGTGTCTGGGTCGTTACGACATGGTCAGTCCCATGAGGACAGCTTGGGCTCTGCAGAAGGTAACTGCAGCATAGTACAGTTGCCTGGGTCATTACGACATGGTCAGTCCCATGAGGACAGCCTGGGCTCTGCAGAAGGTAACTACAGCATAGTACAGGTGTCTGGGTCGTTACAACATGGTCTGTGCCATGACAGCTGTAAATAGGTATTACTACAGTTTATCTTTTGTGGATTTTGTAGCTCTGGCCAGAGGCAGACTTCCACATAGTCCCTGATGGGGGTCACACGTCGAGGGAACCAGGGATGGGGAAGAAACTTCTGGAGGCTGCAGAAAAGTTCAAGACACTCTGATCTTACATGTACATGTGGTGCAGATCTCACTGTTTTTACAGTGTTCTTTACTGATTTATCACTCCACTGTAGTGGGTGATTTCCTGATTTAGCTCATAATTTTACTATGGGATTTACTGATTAATTTTCTAATTATACGTTGATTGACTGATTATACCGTGTTATTTACTGACATCTCCTAATTATACCGTGTTATTTACTGATTCATCTCCTAATTATATCGTGTTATTTACTGATTCATTGTTATGTTGTGTGATTTACTGATTTACCTCCTGATTTATATAGTGTGTGGCTCAGTTGGTTAGCGTGCTAGCGCAGTGCAATGACCCAGAAGCCTCTCACCTATGCGGTTGCTGTTAATTCAAGTTCAGCTTATGCTAGCTTCCTCTCCGGCCGTACATGGGAAGGTCTGCCAGCAACCTGTGGATGGTCGTGGGTTTCCCCCGGGCTCTGCCGGGTTTCTTCCCACCATAATGATGGCGGCCACATAAGTGAAATATTCTTAAGTACAGCGTTAAACAACAATCAAATAAATAAATAAAAATACTGATTTACCTCCCCCTGATCATACAAGCACAGTTCCATTTGAAGATGCATTTTCAACCTACAATGAAGATTTGCATATCTGGGAGATTGTCAGACCACACTTTATTAAATTTATCTGGGAGATTGTCAGACCACACTTTATTAAATTTATCTGGGAGATTGTCAGACAACACTTTATTAAATTTATCTGGGAGATTGTCAGACCAGGTGTACAGCTGTTATCAGGTGTACACAAATGTCCGTCGTCACCTCTGTTTGTTACCTATGTGTCTATGTATCATCCAACAAATGGAAATGAACAAACCTGAGTCCATCATTATCTGCATATCTGTATCAGTTGGAAATTAAAATGGTGCATGCAAAATAATTGGAGTTGCAGCTCTCACATGAAATCACACCCACGTGTATGCTGATCGCAGTCTGGTTACGATGGCAACAGAGAAAATCAACATGTACGAGTTGGCAGACATCATCACCTCTGGACCTAAGTATCTACCAAAAATAAAACTTGGATATGTGTTGAAAATGGGAAACAGTTATAGCCCAGGTACAAAGTTTATGCTTCACTATATATGAAATACCAGGCAAATGGTAATCTGGTTACTATGGCAACCATGGAAATTGACAAATGTGTGTCACCACACATCGCCATTTGTTTATGAATTCTGCAGAAAATGAGAATTGTACATGGAAAACAGCTCCTCATCTGTGTATCTACATATCCACCAAAAATTAAGGCTGTACATGGAAAACAACTGGAGTTGTAGCGAGGACACCAAGTCAAACCTATCAATACAGTGCATATTAAAGAAAATGGTGATCTGGTTACAATGGCAACCACGGAAAGGGGCAAAAGTAATTGCGACACATGACCACATTTGCATCTATGCATCCACAAAAAGCTACACATGATACACAACTGAAATTGTAGTCCAGACACAGAATTGTATCCATTTATATAGTGATAGTGGGAATCGGATTACAATGGCAACCATGAAAATGGACAAAAGGAAGTTGTGAAACGTCGCCTCCTCTATATCTAAGTATTCAAAAATTAAAACTACACGTGGAAACAGTTTGAAATATAGTGATGTATTAATATAGTATATAAGGGAAACAGTGATCTGGTTGCCAAGGCAACGGCAGAAATGGGTATATGTGAGATTCAGCATACCATCACATCCACCAAAAATTAAAACCACAAAGTAGAACAATTGGAGATGAAGACCGGACACAAAAATGGACGGACTGACAAACAAAATTGCTATACCACTGTACGCTCCAAAAATCAGAAAAATGCCTCTGCCATTCTGCTGTGATTTGTGCACCGAGTAGTCTCCTGACTATTGGGTTATTTCTCCTCAATAATTCCGTCCTGTTTGGTGTTAATGGCTGCATTAGACCACCTCCGTTGCCTAGTGATTAGAGCTGTACGTGGTATAGTCTGCCAGCAACTTGCGAATTGTCCTGGGTTTCCCTCAGACTCTGCCTGCTTTCCTCCGACCATAACGCTGGCCTCCGTCCTATAAGTGAAATATTCTTGAGTGCGGCGTAAACCACCAATCAGATAAATAAATAAATAAACAGTGGTTAGAACCTGAACCGGGTCTTTGGAAAGATTCTCAGAATGGTAGGCTACTTTTTACCACCTCCCTTGGCGCTCAGCACTGACAGATTAACACAAGGAAGCAGGACTGTTGGCACGGGCCCGTTGTCAGTATGATGTGACTGGGTGGGGTGTCGTGTGGTGTCTTTGACGTGGTGCTCCAGTGGCATCAGTACTTTGGTGGCATGGGCTCGCCCTGTCACAAGAAGATGAAGTATAGACACATTCTACTGATGTAAAACCCTTGCATGCATATATACATTATACAAATGAACGGAGGCCGTAACAACTGTGCTTTAACTTGCTTTATTTTCTTTCAGAGAAGTCGCACACCCAAATACATTTTATCCCAATCTTTTCTTAGCAGTGAACTTGCAGACTAGTTGCTCACCATGAGCAAACCAGTAGCTCACCACTGGCAAATCATTTGCAGGCTAGAAGCTCACCTAGTGCAAATCAGTCACTCAGCACAGGCAAATCACTTATAGGAATAGAGGCTCACCATGGGTAAAGTAGCAGCTCACTACAGGCAAATCAACTGCTGAAAAGTTGCTGGCTATATTTTGGCTTGCTGGGGCAGTGTTTACACAGAAGCTCCACACTGTAAATAATTTGGCCTTGCTTTATGTCTGTTTAGTTGTACACTGAACAGATGAGATTGGAAGTGATGACCTTTACACTTACAACTCTGCAAACAGGTTTGACACGAGTGGCAGTTCTTTTGGCAGTCATACTGATGCGGTAATGAAACTTATGCAAAAATATGTCGACAGGACACAAACATGGGGAAAAACACTACACCTGTATCCCAAGAACATGAATGACTTGTACAATTACCTATCACTTTGTTAAAATACAAATAATACATAAAATCTGTTCATTAGCGTTTTTCACACCAGAGTTTAAATTTTACCCTTTCAGAAGCACTTAAAGCCTTACAGTGATACGTAATACACTTTGATGCCAATACTTCAGATTTTTTTCGGATAAGAAATTAATCAACTTTCAAAAAGTCTTAAATGGCCTGATAAAGGTGGGTGAATCAAACAGAATCAAGCACAGTGTTCAAATTAAAAAGAAACAAATCCTGAACTTGAAGTGAAATGCAGTAGTTCAAATACCTGTGCCATCTGTACAGTACTGGAATGTCTGTGCACCATTTGTACGGTACTGGAATGTCCAATCTGGACCCTATGTCATGAGTTATGTAAAATATTATACACTGCTAAAACAATGACTTATAACTAAAGGTTATTTAAAAAAAGAAAGATTCTTGCAATGAAAGTTTTGGGGATCTAAAGGAAATGGTTTGAAACAGTTACATCTCAAACTGTTGGACCTGAAATGTCCACCTTGCATACAAGGCAGAGTTAAAAACCTACCGCTAAAAACTAACCTGGATTTGAACATTAATAGTGAGATGAACAAGGCATTTTATAAATACACCACAGTGACTGCAGATCTCTTTTGGCACTGATCCTCAGAGAAACCCTCAGCTCAGTACTACATTTATTTATTTATACGATTGGTGTTTTTACACTGTACTTAAGAATATTTCACTTATACCACAGCGGCCAGCATTATGGTTTGCTGGGAGACCTTCCCGCATATGACCTAAAAGAAAGCCAGCATGAGCTGGGCTTGAACTCCTGTCTACAACAAGACAAGCTCGCACTTCATGTTACATGTAGTCTTATACTTAATTTTTTTTCACACCAAACCACGGATGTATCATAAACTCTTTCACACAAGGATTATTTAGCTATTTATTTCTTTATTTGGTGGTTGCTTAATGCCGTGTTCATATTTTTGTCTCGGCAGTCAGCATTGCTGCTGTATAACGTAAGGTAATCACACACAATACTGGAGGTGTTGGGAGTTGTGCATCAACTCATACACAAATAAACAACTGCGGATGAACATTTTTGCTTTGCGACTATATTTGTACTTTAAGGTCCTTTTTCTACAATCCATCAAAACTTCAGGTACTAAACCTCCACATGTACATTTGTCTATCACTAATTGTGTTTCTGCATTTACACATGCATATAAACACTGAAATGCAGGAGTTTTACAACAGCAAAATGGATTAAAGCATGTACTGCATGATTGCATGCCTTAATGGATAATGAGGCCATGAAAAATCGCCCAATATCTAGGCCTATCTGAATTCAACAAAAACTAAATGTCTCCATCATGTCTACACGGCATGTGTAAAAATAAATATCTTAATATAACAATACATGATATAAAGAATCTTGCGTTCCAGCAGCAAACCATTAACAGACTTATAATAGGCCTTTGTGTGCAACTTTTTACTAAATCTACCTCTATTCACCTGGTGGTCATCAGTAGAAAATGAAGACCTGGCCCCTGTTCCACAAAGCAGTTGTAGATTAAGCTGATTGTAACAACCATGACAACCCATGTTAGAGAGATAGGCAGCCACGGTAGTTACAATCCCCTCTGCCTATGACTGCTTTGTGGTACAGAGGCCTCTTCTATTGTATGCAAATGATGACCGGTTGAAACCTTGAAAGATTGTGTTCTACAAGTGTTTTACAAGTGTTGTACTACCATTCCTCTAGCACACCACAGATGAACTACAGGCAGACCAATGGCTGACTTCTAGAATGCCTGTCCGAGAGATGACTTGTACTGTACCTGCACTGTACATGTATGGCATTACACTCACATTCTTTAGAATCCAGGGATCCCAACCACGAAAGAAAATGTGTTTTAAAGGCGAACTGCCCTGGTTGATCATATTTTTCATGCAAATTTGGCACAGCATGTCCTGAAAGTATCAGAAGCGATGAGCCGAAGGGATTTAAAGAATAAAATCTGCTGAATGTTTTTAGAAATATGTTTGTTTCCAAGACTGATAAGCTGAGTTTCGTGAAGCTTGGTATTCTCTAAAGGCTTATCTGCCCTTGATGTCCCCCTAGTGTACAATGTCACAGTGGCAGTGGGCCGTTCTGTGCAGCAATCAATTGTGCTAATCACACACTGCATTACGACGGGATTAGTTTTCATGTCATCATATCAGACCCCTCCATGTGACAAAAATGGATAATTGCCATGCGACGCGATCAATTCGAACCAAAGAGGCCCTCTAAATAATGTTTCAGTCATTTTGAGGTGCTTGTTTATACTACATATAGACTAGTAAACATTGCACCTCAAAACCGGAAATGCTACAATTACTGACGCATGTTTGGCACACAAGGGCCATTCATGGGCAGACAGGCGATGTGCGATGTTCTTCTCCGAATTTTTGGTCTTAAATATATTTTTATTTTCTACAAGTAAAAATCAGATAAATATTTTTGGTTTGCATAATTTTTTTCTTATATCACATGTATATCATTCAATTAAGTAAAGCGAAAAATAGCACCAGGACAGTTCACCTTTAGGAACTTTTCACAGACTAATATCCAATGTTTTCCAGAACTTTCAATTAAGTAAAAAAACTTTCAATTAAGTAAAAAAACTTTCAATTAAGTACAAACCTTTCCTAAAGAAATTTACCATTATTGGTTGGATACCACTTTGGCAGCATATTCATCTGTTTATTTTCAAACATAAAGCAAACTTAAAATATATTTACATCTAACATTAAAAAATCAAGGAATTATGTCTAAAAATAAAATGTTTTCCCAGGACTTTTAGGGTTTTGAAAATCTTTTCCACAAATCCATGTAGGACTTCTTCCAAGAATTTCAATGACCTGTGATCGGCTTGAAAAAAAGTCACATGTTGTCAGCCTAATTGTTTAACTGTTAAACGATGTACATTTCGGCCATTGAAATAAAAGAAACACCCGCATTAAAGCGAAGTACACATCATCTAAAAGGCCATTTCATGTTGATTCCAAATACATGTATTGTCTCCATTATTTTTTTTGGCATTTTTGATTAAAACAGAAGCAAAGATTAGGTGCTACTTTGGATTTTTGGTCCAAATTAAATCTGCTGAAGCAGTGATGTCACAGATTTCTATTTAACTGTTGAACATCCTCCAACTGCTGTATGTCTGTGTTCTAACTTGTATTTATATTTAATGTGAAAATACCACAGTTACAGGTGTTATACCAAAAAAAAAAAAAAAAATCTGTGACAACACTGTGCTTCTTTCTGTTCAGTATGGTTCAAAGAGTTCACTGTAGCACCTCAACCTTTGTTTCCATTATAATTGCTCTCAAAAAGTGGCCCAAAATAATGAAGATTATCTCTGGAATCACCACAAAATGGCCTTTATGATGATGTCTGCTTTGTTTGAATGTAGTTTGTTCTTTTAAGGAGATATTGGGCCATACTACAATAAATGTAGTGAACTGATCGTTAACTAGGCACTAGGCCATACTTTGAGCTATATTCTTTCTCTAAATCTGACAATTTTTTATACGTTTCCTGTGCCAAGGCTTTCGTAACATCCATCTGAAATTAGAGAAAAATTATTTCAAATTAAAAAATATTTCTGGAACTGTCCTGCCTCTTTAATGCCAAAGAGACGCACCATATATAAGACAGGATTGCGCACACTGCGTAACAGGTGACCTATGCTGGCGACCTGATCAACAAGCCCTCTACAGTGGGAAGGGAACATGGTAATCATTGGAGCAATGATGTCCTGTGTATAACAAAAATGCCAGCTTCATCTTTGCTTTTTCATGATCAAATGCAAAAATTATTGAAATCTGTACCACGACTGATCCACCTGAACACCAACCACCACCAACGATTCAGTAAGTTCTGGTGGTGTGCACTTGTCTATATGTATTAATTACTTGACTGGTATTCCATTCTGTATTCCAGATTATTTTAACTACGTGTAACTAGTCAGAGTTTATGGAGTGCATCCCACCCATGCGGTCGCTGTGAGTTCAAGTCCAGCTCATGCTGGCTTTCTCTCCGGCCGTACGTGGGAAGGTCTGCCAACAGCTTGCGGATGGTCATGCGTTTCCCCCTGGGCTGTGCTCGGTTTCCTCACACCATAATGCTGGCTGCCATCATATAAGTGAAATATTCTTGAATATGGTGTAAAATACCAATCAAATAAATAATTTATGGCGTGCAGGACACTGGGGAGACTCAGGGGAGACCACCACACCTTGCTGAGGACCATGGCCCAGGGGAGACAATCACTCCTCACCAGATACCTGACTCAGGGGAGACCACCACACATCGGCAAGCATCTGACACATCACAGCCAGGGCTCCATCACAGCCAGGTACCCGACTTGTCTGCAGACTTTAGACCAGCAGGTGTTGTATTTGGGCGTGTGACATATATTTTGCCTTCTGCGCCCATGGGCAAACAGGTACAAGTGTGGAGTAAAGCCTAACAGACTTCATGTTACTGTTATTCTTCTGGTGTACCTTTATCTACTGTAAAAGGATTCTAAGCCCTTTTAAGGGTATATTGCCAGTTGCATATTTCCCTGGTGGGAAAGTTTGTCAGTAACTTGGAAAGAGTTGGTGGATTTCCCAAGCCACATCAGTCATGCCGGTTTTCTTCCATCATGATAATAACCGCAATCACATATTAAGGTGAAAGATTCTTTCGAATGGGATTAAGAAAAAAATCAAACAAATTAACCTCTGCAGTGGAATGATTTTGAGCCGTAAATTCACCGGTTGCAGATTTCACAGAAAAATCACTCCAGCTTTTACCTTCACTGCCTCCACATATCGGTTGCCCAACACTGACACTCTGCTATGGTACTTCATTAATGGATCTAACCTTTCAGGTTTCTGTAGAGACAACCAGAGCTGAAATGAAATTAAAAACAAACAAGTAATACTATGTCACAAGTTGTCAAGTCTCTGGACAAAAGGTCTGGCTGTTTGTTATGTGAGTCTTATTACCTGCCATGCTACATTTGAATTTGACTTCTACTGCCCGCAGACAAGTTCATAAATCTTTCAGAAGTCAGTAATAATTTTCAAAGATATGATTATAAAATACTGCTGCTGCAACTTTCTCTCAGATTGGAGAGATTATTTCAGCAGGAGTCAACAGAGAACTGATCGGCTTCTTGGATTTGCTCAGGCATTTCTCCATATTGACATTCTTTGTGTCTTTTATTTTTTCGCCTCATTGTGCCACAAAAACTCACCAGCGCCTCGCTGCCGTTGTAGGGAGACTGTGTCATACTGCCTGTAAATAGCCGTAACTGTAAAACAAAGACATAACCACCATTTTATATTTTACACCTGTGGTGTTATTATACTTAACAATTTGATTGTTTTTTAATGCCATACATGTTATAACAAATACTTGACTTATGCGAACTTTGCCCACCAATTGCAACCAACCGGTGTATATGTCAGTATTATGCACGTCACTTTCTGGCATTTCATCCAAAGCGAGGTTACAACTGCTAAACCCAGGAAAAACACAGATTTTCCATCTACCTCAAACAAATGTGTATGGCACTCAGGGCCCACTTTCAACAAGTTTCACAAATCATTTTACTCTAACTTTCCTCACCAATAACAATGTCTTTTGCTACTATTACCATTTACGAAACAACGATAAATTTTTCAAAAAAGGCCCTAGGTGCTATTACTTTTGTACATAAATGTAGACAAAATTTTGGATTATTTATACTAGCTCCATGGTATGAGAAAATGGAGTCAAAAATGCATGCTAATTTCCAGATGAAGAAAATATGCAAGAAATTGGATTTACATTTAGGGGATGGTCTCAACATTTGTTTTACGAATATTAAATAATGCAGATATAAATATCACAAACTGTGTTCCTTATCTCTGATAAGACTCCTGGACTTACCACCCACAAAAGAGGTAGGACTAGGTACCAAAACCATGATGGTAAAATTCCGTATGTTAGATTGGTCATCACTAAACCTGGGCAGGTGGCGTGGGAATATACGTGCTAGAAGGAAACAATGGTAAGAAAGAAAATAAAAACAAATTTCGGAATAGATTATCATTTCACTGATGTTAAATACAGTACTGAAAATTTTCATTTCTAAGGCAATCAGCTTGATGAGTAGAGTATAACTGGAGTGCCCACTGTAAACCACTGACCGCTGGCAAGTTTCTGACAAACTTTCCCACGTGTGACAAGCAGGTAACACAGAGCTAATGCATGTCAATTGGTTGAAGACAAGTGCTTTCGAGTGAAGCTTTCACGGCCCAAACGGCTCCAGGAGTGGACGGTCGAGCACTGATGTTCCCGAGAGCAAGAGGGATTTATTCTTGGAATTCCCGGCCAAAGGTCAACCTTGTGGTTGATGTACCTTGTGGGGCTCACTGACCATGTGCCACTGAATCACATCTCACTCCCCTCTTTTCGAGAAAACTGGAGTGTCTAATTCTCTGTGATGGGACAGACAATGGTATGAAAAAGGAAGTAAAGCATTTTACATGCCTCCTAATTTGACCATTTTTAACACTTATACGCTTTAAATAATCAAGTACATTTTTCACTTTGTATTAAAACATAGAAAATTTAGCAAAAAGAGGGAACATGTCATGGGAAATCTATCCTGGAATATTCTGTGCTTGATCTCACTTACTTTATGGTTGAGTTTATTATTAATGGCCACACTGACCAGGTCTGAAGCATATTTGGAAGAACTGTAGGGCTCTGACCTGGGAAAAAAATGTCAAATGATATCTTAAAGAGCTACTTTGTGTAAAACCATCTGTATCTTAAGAGCAAGGTGAAATGATTTAGATTGTCTCATTTGTTTTCCCAAATTGTTAAAATATCGCAGTGCATCAAAGGTAATATTGTATGTTTCGTCACCGACTACAGAAACGAGATTTTTCTGTCCTTTCTACTTTGCCTGGTGTGAGGTTACACACAAACATATCACGTCATCAATTGCTGACATGTATAATCCACAAGTGACTTTGCTCTTTCAAACACTCTTGACATTATCCAACATAAATGCTTTACTCGACATCACAGCTGCCTGATTCGACTACACATGAAGAACATTATCACATCACACCAGGAAAATTTTATGGACACAGCGGAATATTCTGTTTTCTAAGGAATCTTCAGTTGGATGGGTTAAATAGCGTTATTCACAGAAAATTCTTCTGAACCATGGTGTTGGTTTCCAGGTTTTCTAGCCCCCAGGGGTTGCCACAAAGCTCTGCTTGACTTTAGACATCTAATGACCTCTGTCATACATGTACTTATGGTGATGCTTCCAGGGAATATCACATTGCAGACATCAAATATTACTTCTCACCAAGTCACCGTCATGCATTCAACAGAATGAACACGAAATTTAGAGTAACCCTGTCACACAAACCACTGTTGTCATGGATTGAAGAATCTGTGGAGCCCAGAATAAACCACAAACCTATGGCAAGAAACTGACGGAATTTCCCACGCAAACACAAGGCAAGCTCACTATGTTTAACACAATGCTTGAATACGAAGTTAACTCCAGCAAAACTTTGTGAAAGACTTTTCTGTTGCGAACAAGTTTCTTGAAAATTCCATGTCAGGGCCTAGAACTGAAATGACACTTGAGACACATTCGGTGTCTGAGCATTTTATATTTAAACAACCACCTTAACTGTCGGACCACAATTTAATTGTCTGAAAATATTCGTGTTTTAAGTTATATGGAAATAAATATATGTACAGATGCGGCATGTTTGAACATCCTGAGCAGACCTGAGCTTTACGCATGGCATTTACTCCATTTGCCCCCCCAAAATTTGTCCGAAGAAATACATTTTTAGGGAGAAAGTAAAGGTCATAAAATATTCCTCTTGGTACATTTTACTCAGATGACATCATTTTACCTTCCAAACAAACCTTAAAAATAACCTTCAAACAGAGCTGTTACAATCAAGGGAACTGAATAACTCAGTCAAAAAAAAAACAGAATTTTCCGCCATGTCAAATTAAAATTAAATCAATTCTCTTGAGCTCACCCATGTTGATGTTGTATATCATTTGCGTCAAACGATCCCTTCTTGGCATTGCTGGAGGAGGTCCAGATGATCTGTGTGGACTGCTGGGGGCTGGCCCCTCCCATGATGCTTTCCAGCTGGTTTATCTGGTACATACAAGTGTTAACATTGTCAGTAAAGACACCAAACGGAAAACACAACCCTTCATGAGGCAAGTGGTAAAGTGAAAGACAGCACATGGACAAAGTTAACGCTGGACAATATTCTCTTTATTCTGGCAAAGTAATTTTTCTAACAGCTACTACGACTGTGGAAATTGACATCTGACTCTGCTGCGTTAGCTAGTATGAAACGCAATCACGTAACCTGTGATGTATGGCTTCTGAGCGCGGAACACTCTGTCACCTGACATTGAAGTAAGCTGCTACCCCTGTGTTTGTAACTTAAGTATATATGTAAATTTATAACATGAAGTGACCAAGAAACTTACTGCCGCCATGGTCTGAAAATACTTTGCAGTGTATACATATACTTGTTATAATTAAAATATGTAAGATTAAAACAGTGTCATGTCCCTATCTTATTACATGTTACACTGACAGTCAACTCAGAACATTTACATCACAGCTTACAAACAGCTGATATCTCCTAGCTATTTGATTGGTCAGTCTCTCAAAAGCTTAAAAGCACGGGGGCCTCCAGATTCCCAACAGGCAGCAAAATACTCCCACACTTCAAACGAACATAATTCAGTAATGAATTCATGCAAATTCAAACCGGTTTTTGCTTTGGGAAGAGAATTTTGTAAATCTGTTTCATGAACAGTGCCTCAGTCATGAGCTGTCTTTTACTTTAAACTAAGAGATAACTGGAATCTTAACATTTCCAAATACCTACTCTGAATGTATGATCTCATCAGATTTTTTCTTCTTTTTAATTCATTAAAAGTGGGTGATAGTCACGTATGTTAGGCCACACTCATCTAGACATTACAAGTATGCATTAATTAAGTGACATTATCATTAGTACACAAATTTTAATTAATCTTAAGAAATGTTCAGATATGCACATAGCTGGGTCATCCTTAAAAATATATTCGTTGGACATTTCCCGACCGACCCTCCAGAAAAGGCCCTACTCAAAAGTCTTATTGAGTACTTCGACAAAAGTTTTTTTTTAAATTTTTTCCCTCAATGTTAATTACATAACAACTCTAATCTTTTCCAAAAGCCAGAATAACAAAAGACCAACCAACTTTATTTTTCTCACAGGGCCGGGTTACGCTCAACAAACAGTTATCTAAGAACGGCAATAGCTATCTAGAGAGTGAGATCACAATTCTCTTGCCTTAAGAGAACAAACCACATTTAAATAAAGTATGCATCATCTAAAAGGTCATTTCGTGCTGATTCCAAACATGGCCTTCATTATTTTTTTTAGCATTTTTATAAAGTGATTCAAATGGAAATAAAGACTTACGTGCTACATTGAACTTTTTGAAACATACTGAAGAGGCTGAAGCACAGGGACATCAAAGATTTATTTTTTTTTTTTGTATTAAACATGCAGCAAAAGTTATATTTTCGCATTAAAGACAGATGCAGGTTTTGTACTACATATTTATTCACGTAAAACGTGAACATACACCAATCAGAGGATGATTAGCAGCTAAAAAGAATCTGTGATGTCACTGTGTTTCGATACAGTCCAAAAACTCCACTGTAGCATCACAATCTTTATTTCTTTTTTAATCAGTGTAAAAAAGATGACAAATAAATAACAAAGATCAAGTTCAGAATCAGCACAAAATGGCCTTTCAGACGATGCATGCTCTGTTCAAATGCGGTCTGTTCTTTTAAACTCAGGCCCTGCTTGGTTGTGCTAACGAAACTGTCATTATGTACAGATCTCTCCTAGCATTTGGGGATTCCTGGCAATACAAGTTTTGTTCCCGCAGTTCCTAAATATACTCACAAGGATAAAATGACCAAAGAGATTTGTCGCAAAGATCTTGTTGAGTCCATCAGGGCTGGTTTCATCAACCTGATGCAGTAAACCTTCCCCAGTTGAAAACATGTGGACGCATTTTCTGTTGGAAAAAATTTTATTTCATTGCTGTCTAATGCAATATTCAAGAAATGTTTACATGGTCAGCTGAATGGAAGGGAACTGGAGTACCAGGGGTAAAACCACCGACATGGTGCAAGTTACGGACGAACTTTTCCACACATATGCACACAAAAAGATGGAAGACAAGTGAGCTTGTGAACAGCTGGAGTGATTTTTCAATCATTCCATACACGGACTAAAGACAAATGAGACCCGACGGTTGATATACCAGCCCTTGACATAAGGATGTACTAGGGGATCGAAAAACGGTTCCCCAGGATTTTGAGGAACAAGATTGAAATTTTGATCACCTGTACAGAGGTCATGAGAACAGATCGATCCCCGACCTTGATTGCCTGAAGCTTCCCTAGTTACTCCTTCCTTCTTTTTATGATGCGCTCTTTTTGAAGACTCCTCTATAATCTCGCATACATCACCCTCTAGAACGGTGTATGGGAACCCCAAACCCATACATTAGTTTCACTGTCTTGCAATTTATTTATTTATTTGATTGATGAATACTTGACTTATATGACAGCGGCCAACATTATCGTGACAGGAAAGTAGGCAGAGCCTGGGGGAAACCCACAACCTTTCGCAGGTTGTTGCTGGACCTTCCCTCGTACGCCCGGAGAGGAAGCCAGCATAAGCTGGACTTGAACTCACAGCGACTGCATTGGTGGAAGGCTTTTGGGTCACTATGCTGCGCTGGCATGCTAACTGACTGAGCCACCATCTTACAAAGAAGTATACCACCATGTCTTACTGTCTGTTACATATAACCACTATCCGCATATAACATTTTACAAACTATATGAACATTTCCTTCATCTAAAAGTATCAAGTTTTATTCCACTTGAAGGGAAAAATCATACAAAGAATTGCCATATATATGTACTGTTTTTAATAATGTTGTTTGATTGAGTTTAACTTGGAAATAGTATTAATTAAAATATTATTAATTATTATCATTTAAATTACAGTTGATATTCTGTGTGTGTGTGTGTATCACATGACTCAAACATGTTGCTGACCGCATAACATTAAGTGCAACACCTTTCATATTTCGAAGCAAGGCTTCAGCTCGCACGTGGCAGACAGATGAGTCGCACATATTTCGCAATACAGTTTAATTCCAGAACCCTCGGCATCAATGCTCAGAATGATAAACTTATCCTCCAATGGCGATTATGTAAAAGTCTTCGTGATGAATGGTTTCCGGCTTTGTTGAGGTCACTATTCAAACCATGTGTGCGCTCAAACTCCTCAGAGGTCGGGACATGCGCTTTTATTTGGGATTATGAAACAAAGACATTTCACTGATCACGTAATTCTCATTGAGCCAATCATAGGTCACAGTAAACAGTAGTCTACAACCACTGACATGAGCAGCCAGTTTTGTGTCAGTTACCCACATCAATGATCAGTCGTTTTCTCTTCAAACTGGCATGGAGGTTGGGCGGACTTTCCGGTAATTAAAATGAATTTAGCTATTTGCTACCAACTGAAAGTACACTGTACTTGCCGACATCTGATATTATCGTGGTCCTTGAGATTGCATGATGATCGAGAATTCATTCCCCTGAATCTACATTTAGGAGATTAACAGACAATCGGCCAGTTCAATCCCTGTGCAAGGACAAACATTTCTGTGACGCTACTGTTCAGGTGTTAATCATACGGTTTTACCTGGAGAAGAGATCTTGCCAGAAGTTGGACCAGTTGACTGTGGACACGGGCATTATACCGGCGTTGAGGTAAACATAGTCCAAATGTTTATACCTGAAACAGAAACGGTAAGTCTTAAATAAATAACACACACCTGTACAAGTAGGCTATAGCTTTGATGGGCTCACATGTACATGTAGTTCATGACATTGCCATTAGGTGTTAATGCACATTCGTACCTGTACAGCACCTGGCCAAACGATTGTCCACGTGTAACTGTTCTGAGCTTCAGAAAGAACAGTAACACTAGTGTATATGTATTCACCAACAAATAAACCAGAAGTTTTGAAAAGAGAACACATTGTTACAGTCTTAATTCTGATCAGATGAATAATGTTTTAAAAATTTGCACGTTTTGGTACTTTCCCACTTAGCGCTAAGCGGGAGTAGACAGGCCAAATACTCTCTGCTGAACTGGCATTATTTTATGTCTGGCCAGGATATCATCTATTGCGATATTCTTCACAATGCAGTGTTTTTATATATACATGTAAAAAAGTTATGGGAAAAAAGCAAAGACTTCAGAGGTTAAACTTATCTAGGGTCAACTTTTTTATTTGTTAACTTCGAATTCTGGACAAATCACTAATTCTTTTTGTAAATGCAGAAAAATAACCCTCAACTTTTGCACAGCCTCATTCATGAAGCTCATTCATACGCAAATCCTCTTGGCTGACATACTGCCCATGTGGCATTACAAAACCCCAATGACAATAATTCATTCACGCAGTTTCATACCACCAAATGGCTGACATTACAAAACCCCAATGACAATCATTCATTCACACAACTTCATACCACCAAATGGCTGACATACTGCCCATGTGGCATTACAAAACCCAATGACAATAATTCATTCACACAACTTCATACCACCAAATGGCTGACATACTGCCCATGTGGCATTACAAACCCCAATGACAATAATTCATTCACACAGTTTCATACCACCAAATGAATAACATACTGCCCATGTGGCATTACAAAACCCCAATGACAATAATTCATTCACGCAGTTTCATACCACCAAATGGCTGACATTACAAAACCCCAATGACAATAATTCATTCACACAGTTTCATACCAACAAATGCCTGACATTACAAAACCCCAATGACAATAATTCATTCACACAGTTTCATACCACCAAATGAATGACATACTGCCCATGTGACATTACAAAACCCCAATGACAATAATTCATTCACACCGTTTCATACCACCAAATGGCTGACATTACAAAACCCCAATGACAATAATTCATTCACACAGTTTCATACCAACAAATGCCTGACATTACAAAACCCCAATGACAATCATTCATTCACACAGTTTCATACCACCAAATGCCTGACATACTGCCCATGTAGCATTACAAAACCCCAATGACAATAATTCATTCACACAGTTTCATACCAACAAATGGCTGACATTACAAAACCCCAATGACAATAATTCATTCACACAGTTTCATACCACCAAATGGCTGACATACAGCCCGTTACGATGCAGCATTAAAAAACCCAATGACAATCATTCAATCACACATTTTCACTCCATCAAACGGCTGAAATACAGTCCATGGAGCATTAAAAAACCCAATGACAATAATTCATTCACACAGTTTCATACCACCAAATGCCTGACATACTGCCCATGTCATAACCCCAATGACAATAATTCATTCACACAATTTCATATCACCAAATGGCTGACATACTGCCCATGTAGCATTACAAAACCCCAATGACAATAATTCATTCACACAGTTTCATACCACCAAATGCCTGACATACTGCCCATGTAGCATTACAAAACCCCAATGACAATAATTCATTCACACAGTTTCATACCACCAAAAGCCTGACATACTGCCCATGTAGCATTACAAAACCCCAATGACAATAATTCATTCACACCGTTTCATACCAACAAATGGCTGACATTACAAAACCCCAATGACAATAATTCATTCACACAGTCTCATACCACCAAATGGCTGACATACTGCCCATGTGACATTACAAAACCCCAGAGACAATAATTCATTCACACAATTTCATACCACCAAATGGCTGAAATACAGCCCGTTTAGATGCAGCCTTAAAAAACCCAATGACAATCATTCAATCACACACTTTCATTCCATCAAACGGCTGAAATACAGTCCATGGAGCATTAAAAAACCCAATCATTCATTCATTCATTCACTCACACAGTAAACACTACACTGAGCAAAGACAACTGCTCACTTCTCTCTGATCTCCTTGGCAGCATTGTACACGGACTGTAAACTGCTTGTGTCTAGGATGACCAGGTTGACGTCTGATCCTGGGTGTGCCAGGCGCAGCGCGGACAGGGCTGCTTCACCGCGTGCCCTGCTGCGGCAGGCCAGACACAGGCGCAGGTTTGCATGTGCCTTCAACAGCCTTACACAGAGAGTCAGACCAATGCCCCTGTAATCAGAAACAACCAATGAAAATTAAACACGTTAAAACAGACAGGACATTTTCCACACAAAAATGTTTCATAAATCTCTGCCTGTAGGAAAGATGGCCAAACCAAAGATGGAAGTGAATTAAACTGTGAGCTAAGATAGTTTCTCATATCACACGCACAAAAACTCCATATACAATTTAACTGTCTTGCCCCACTCTAATGCCCTCGGACATCGCCAGTCAAACCTTGGTACAGAAACAATGTTATTTGCTGTAAATATGGAAATAGCCTCAAGTAAACAAATTAAAAGATAAAATGCAATGGCCCGGTAATTTGCTTCACAGTTTGCTCTCGCTAGCTGTAGGATGACAGATCACTGGTGTTTGTTGCTGACAATATATCTGAAGTTGGGGAAACTAACTTTGCTGGTTCTGATACATTTTGCCCAGGAAAGTGAGACATGGATGTGGTATGATACAAGTCATGCCTGGAAATGTGTAAAACAGCCTCTCAAGAAAGCGGTATGGCCCATATTGTCCGAATCAAGTATCCTACACATTATTAAACAACATGGACAATAACGGCCTTACTACTTTCTCCAAAGGGATGTTTACAAAAATGTCAGGCACATTAGGCTTGCAGCATAATGCAAAAGCAGCAAAATTAGCTTCTGGTAAATGCAACACCAGCAGGGTTTTTTTTACTGTAGACCCAAACACTGCTTAAAAGTTTGTTTTTTATTTAAAAAGCATTTTGTCAGTAAATGTGAACAGGTAAAACATCATTTGCCAATAGGGCAAGCCACTAAGTAGACTGTCTGCTCACCAAACTAGTCCGCGTGTAAATAACAAAAAAAAAAGAAAAAAAATCCAATTGCCAGTGTGTGAGCACTGCTTTTCACAATACCCTGGTATTACCTTTATACCTGGCTCTCATTAAACGTACGAGGCCTAGCTGGGCTATCATGTCTTGAACATAGTTATTCCACCTAAATTAAAATGCACATGTAAATGTGAATGTCAAGAATAAAGACTGGGTCGAAAACAGCTGATTCGGCAATTTCCTGTTAGCCCACTACGAAATTTTGGGAGCTGCAGGTCAGCCAGACATATGCCATGCTCAAATCTCATGAGTCGATCAGGTGGTGCATCACTTCATTTATGCCCTTCTCAGATGTATTAGAAAGATTTGTATTGCAATTTACAACCTACAATGAAAACATCTTAGTTTTCCAAACCAGAACTGTGTTACATTTCAGGACCAATAGTTGGTTGCGAGACTTGTCAAAATGGCTGCCAGTATTGAGCCATATGGTACATTTGAAATATTCACAGCTAACCAAATGAATGTTGCCCTAGGAGATAACTTTTAACTATACAAACCCATCACGTGGTTGGAGGCATAACTCAAGGGTAATACTGAATTACATGTATTTCATTTTTCTTCAGATCGGTTTTAGGACGGGGTATCAGTTTAGGGTTCAGTTTGTGACAGGTCCAATTAGTGACAGGTCCAGTAGAAGAAATCTCCCTGTTCTCCGAAAGTTTCATGTCATCAAAACACTTCACCTTGCACTGACAAAAATGCAAGCAGATTTACCTTTTTTCGTCGCCAATGTGGTGAGGAAGTCAAATAAAAATTTGCCACGCTGGCGAATAGATGACTAAAACAGTATTTCTTCATGATGGAAGAAAAGGTTGACGTGGATCGATGCCATAGCTATTTGGATTTACTCCAGCACAAAATTTATAATGGTTAGGGCGATATCCTGGGCGCATGCTGTTTCTGCTGAGAGGTGGACACTTCGACTGGTCTTGGAATCCATGGCGACTAGGCTCAGAACTACAAGCACATGGACTAATCAACACTCACATTCGACTGGTGATATAAAAAGGGTTGCAACCACCAAACTTTGAAAAGTCATTGATGAACTGTCCGATGTGTGATATACAGATAACAATAGTTTTTGAATGACGTTCACTATACTTTTCAAAGCTAAATTTGCGAATGTTGACACTGAACTATAAGCTATACATGTTGTTGTTGTCATGGACCGCGGGTGTCAACAACTACCACGGAGTACTCGGTCGATCTGTTTACACTCCTCAAGAAATGATGTAAGACAAATGTGGGTTGTGCTAGATCAGAAAGAAACGAATGCGTGAGCCCCCACGTTTTTGCATATAACACGAAGATTTTAACTCACGCATTTCCTCCTGTCACTAGAGCAACTTTCTCCACCGCCATGCTTGCCGAATGGTGTGATACTCTAAAAATAGATTTTAACCTCTCACACAGATTTCATTGGTCGAAATAGAAGCGCGCATGTCGTGCGTAGTATGAAAGCCCGTTTACCACACATTGGATTTTCACAAAACAAGAGCCCTGTGGTACATCTAGTGTGGTAATGAACACGGTAGGCCTATAAATGACCCAACATTTCGTCCAAATTATTCGTAGGATATCATCCAACCATCCAAATAAACATTCAGACATCTTTCTCCAAACAATTTAAAAAAAAAACAACAAAAAACAGGAATAAGCCAAAAATGCCACTTGGTCATAGGCGAAACTTTTGTAGGGCATTTAGGGGAATTATAAGAATATATGTAACTAAAGTAAGACAGTAAATTGGGAATAAATTCACAAGTTATCGAAATATGCTTCCCTGTATGGCCTGTCAAAGCAGCCAACACGACTTTCTATATTCAACTGATGCCGTTATAAAGACACCAATCCAGCTGTATCTAGCTGAAACTTACAATTTTCCAAGAGGATATTATCCTGCCCATCAAACAGTCCCCAAACCACCTGTCCAACATGTATAGAATTCTCAGAATCATGCATTTTACAAGCTGTCATCGAAGTGTGCAGGAGGAAAGGCCGAAGGGTGGTGGTGAGGGGTTATATTGTATGAAGCTGGGTGATATGTACAGGTCAAATTCTGTTAATAGGCCTACATATACAAGTTAGTTACACGTATCTTTTTCAAAATAAAAAAAAAAAACATTTGTTCATTTTATATGATATATATATGGAGAGAGAGATCTTTTGGTTGTTTTGGATAACCGTAGTTTTTGAAATTACTTTTCATGACCTTTACCCTCGTAGGTATGCCTGTATTTACACTCGTACCTTGCTGTATGGTAATGTTATGGGACCAGTACAGTTGTGCCATAGCCATGTCGAATCAAGGTACGAGTGAAGACACGTTGTTGACAGCTCTGTGTCATGGATGTGTGAACGCTTAGCGCAATTGACTTTAAAACTCTGAGTTAATTTCAGGTGTTTACACAAAATGGGGACATGATTGCCGTGTGCCACGGACACAAGTCCTTTTCCCTGGCTGCGGGGATAAAAACAAAGACCTTTTTTTAAGATATGGAGAAAACGTGGCGAAAGAAACAGTGAAAATGTCGACCGACACGGATCGTCTGCGACTGGCAGATAGCATTGACCTCGGTGAGATACATTCAATCATTCATGCACATCAATTTTGAAAAAAAAAATCTCGACGTTTTCCGACTGTTGTGACAAACTTCTCTGACATATGGTTTCTTGTGCTGATTGTGATTGCGGTGAAAATCTGTCACTGTGAATTACACTTTTATGATACTGCATGCAACAGGCAGTCCGATTAATAGCCCCAGGTTTAGACCCTGTGCTTCTCTGTGGCTTGACCCCGTACTTCACAGTTTGCCGCAGAGAAGCGGCTTGGTTAACTCAGATCAAGCATATTTTTTTTGCTCAAAGTCCCTAGCCTTTTTTTCCAGCCTCCCAACATAAATTCCATGCACCTATATTGATGCATACATCACCTTAGTCCATTTTGATTGACTCAGGGTGTTATTTTAAAATTCTGACATTCATTGCAACCCTGAGCAACTCCAAAAAATCACCGCAGATGTCCGAAGTTGAAGTCGATGGACAAAAAAGGCACTCCAACTCACCTTTTTTGCTCATTTCTATGTCATTTTCCAGTTGAATCTCGAATCTATCTTCTTAATTCACACCTTTACTGATGAAACTAAGTAACTCGCAGTCATGTGGTTAGCTGTGAATATTTCAAACGTACCATATGGCTCAATACTGGCAGCCATTTTGACAAGTCTCGCAACCAACTATTGGTCCTGAAATGTAACACAGTTCTGGTTTGGAAAACTAAGATGTTTTCATTGTAGGTTGTAAATTGCAATACAAATCTTCCTAATACATCCGAGAAGGGCATAAAAATTTTCGTTTTTGTCCATTTTTGAAAACAGGTAAGTTTGCTTGACATGAGCGCGAACCTCATTGAGGGTAGTTCCATCGCCTTCGAATTTTAGAGATCTGCGGCGATTTTTTTGAGTACGGATGATGGGCTCAGGGTTGCGATGAATGCCGAGAGTCCATCTAGATGGGCTAACATCACCTAAACTCAGCTGCAAGCACAAGGTCCTGACTACCCTGGATAGGAAGAATTCAGCTCAAAATAGTCACACCAGCGATAAATTATTATGCTGCATCAGCCATCATCCTAGTAACGACATCGCCGTAGTAGCCGTTCTTAAGACAAACGCATGCATTCTGGGAAACCGCTGGCGTTACTGTTTTGAGCAGAATTCTTCCTACCCAGGGCAGTCAGGCTCTTGTGCTTGGTGTGGAGTCTAAAAATATGTAACAATGCAGGTGAGTGGAATTTGATACATTTGGAGGCTGGAAGAAAATGCTACGGACTATGAAGGGAAAAAAATATGCTTGATCTGAGTTAACCAAGCAGCGTCGCTGTGGCAAATAGTAAAGTACAGGGTCCAGCCACAGGGTCTACCCAGGATGGTTTTCATTCCCTATTTTACATACTGGACTAACGGGATTTAATATCCACAGCGGGCAGCAATGCTAGATCTTACGCACGTTCACACCAAGTCAGATAAGTCCTATTAGAATGAAAGTTGCAGCCCCAAAATGGTGTCAACTGTGGCTCTTACCCCTCAGCTCGCCCGCAAACATAATCGCGTATGTTCCAGTGGGTAATGGCAATCCAGCCACAGACTTGTGATAGGGACATATGTTTTACAGTTAACAGGCCTGGATGTGGTTTCTTCTGGGTTTAACACACATGCGCATTCACAGGAATGAGAACTCTTTAACACCGATAACTATGGACGTCTCTGAAGCGTTTCGCAGACTTTTTTTTGGCGTGCCATTACTGAGTGGAATATACGTGGAATGTTATGTGTGCGGCCGAGCTGAGAGGTAAGAGCCATAGCAGACACCGGTTTTGGGCTGCAAATATTGTTCAGAAAGGACTATTCTGACGTGGCATGAAAGTGTGTAAGCTCTATCAAAGCATTCCGATGTGGCTTTGAAATCCTGTCAGTCCAATACATAAAATATGGGACTGAATAGCATCCTGGGGCTATCTGACAAAACGTACCAGTACTGCATAGCATTTATATGGTGGCGGTATCAAATAAATAAGCTACAGTGTTTATCATGCCCTAGAGAACTAAGTAGGAATGTCTAGTTCTGTATGCATTAAGGACAAGGTATGACAGGGACATGATGATAGAAGGACAAGGTATGACAGGGACATGATGATAGAAGGACAAGGTATGACAGGGACATGATGACAGAAGGACAAGGTATGACAGGGACATGATGATAGAAGGACAAGGTATGACAGGGACATGATGACAGAAGGACAAGGTATGACAGGGACATGATGATAGAAGGACAAGGTATGACAGGGACATGATGATAGAAGGACAAGGTATGACAGGGACATGATGACAGAAGGACAAGGTATGACAGGGACATGATGACAGAAGGACAAGGTATGACAGGGACATGATGATAGAAGGACAAGGTATGACAGGGACATGATGATAGAAGGACAAGGTATGACAGGGACATGATGATAGAAGGACAAGGTATGACAGGGACATGATGATAGAAGGACAAGGTATGACAGGGACATGATGACAGAAGGACAAGGTATGACAGGGACATGATGATAGAAGGACAAGGTATGACAGGGACATGATGATAGAAGGACAAGGTATGACAGGGACATGATGATAGAAGGACAAGGTATGACAGGGACATGATGATAGAAGGACAAGGTATGACAGGGACATGATGACAGAAGGACAAGGTATGACAGGGACATGATGATAGAAGGACAAGGTATGACAGGGACATGATGATAGAAGGACAAGGTATGACAGGGACATGATGATAGAAGGACAAGGTATGACAGGGACATGATGATAGAAGGACAAGGTATGACAGGGACATGATGACAGAAGGACAAGGTATGACAGGGACATGATGACAGAAGGACAAGGTATGACAGGGACATGATGATAGAAGGACAAGGTATGACATGGACATGATGATAGAAGGACAAGGTATGACAGGGACATGATGATAGAAGGACAAGGTATGACAGGGACATGATGATAGAAGGACAAGGTATGACAGGGACATAATGATAGAAGGACAAGGTATGACATGGACATGATGATAGAAGGCTGTATTGTCTGTTACATGTACTTCATGGCTCCACGTGTATATATCTGCCCAGACTCTCTCACTGGAGTTGTCCTACTTTTCTTGACTATTCGACTGCTGCCTCCATAACCATAACTGCAACCATATCTGTCTGTTCTTGCTTTTAGGCCCACTTTGACACTTGATCCCTTGTTTCCCGTCACAACATTTTGGTGAACCCAGTTGCGGGCAGAAGAACAGTTTTCATTCTTCACTACAGTTATTTGTCTAGATTTTACGATAATTTCGTTTTGTATGACAATTTCTGGCAAAACATGAAGTAACGAGTTCTGATGAAGGGGGTAAAATAACCTTCAGGCAGCGACAGGAAACAGGGGCTCAAAGTGCATGAGAATGGCCTTGCAGCCATTACTCCAGGGAGAGCACTGGCAGGTGACCAGCTGCTCTGAAGCTTAACTTGTCATTGATTACCCTCAGTTTTTGTGTTAAAAACTTGAGGAAACTGCATGCCTTCACAGGGGCTGAAATGTCTGTAAACCTCAGTCTTGTTAAGTTTCTTTTGGGCAATTAACTGTTCATGGTTATCCAGGGGCATATGGGATTTTTTTATGGATGCTGCAGTGAAGGGGTCAGAAAAAAAAAAAATTTCGAACTCTGAGTAATGAACCTAAAAGATGTAAGTAATACGAGTTGACTCCTACCTAAAAGGTGTACAGTAATCTGTAACAGTTTGCCTTACCTATGAAAACTTCCACATACATGCATACATGTACTTATCTTCCCTTGAGCAACTTAGCATATGAAAACAAGGTATGCTACCAGGTAATCACATGCAGATCTACCTTAAGTCTTAATAGCTTTTTAACTCTATACAGTAAATCTGAACATATATAACCCCTATGTTACCTTGTTTAAGTGCAAGATAAAGGACACATTATGATATGCGATAACCTGAGATAGTATTGTGTTACATCACCATGAATGATGGCTGTGAACTAGCACATGTTACCTACAACAGCACCTTACAACACCTTCAGGCTATATATCACATGTATTGATTAGTAAACTAGATGGTAACAAGTTTGTGAACCAATCAATCTGCTTCTGAAGAAGTAGTCCAGCATTTACTCTTCATGTGTGTTTTTCATTGATGTATTTGATCTGATGCACGCCACACTCAGTATGGCTGAAATATTGCTGAAGTAGCATTAAGCCATAATCGTCCATTCTTCATGCACGTCTGGTTGTTCAGATGTACTGTTTGATACTGGCCTTTTACCGATGTCTGTGTAAGCCATCATGGATAACGAGCTGGCTGGAATATTGCTACGTTATACCTTAATACTGCGGCTGCATTTGTTCTGTGCCCTGCGTCAAGTTTGAGATGTACTGTGGCTGTATTTGTTCCTTGCCCTATGTCAAGTTTGAGATGTACTGTGGCTGCATTTGTTCTGTGCCCTGTGTCAAGTTTGAGATGTACTGCGGCTGCATTTGTTCCATGCCCTGTGTCAAGTTTGAGATGTACTGCGGCTGCATTTGTTCCATGCCCTGTGTCAAGTTTGAGGTGTACTGTGGCTGCATTCGTTCCATGCCCTGTGTCAAGTTTGAGATGTACTGTGGCTGCATTTGTTCCATGCCCTGTGTCAAGTTTGAGATGAAATTCAAGCAGTACATCAGTAAACATAGCATTTGTGGCAGAAGGCCATACTTAAAACTTCCTTTGTCTGGCAGCCCATTCAGATAAAATAGGTTAAGTTGGTAAGAGATTTTTTTTTTATTATTCTGACTAATTACAAAACATACCATAGGAATTTTAAGAAATTAACTTTGAGTGAAAGAAAAGAAAAAAAAAAAGAAATTCTATCAAAAGTCAATGAAAACTTAATAGGTATAGTCAGAGGGAGGGTGGAGTTTCTCAGGGTCTTGACACAGCTTTTATTTTTGTTTTTTTTAATGATGGCCAGCATGTAATGATATAGGCTCGTATGGCTCTGTACGGACTACAGAAATGTACTGTATATATACCAATGCATAATGTAAAATATACATGCTTACAGAGACTCAGAGTGTATATACAGTGTTAAAACTCCTTACATGACCGGGCAGGACGTATCTATAATAACATTAATATAATGCATTTGTCTGTTTACATTCTCTTTGGAAATAACTTCCCAGTTGCTTTAATAATTTGGCTCTATTTTTTGTTTCTGCGGTCAGTCCTGTGTGTGGGCTCCCGCAGCCTGGTACATTTCTGCATAACTACAATACAATAACAAATCAAATTGATTTTTCTGTAACAGTGTACAAGTAAGTGGGCTGTTTGTAGACCTCATATATCTCAATATTTGTGCTTCATTTCAGAGTTTGCATATGGCTGTACCATACATTTGTAACCAGATTGCAAAACAACTACTCATATCAGAGTAATTAAATTTGAGGGCTGGCTTCATTTGGACTGGTCCTTTAATTTGGGTTCAAAATCTAGAAAAGCTGCAACTTCACTCACATGGCATTGTTAAAAGTACATTTATGTGTAATATTGAATTGCAAATATTCATCTAATCATCAAATTATAAACTAAAAAATGCACATTGTTACAAATTTGGGACCTCTTTTTTTTTTTATACCTTATACCTTGGGCACCATTTGGGTGCCTGGATCCATTGTGGTTGTGAAACTTTGCCTGATTTTCAGCTTGACATGAACATTATAAATTTTCAGGTGCAATGTATTATTCTGGATATATGTGATCAAGCACAAGAATTACAACCATGGTTTTTATCAGCCTTTGTGAGAGCATCAGTCTCAAAATGCCCTCATCACTCACTATTCAAGGGCAGATAATTCATGGTGTGGCAATGTTTTTTGTGATGTGAAGTAGAATTTTGAGTGGCCTCCCTTGTTTCTAAGAATATTGACAAATTTTACTTGTGCATGTATATATATCTATATATCTATATATATCTTGCTTGTGCATGTATACATATATATGTATATATATATATATATTTAACTCTGTTTGACTCTAAACAGGTCACTTCAGGTTTCTCAAACCTGGTGGAAACTGGGCACTTTTTGATTTTCTGAGCAAAAATTAAACGTGTTTGGGCATTGGTTGATGTCAGAAGCACTAGTACAAATTGTAGGGGCTTACAAAAATAGAGTGGATTCAAACACAAAGCCAGCAGATACACCTAAATGAGTCCGGTCAGGTGCTAAATACTCTGCACCTTTCAAAGATGACTTGTATGACTGCGTGATTGGCACTTTCAGGCTGAAAAAACAATTGCCATTTTTTCTCAATATCGCATTCTCTAATTTTGATGTATCACGTCCATATCTAGAAAAAAATTGTGGGTTCTCATCCCAAACTTGATATATACATCATGACTATGCATTAATGAATGTTTAAAAGCGCAACTCTCAGTGTTGCTTTCTAAGGGTGTTCACAGTAAGTATGTAAATGACAAATATTTGCATGATAACTTAACTTTTTATTGGTATAATTATTGGTTTCACATTTGTGTTCAATTTACTTGTTATTTTTAAAACAGCTTGAAAAAATTTTGGGGCGCATAACAACTTGGGGGCCCAAACATTTTCTAGAATTAAAATGGCTCTAGATTTGACCCTGTACATACATACATGTATTACTCACCGCGGCTTCTTACACAGGAGAGGTGAAAATTAAGCCATGAAAGGCCTAAATTTACACATGCAAATGCACCTTTAATTGCATGTACAAATTTCCCAAGTCTAATGTTGTTAAACACATTAACTACCATACACAAAGTGTAGGCGGGTACATGTATAGGTATGCTGTTTTCCCTTTCTTTCTCGCTTGGGCTCATTCCATTACTTCCATTTAGACCCGCTGACTTAATATCAGATTTTGCGTGGGAATCCTCTGTTATGATACGCCTTGTTGGGTGTTTGTTTTTTTCTTGTCAGGTTCATACATCCGTGTGTCAGTTTTTGCCTAATTGTTCAAATTTTTGTTCCCACACAGTATTTTCCTTCAGACTTGACAGGCCATAGTTTGTATGAAATTTCTTTTCAAGTAACACTATATTCAGATTGCTTCATTGAGGTGTTCACATTCGCTCTAATTTCCTCTCTCTCTCCATTTGTCCGTTCGTTCAAATTACTGTTCTCTGCACGAGAACTTCTTTCAGACTTAAAGAATGACAGATTTATTATGTGAATCTTTTGTCATGAAGTTTTACCAGAAGATATTCAAATCTTGTCCTGCATATCTAATTGGATTATGCGGTAAGAAATGTGGATTAGTATTGATACTTGCACACAAATGTACACGACTGGGTGTGGGTTATTGTGTGTGTTGCACTAACAGAATGCTTGTAAGCCTGTATTAAACAATGCCCTTGTTCGAAAAGCATTCATGTTTTGAGTTTTAGATAAAAATTTACAGTTTTACAGTACGTTTATTAAAACTGTGGGCAGACACTTTAGAATGACTGATACTGCATGTGGAGGCTTTAATAACTGAGAAGTGTCCAGAATTTCTCAGTTAATAACTGAGAAGTGTCCAGAATTTCTCAGTTAATAACTGAGGAGTGTCCAGAATTCCTCAGTATTTACCTTACATGCACCTGTCATGTCTCTGACAGTGAGTGGTCAGTGGTCAGTTGAGGTGCAGCCTGTAGCACATTGCGGGTCAATGGTCATTTTGAGTAGTCAGTCGTTAGTGAGTCACTTGATTGTATGTGTTATGCTCTCCTGACCATGACAGCTTCCTTACTATCAAAGGTCATTTGAGTGGTCAACTGGCTGGGCGACATTTCTATAAAGGGTTCTCTGTGTACATAAAGGTTACATGAAGTGGACGGTTGCTGGAGTGACCTGCTGATATCACATGTACATGGGCTTCAGTAAGTTTATGGACAAATTCTTTGAACCAGTGTGTTTCTACATTGGACAAGGTAGCATTATTATTTGTATGTCATGATTTGATAGTCCATGATTAGCACAGTGAAGAGAATCATGTATTTATGTATTTTACTGTTTAGGGTTTTATGCCATACTCAAGAATATTTTATTTAAATGATGGCAGCCAGCATTGCAGTCGAAGGAAACTGGGCCGTGCCTGGGGGGAAGGCCACAACCATCCGCAGGTTGCTGGCACACCTTGCCACATACGAACTAGCTTGTGCTGGGCTTGAACTCACAGCAGAACATTGTGTAACATCCAGGTAAGATGGCTGATGGTGCCTTTTCCCACACCTTACAATCATCATGGGAGCATGCATGGTCATGTTAATTGCACGTAGATGGCAGAATTTGGAATAGTTTTCTCGGCAATAGCTTGTAACAACTTGTACTTGCAGTAAACTTGCAGTAAAATATACATGTAAGCACCTTTCTACACTCACGATGTAGCACATTATACATGCAAGTACAATGTGGTACAATACCTGTCCATACCGGTATCTGTCTAATGTGAAAATTTAACAATACAGCATGTTTAGCAGCAAAAAATGAATTGGTGATGTCACTGTTTTTTAATATGGTCAAAAAAGTCCACTGTGGAACAGAAATCTTTATTTCTTTTGTAGTCACTGTAACAAAAAAAAAGCCAAAAAATAATGAAGACCATATTTGGAATCAGCGCGACCATATTGAATCATCCTGTCCAGATGTGTGTGAGAAAGTCCGCCAGCTACCTGTAAATGGTAGTGGGTTTCTTCCAGATAATGCCCGGTTTCCTCCCACCATAATGCTCCTTGTCGTAGTAGAAGTGAAATGTTCTTGAGTACGGCATAAAACACCAATCAAATAAATGAAAAAATTAATATTCAAGTCCAGTGACGTCACAGATTTCTTTCAGCTGCCTGCAAAACATCCTCTGATTGCATTATGTCCACGTTCGAAGTAAACATACATGAAACACAACATCTGTATCTGTATTTAATGTGGAAACGTAACAGTTTGTTACAGCAGCAAAAACCAATATGTGATGTACGTTGCTGGGCTTCAGTAGGGTCCCAAATGTCCACCCGAGCACCCCAATCTTTATTTCCGTTTTAATCACTTTAAAAAAAAAAAAGGCGCCGAAAAATAATGAAGACCATCTTTGGAATCAACATGAAATTGTCTTTCAGGGGCTACATACTTTCTAAAAATGTGGTCTGTTGTTTTAAGGTGACCTGATGGAAGTGACCGCTGGCCATCAGGGCAGAATTGAGCGTAATACACAGGATAATCAATACTGTATAGGAGTGTCACAATCTGGTTGCCAGAGCTGCATCTGTCACCTTCCCTTGACAACAAAACTCTATCTTGTTCAGGTATTACATTTATATACAACAGACTAATGTTCCATCAGGGCAAATATTTGTATAGCGCCATTTAATTTCAGGGAGAATTAAAAGCCGAGTACCTTAAAATAAATTAATAATACTCGAAGACTGATGGTAATACTTGTGCAAAGTTTTTTTTATAAATTGCACATTAATTCAAATACTAGAAGAATTAGGAGTGATGCTTTTTATGCTCTAACTAGAGACCGCACATTCAAAAGTTGGACTCTTTTGATTTTTGTTCAGAGGAAATGCCATATTACCCAGTGGTACAGAATGTATAACAGCGACTGTTTGAAATCTACATGGAAGTTAGTCATTGAATGGTGCTCGGATAAAAAATAGTGATAGACCATTGTAACAAGTTAGAAAAATTAACACTGATCAGGGAGTTTTCTAGCCATTTTCATTCTAGAAACTCAATTTGAACAAATTCGAAAATACAATATTTTTTCATCATTAATGTATCAAAAATGCAATCTATTTCTTGAAAACTTGATACAAAATTTGTCTAAAACTCGGACATTTTTGTGGCTGTAGAAAAGACCCTGGTGATGTGTGCAGGTTACCTAGGCTGTAATCATAGATTTTGCCCCCTCAGTATGTGTGTATAGGTTGAGCATAACGAAAAGAGAGATCTTTAATGTGATAGATACATGCACACATTTTTTCTTGGTTTTGAGGATCAAATCTAGTCCGATGTGGTTAATTCAGGTGGTCATCCAAGCATTGCTTGCGTGTGCTTGTACTTTGAGGAGAACCCTAACCCTAACCCTAGGACTGGATCAATATTTTGGTCAGTGTTGATACATTGTGACTGAACATCCCTTAGGTGTATAATGTGGGATCTAGAATTATTTCTAGGGTATTTTGTTCACTTTTTCCTCACTTTTTGAAAAAAATCTCAAATGCAGCGAGGCAAAACAGATCGAAATAGCAAATGCGACTTCTGTCAGATCTGCTCACATATATTGTTGATGGAAACACACTTAAGCCACCAGTAGTGCTCCTGTTTAACTATATTGTTATAATGTCTTAATCCAGGGATGGGGTTTATAGCTTACTTGGGCAAATTTTGATGTACCAGTTTAATAATGAAAGCATTTGATTTGTAATGATGAAACCATTTGATTTTTTCAAATTTGTTACCCATTTGATGAATGAGAAGTCCATTTAACGGACACAACCCCACCCTGCATCCATCCGTGACCCATGGTGCCAATGCCTCAGGATACATGTGGCCTAGTGAGCTGCCTGCGATAACTCCGTATAGTGCAGATAGTTCAGATTTCATTTAGGTCAGATGTAGGTGTGCTGTCAGGATTGTTTGTACATGCACATGTATGTGATCATCCTCAAGTCTGAAAAGTTCATATAGCGTTGACACTGTGACCAATATATTTATGGTAGCGAAGGTCTTCCGTGGAATGTTTGAATTTCTCTTTCGCTGTGTAAACCTTTCCAGGTGCTGATTTAAAGACACCCATGTTGCGCTAGTGTGGGCTGGGCCATTTGTGAAGTACTTCTTACCCTGAGTGTACTCATTTTTGGAACACAAATAAGCAGTGATGAAGCTTTCTGAAAAAGTAAAGACATGGATATGTTCTTAATTTGATGGACTCACGATATGAGATCCCCCCCCCCCCCCGTGTATTCTTGTTACAGTTACACGTATATTGGCTACAGAACCAGATGTCCTAAAAATTAGGAAAATTAAGGTGAATTTGTTTAAAACCCCTTGTCCTCCGTGAACTGTAAGGTACAAAGGGCTAAATATTTGTACATTTACTTAAAGTAGGGTTCTGAATAAAAATGAAGTAAAAATTTATTCATGTGTTATATTTAGGACACTTGTTGCGTGCTCTTTGTATGATAAATGCTTATTTTGTAATGAAATGTGTTGTTACATCAGTGCGTGCTCTGTGTATGATAAATGCTTGTTTATTGTTAAAACATCATGGAAGTCTCAGGATTTTCCTGGCCAATAGAAGTGATATTTCCCTGCAGTGGAATATCATTTTTGTTGTTGCTTTTCTTACCTCACACCCAGGTGCCATGAAAAAAAAAAAACATTTTGTTTTATAACGTTCCAATCTGAGCTCAGGGGATGACCTCATAAAACAAATGTAATGAATTAACACATTCTTACCTCACGCTGTAGATATGGCTTTCATGGCCTAGATAGGCCTACAGCTAAAAATATTGCTTAAAATGTGTTTAAATACACAAAATCCTGATATTGTTGAAGTATAATAAATACAATATTGGACAGTGAATTTGAATACCATGAATGTTATTCTCATGAAAGGTACAACTGATGACTCACCCAATACTTCACACTCTCGTGAAAGGTACCACTGATGACCCACCCAATACTTCACACTCTCGTGAAAGGTACCACTGATGACCCACCCAATACTTCACACTCTCGTGAAAGGTACAACTGATGACCCACCCAATACTTCACACTGTCGTGAAAGGTACCACTGATGACCCACCCAATACTTCACACTCTCGTGAAAGGTACCACTGATGATCCACCCAATACTTCACACTGTCGTGAAAGGTACAACTGATGACCCACCCAATACTTCACACTGTTGTGAAAGGTACAACTGATGACCCATCCAATACTTCACACTGTCGTGAAAGGCACCACTGATGACCCACTCAATACTTCACACTGTCGTGAAAGGTACCACTGATGACCCACCCAATACTTCACACTGTCGTGAAAGGTACAACTGATGACCCACTCAATACTTCACACTGTTGTGAAAGGTACAACTGATGACCCACTCAATATTTCACACTGTCATGAAAGGTACAACTGATGACCCACTCAATACTTCACACACTCTTGAAAGGTACAAATGATGACCCACTCAATACTTCACACTGTCGTGAAAGGTACCACTGATGACCCACCCAATACTTCACACTGTCGTGAAAGGTACCACTGATGACCCACCCAATACTTCACACTGTCGTGAAAGGTACAAGTGATGACCCACTCAATACTTCACACTGTCGTGAAAGGTACAACTGATGACCCACTCAATATTTCACACTGTCGTGAAAGGTACACTGATGACCCACTCAATACTTTACACTGTCGTGAAAGGTACAACTGATGACCCACTCAATACTTCACACTGTCGTGAAAGGTACAACTGATGACCAACTCAATACTTCACACACTCAAAGGGCTAAATATTTGTACATTTACTTAAAGTAGGGTTCTGAATAAAAATGAAGTAAAAATTTATTCATGTGTTATATTTAGGACACTTGTTGCGTGCTCTTTGTATGATAAATGCTTATTTTGTAATGAAATGTGTTGTTACATCAGTGCGTGCTCTGTGTATGATGAATGCATATTTATTGTTAAAACATCATGGAAGTCTCAGGATTTTCCTGGCCAATAGAAGTGATATTTCCCTGCAGTGGAATATCATTTTTGTTGTTGCTTTTCTTACCTCACACCCAGGTGCCATGAAAAAAAAAAAAACATTTTGTTTTATAACGTTCCAATCTGAGCTCAGGGGATGACCTCATAAAACAAATGTAATGAATTAACACATTCTTACCTCACGCTGTAGATATGGCTTTCATGGCCTAGATAGGCCTACAGCTAAAAATATTGCTTAAAATGTGTTTAAATACACAAAATCCTGATATTGTTGAAGTATAATAAATACAATATTGGACAGTGAATTTGAATGCCATGAATGTTATTCTCATGAAAGGTACAACTGATGACTCACCCAATACTTCACACTCTCGTGAAAGGTACCACTGATGACCCACCCAATACTTCACACTCTCGTGAAAGGTACCACTGATGACCCACCCAATACTTCACACTGTCGTGAAAGGTACAAATGATGACCCACCCAATACTTCACACTGTCGTGAAAGGTACCACTGATGACCCACCCAATACTTCACACTCTCGTGAAAGGTACAACTGATGACCCACCCAATACTTCACACTGTCGTGAAAGGTACAACTGATGACCCACCCAATACTTCACACTCTCGTGAAAGGTACCACTGATGATCCACCCAATACTTCACACTGTCGTGAAAGGTACAACTGATGACCCACCCAATACTTCACACTCTCGTGAAAGGTACAACTGATGACCCACCCAATACTTCACACTGTCGTGAAAGGTACCACTGATGACCCACCCAATACTTCACACTCTCGTGAAAGGTACCACTGATGACCCACCCAATACTTCACACTGTCGTGAAAGGTACAACTGATGACCCACTCAATACTTCACACTGTCGTGAAAGGTACAACTGATGACCCACTCAATACTTCACACACTCTTGAAAGGTACAACTGATGACCCACCCAATACTTCACACTGTTGTGGAAGGTACCACTGATGACCCACTCAATACTTCACACTGTCGTGAAAGGTACAACTGATGACCCACTCAATACTTCACACTGTCGTGAAAGGTACAACTGATGACCCACTCAATACTTCACACACTCTTGAAAGGTACAAATGATGACCCACCCAATACTTCACACTCTCCCGGGTTGTCATACAGTATTTTATCTGTAGTATTCAACCTTCACTGTGCAATATCCTCTTTGTAATCAGCATGATCAGGGAGATGTGCACAAGTCATTTGCATTTTTTTTCTTCTTTGGAAATTTTGAGAGATCATTTAATGTGTGTAAACTTAATACATCTGGCACTTTAAGCATAAGGTTTAATTGGGAAGTGTTGCAGTATGTTGTTTACATCGAAATGTACCACAAATCTGTGTATATTATTTGATGGGGGGAGTCGGGGGCTTGATTATTATCAGTACCAAAAGGGCAAGTTAGAGTGAGGGGGTTTGAACTGATAAATTAAATGGTCCATAACCTTCTCTTTGATGATAATTAAGAATGTCATACTCTATCAGCGTCTGTCAGTGTTGACCTCATTTTTTCATTTATTGTCTCGCGAGATAACAGAGCATTGTGATAATGTAGTAGTTATCTCACTTTGCAAGGTAGGCCCTCATGCATTAAAGTTCAAGATCAGAAAAATATGGTAGTGTGTATATATACATGTTTCAGTATGATTAAATCTGGCAAGAAAATATTATTATGCTTTTGAATGTAAAACAGTGTGGACCACTTTAAAAATAAATCATGTGACGTGAGCATCACTTAATAGTTTTAAATCTTGTGACATTGTGACCGGCCCCTCTCTTTGCCAACCCTTTTAAGATACATGTTTTGTGGCTACTGTAAATCTTCAAGCTTTTCAACCATTTTTAAAGACTGAAGCAAGAAATAATTTGTTTGTGTTACCATAGGTAAAAGCTATGTAAAACTTTCCTCTAGACCCTACAGGTCTCCAAGAATATATTGAAATCTTGCTTTCAGCAGCAGTTAAAAATGTTGAAGAATTCAGGTATATATATTTCTGTCTTGGTGAAGATTATTAGTAGAATTACCACATTTAATACCGACCCTGTCCCAATTGTGTATCCCAGCTAACATGAGTTGGACACTGTGAAGTGATATTCTATTTATAACTGGGGAGTTTGTAGAATTGAACTGCTACATTTCACACCTGATCTTACAACTGTGTGCACGGATCACTGTGTCGCTTTTTTGAGAACAGATCTGTCATCAGAAACTCACGCATAATATGCCAGGTCGACAAGTCCGAAAAGGTAAGTTTTTAAACCTTTACGAGGAATTCATGAAGCATTTGTGCATGCATATTTTATTTATTTATTTACTTACGGTATTTATTTAAAGTGACTGGCATATAATTTAGCATGCATGAGTTTTGAATTTAGCTTGCATGCGTGATGTAAAAATCAAAAAAGAGAGGCTAACCACTTTGTAATTTGAAAAGCTGTGATACATTTTAGCCTTGCGTATATGTATCTGCATATGCAAATCATCAGCATCTTTATATTTGATTTAATATATTCTTTTCAAAAGGAATTAAACTTACTGGATATTCTGCATATATACACATTTGAACCTATTCAAGAAGTGGAAATGTTCGTGGAAATTAATACATACTGTTGATATTTACATGTGTATAACCTGGGCTACAATATCTTCTGCTGTTTCCCCTGTAGTGTGCCACATGTGCAATTTATACATGAAGGTGTAAGCAATGGATAACATGTGTTTGTGAAAAAACAATTACATGTAAATGTCAGGCAGAGAATACAGGTTCAAATACACATAATTGTACAAAAGAGCCAGTGGCTACATGTACTGTAAATGCCTTTTTCTTCATGTGGTACAAACATTCGTGGATTTCGCCGTAAATGCAATTCCACGAAAATAAGGTTCCTTCGAATATGAAACCCATACCTGTCATGTACTAACTAGTAATGAAAAAACATAATATGCAAAGTTGGTATTTTTGTTAAATAATTTATTTACGTAGCATGTGTTACAGTCACGTATAACAAAGCACTGCAGTTCTGAAACTTTCTCAAAACACAATTAGAAATATTTAGTTGAAATATACTATGGACTTACTAGTATTCTGGCTTTCACAAATCCAGCTTGGATCAAATCCCGTTTCTTGCTGATTATGTCGTGAGACTTAATAAGCCACTTGGCATGAATTGGCTTCAGAATTGCGGTTCATGTAACCACATGTCTGTCTTCAAGCTGTGTCATAACTTCATTGGCATACCACGCCTGGAAACAGCTCTTTGTTCATCCTTAAACTCTTTGTTCATCCTTAAACTCACGTTCACGGAGGGGTCAACGGCTGGAGACGGTCAGTACAGCATGCTGGTACAAAAACACAATAGATGTGGTTTCGTTTCAACTTGGCTATTAAGTCTTTGCCCTGGTGAGCTCTGAATACGTCAAAAATTGTTACACGTTTCTGGGTGGGTCTCAGTCTTAAAGCCTTCCGCTGTTTCTTGCAGTAAGGAATAATTACATGGACTCTCAGCATGGACTCTTCCGTACTGCAGTGGGATTCAGTGTGTGTGATGTCGCAGTCAGCGGGGAACTTGATTTGGGGGTGACAGCGATCGGTCTTCCCCTGGTAGATAACCTGGGGTGGCAAAAACTCTTCGGCTTTACAAATAGCAAGCAGGGCAGGTCTTTCTGTCTCTTATCATCGATTCCTGTTATAGTGACCTTGTTTGGACATTGTCCACTCTCCACCTGAACCATGCTGATGCCAGTCTGGTCCCAGTTCATGACAAGTTCGTTCAGGATGTTGTTTTGGCTGATGACGTCAGACACACGCTTAAGGAAAGGCTCCCTGATCTTTTCAAAGTCTTCTGGCAACTTCTTTACGTCTTTCTTTCCTTTTCTTTTCACAAGTCCCATTCGTCTTAGGAAAGATCGTGCCCACGTCTCTGTGATATTAATTGTTCCACCGAACTGTGGGAGTTTGATTTTGTTATGCTTCAGAAGAATTCCTTCAGCTGCAGCCATTAAAATTCTACGGTTGGTCACTTCGCCACTTAACCGGACTTTTTTTACCCAATCCTTCACCATGTCATCAAGTTTCTTGCGGATTAATAAGAGATGACCAGTCGTGGACTTAGGCAGGGATGGAATAACACGGCTTGGGTTTTTCTTTCTCTTTTTCAAGTAAGCAGACTTCATACTTCACACCGTATTTTCATTAATTGAGTGACCTAGCTGAGAGGACATTTTTCGGGCAGCATGTGCTATGCCGATTTCCACGGCAGTTCGTGCAATCTTCGTTCTCGTCTTGTCACCATAGCTGTTGTAGTCACCTTGCTTTCGTTTTCTGGGATTTTCTGCCATTACAGCGTCTTCAGCATCGTTAGCAGCTTGAATGGTATCGGCCTCTACCATAGAGTGACTGGTCTGTGGATACGGTAGACCAGGAATCTTGGCAGTGTTGGTAGTGCTTATCCTACGTTACTGGTTGACTGTACTGTCAAGTGATAGAAGAATGATTGCTGATGAAATCTGCAGTGTATTTTCGTGAAATTTACTCAGAGTTTAACTCAAAGAGCTGGTGCATGTGAAACAGTAGGATTTATTTATTTATATCACCTTTACCTTTAATCCTTCGTAACAGTAACAGTGTTCAAAGGATTAAATGCTTAAGAGGATTAAACCCTTACGAGGAGGATTAAACCCTTATGAGGATGAACTTTTTTGGCTTGTTTTATTATTTAAGGTTTCCTGTGTTGAAGTTAATTGATTTTCATTGATCGATTTTGAAAAGATTTCGTTGAGATCCGCGGAAGTTTATCCCCGCGGCTGCTTTTTCTTAACAAATCCGTGAAAGTTTATGTCCGCGAATATAAAGGCATTTACAGTATGTGATAAAGATATGCCCGTACTAGATACATAAAAATGAAGATTCCTAATCATCCAGGTAAGCAATAAATAAAATAAAATATGAGACTGACCTACTGGAAGAACTTTTCGTATATTTAAGCACATAACGTTTAGGTGATAACCTGTCACTTTCAACAGAGTAAACGTTTCTCGTGAAGAACTGACTATATATTTAAGGTTTCGTATAAAAGAATCTAAGTTATGCATATTTATTTATTTATCTATTTAATTAGTATTTATTTATACATTTGATTATTTATTCATTTATTTCTGTAATTATTTATCTATAGCTTTATTTTTCATTAAATATTTCTACTTCTCTGTAAAGCTTTGTGTATTTAAAAAAACTTGCACCTGAAGTTGTTCTACCATTGCCTTTATGTATGCCTCTACATTGTTTCGCTGAATCGTTCAAACCCATATGAAATACCATTGTGTTCGTGCTAGCTGGGGGCCTCCTTGGCTCAGTCGGTTAGCGCGCTAACACAGCATAATGACCAAAGCCTCCTCACCAATGCGGTCGCTGTGAGTTCAAGCCCAGCTCATGCTGGCCTCCTCTCCAGCCGTACGTGGGAAGGTCTGTCAGCAACCTGGGAATGGTCGTGGGTTTCCCCTGGGCTCTGTCCGCTTTCCTCCCAGCATAATTCTGGCTGCTGTCGTATAAGTGAAATCTTCTTGAGTACAGCGTAAAACACCAATCAAATTAAATCAAATCGTGCAAGCTGTAAGGCAACCAGTAAAGTAGGGCCGGTGTGTATATATAATCATTTCCTCACTAGAAACATTTTCTCTGTTGAAGGTGATAGGTTATATGTCACCTTAACATTAGTGCTTAAATATACCAAAAGTTCTTCCAGTAGATCAGTCTCATATTTTATTTTATTTTATTTATGCCCGTGCTAGATTTCGGGCTCTTTTACATTTTCTTGTAGCTGATTTCATAGCATGACAACTTTGACAGGTACTTCACCTGATCACATGACATGCAGTTTTGCGGTGTTGATGCATCTCTTTGGGTATATTTGTATCAGGAGGAACTTACCAGTGCTTATACTAGTAGATTGTAGCTATGTTAGCAGGAGTTTCCCTTTACAGCACTGGAGTTTCACTGCAGAGATCCTGAGTTCAAATCCTGGTTTGACCCACTGTGTAAATTCTTACATCCGTTACACATTTATATAGGTGGTTCCTGGGTATAGACCTATGCAGTTCGGGCCAAGTCTAAAATCTGACATTTGGTTGATCTTTTTTGGTGAAATGTTCTCATTCTTCCATATTAACGTATATATTGTCTTTAATATGTGTCACAGCTGTTCTGGGAATTTATGTTAGAGACCTTTTCCCCCCGATTGCACGTAATGCACATAGACAAGTTTGAATGTGTGAGTTAGCGGGCTTCAGGGAAAATCAACTGTTTATTAATGGCAAGACGCTGTTTTTTATCCGGTGTGGTGGTGCGAGTGTGAAACAGGACCTTGAACCCGTGTTATGTCAAAATTTAATTGTTATGTAATGTCTACAGCATTACAATATATCAGTTTGTATTGGAAGGTCATGCTGTGTTTTTGGAATGTCACTGTGATGAGCCTGGATAGGAGCATTTGACATCAATAAAATGATGTCAAGGCCTGCTGGTGGGCATTTGGCTGGTCCCCTTTGGCAGAGTTTATCAACCCTCTGGAAATGAACTTGCCCGAATTCTTCTAATTTTTGGGACAGCTGTCGTTGCTGCTAGAAAACAAAATCAAGCTTTTCTACCAGTTATACTTTTTTGAGAAAGTAAAATATATGGATATGCTGTTCATCAGAGGCACTAACCATGTGAGGAAAGAGAAACTGTATATTCCTGTTACAATTACTTGTATAGAAGGCTAGGCTAAGTAAGGTAAACCAGATGTACGGAAAAATAGAACAATTAGGGTGCTGTAATCAATCAGTTTTCTGTACCTTGTGCAATCTTGATAACATGCACATGTGTACAGTGTGTGAGTGCTGCTGTCAGTGACCACGTGATATACAGGTACAAGTATGTACCAGTCATATGCCTGTGTGCTTGTATGATGTAACCTCTGTCTGCAAATAGGTGTGTGACATTTTTGAAAACACCCCCTTTGGACAAAGTGGTTAGACCATGTTTTCGGTGTTGTTTCGTTCGGGACAAAGGTCACGTGGGCCATACCACTTTCAACCAATGGGCGGTTTCAAAAATGTCTGGCACCTGTTTTCAGGTTTGGCATGATGTGTCTGTGAGTTCCTTCAGCTGAAACTTATCCAGCACTTATACCTCATACCTACAAACCCCAGCGTGCAGGCCATAGCTCCGCATTCAAGATGTATTGTGGCTTCGTGTGGGAGTCCTTGGGGAATATTGGGTATAGGGATCAGAGAGGATTGAAGCGGCAGAGCTGCTGTTGTCTCCAGACATTTTGCTGGCAGCGATATGTTATGATTCATCTGTCGCCTGCCAGCACGTCACAGAAACATTGACTCGCACACCTAATTGTATGTGTGTCTTTATCGCACATATATAAATGCCTGTCCCCCATTTTTTGTCTTGTTTTAGACCAGTGTTTTGAATATATATGTACACATGTATGTGCTTATAGCTAGACTGTATGGAATGATGTGTGGCCAGATGGGTTGAAAAAAATTTTGAAAATAAAAACAATCACAATTTCACATGACATTTAAAAATCCAACAGCAAACTGGCCATTGTTGCAGTACAATGCTCTAGGGATAGGCTGTGTACTTGTAAGTATGCATCCCGAGAGTGAGTATCTGTACGTGAAGCTAGGGGTTGTATATAAATACCTGCATGTACTTGAGCATCTTCAAATCCCGTAGTCGGGCCCTCTTGTCTGTTTGAAATACATGATGACGCATTGTGATTTCCAGATGTTAAGTTGCCATGCACCTGTGTGCTTGATAATCAGTTTGGCAATGAATCAAGCTTTTTAAGTGGCTTTATGTGGTTTTCAGATTTCTAGATGTTTAGTTTAATTGATGTTTTAATAGTACATGAGCACTATCATTCTCTTAAGTAAATGTACAGTACTTAGTCATCCTCTATATAAATTGTAACCATAGTCTGTCGCAACTTGTAATGATTCGTTAGGGCTGTGATGTACAAGTAAGTGTCTTTCAGTATGTTCTGTTGCCACAATGTGGCTCACACACTGCCAGTGTGGTGTTAAGCCATAATCATTCACTCAGCATGTTCTGTTGCCACAATATGGCTGTCACATTGCCAGTGTGGTGTTAAGCCATAATCATTCATTCAGCATGTTCTGTTGCCACAGTATGGCTGTCACATTGCCAGTGTGGTGTTAAGCCATAATCATTCATTCAGCATGTTCTGTTGCCACAATATGGCTGTCACATTGCCAGTGTGGTGTTAAGCCATAATCATTCATTCAGCATGTTCTGTTGCCACAATATGGCTGTCACATTGCCAGTGTGGTGTTAAGCCATAATCATTCATTCAGCATGTTCTGTTGCCACAATATGGCTGTCACATTGCCAGTGTGGTGTTAAGCCATAATCATTCACTCAGCATGTTCTGTTGCCACAATATGGCTGTCACATTGCCATTGTGGTGTTAAGCCATAATCATTCATTTAGCATGTTCTGTTGCCACAGTATGGCTGTCACATTGCCAGTGTGGTGTTAAGCCATAATCATTCATTCAGCATGTTCTGTTGCCACAATATGGCTGTCACATTGCCAGTGTGGTGTTAAGCCATAATCATTCATTCAGCATGTTCTGTTGCCACAATATGGCTGTCACATTGCCAGTGTGGTGTTAAGCCATAATCATTCATTCAGCATGTTCTGTTGCCACAATATGGCTGTCACATTGCCAGTGTGGTGTTAAGCCATAATCATTCACTCAGCATGTTCTGTTGCCACAATATGGCTGTCACATTGCCATTGTGGTGTTAAGCCATAATCATTCATTTAGCATGTTCTGTTGCCACAGTATGGCTGTCACATTGCCAGTGTGGTGTTAAGCCATAATCATTCATTCAGCATGTTCTGTTGCCACAATATGGCTGTCACATTGCCAGTGTGGTGTTAAGCCATAATCATTCACTCAGCATGTTCTGTTGCCACAGTATGGCTGTCACATTGCCATTGTGGTGTTAAGCCATAATCATTCACTCAGCATGTTCTGTTGCCACAGTATGGCTGTCACATTGCCAGTGTGGTGTTAAGCCATAATCATTCATTTAGCATGTTCTGTTGCCACAGTATGGCTGTCACATTGCCAGTGTGGTGTTAAGCCATAATCATTCATTCAGCATGTTCTGTTGCCACAATATGGCTGTCACATTGCCAGTGTGGTGTTAAGCCATAATCATTCATTCAGCATGTTCTACTGTTTACATGTACCACCACGTATAAGTACTTAGATATAAATGGTACATGAGAAGGACTGTGAAATATGTTTAATTTTATTGCATATTTGTCATCTTCATAAGACCTGTACTGTAAATTTTCAACGTGACCCTAACCCTAACCACTAAAGCACTTTTTTTCAGTGGAATTTATGCATACAATGGTTATGAAAATGATGCTAAAAATGATTTGTTTGTGTGATTAAAGATGCTAGATTCATGAAACTGTGCAAGTTATTTCTCTACAACTCATAGTTTGGTCAGAATGTTTCTAAATATTATTTGCGGAGGTGGTTGAAAAGGTGTATGGCTGTTACGTACAGTGTACATACATGTAAATAGTCTGTGTGCACTCTGTAAGCTTGCAGCATTCAGTTACTGTGTCTGTTAACTTCCGTATAAAAGCTTAGGGTTAAGATTACAGGTACAGGTATGTAGGTAATTTAAGATGTGGAAAAAGTGAGGTGTGACATACAGCTGTGTTGACACATATACAGGTAGAGATTCACAGTGCCTATTCACAGGTACAACCGTGTGTACTGTAAATGACGTAAAAATATTCCAAAAATCGCATTGTTTAGAGACAAATAATGTCATATAATATTAGATTTGTTGCTGATACTTACATTTTTCTGGTAGGATATCATCCTTCCTTCCAAACAAACACCTTACTGCAATCATTAGAACTTCCAGAATGAGGACAAATGAAGAACTTGGGTCATTGATGAAAGTTTAGGTCATTTAAGATGTTTGTAGTTTTGTGCATTGTGTTGGGGAAGTTGAGGCATTGCTGAACTAACCAGTATAATAGCTACACCTGACTGTGGATCTCTCCAGTTGTCCGGAAAACTTCAAGTTAAAGAATCTATGTGTACACGTGTACATATCGAGTTGTTGAAACGTCTAGGTGCGCTGTAAGTTCAACTGTTGACGACCCATGTGTATGAGTTACCTGTACGTCAAGTTGCCATGGAAAATTAGCCATGACCAGCTATGGAGAAACCTACACGTAGATGTCTAATATATGGTGTGTGTTGAGTTATCATGGAGGACTGCTCGTACTATCGTGGCCCGAGTGTACAGTGGCCCGAGTGTACAGTGGCCCGGCTGTACAGTGGCCCGACAGTGTACATGTAAAGGAAATTGGGATAGAACTTTAAGGTGCTTGTAAATTTAATGACAGTATTGTCAGGGATTGGAATTTAACTGACACTCTGTGAACCTCAGTCATCATGGAATGTGGAATTCAATTCGGTAGCACTTACAGCTACATGTCAAACATGAAGAGATGACCGCTCGACCATGGGGCGATTTACTGATGCTTCATACACTGTTCATCTGTCTGAGGAGAAAGCTTAACATTGCAGACGTGACAAAGAGTTAAGATCTGTACATGTTACATGTGCCAGTAGCTGATTGAAAGTTTATCTGTCAATTAATGATTGGTGCTTTAAACTTTCTACACTACAGGGAGATGAACCAGCATGAACTTGAATGCCTTAATTACTTTTGCTGCTAAGCCTTGTGGAGTTCTTATGGATATGCTTGGCTCTAAACCAGGATTATTTCCATGCGATGTGTTTCCATGACTAGTACTAACTGTTTTAAGTATCACAAGATGCAGGTTATTTAGATACTGTGACACCAGAGTTACAACATAAGGCTGAGCTGAAGAGTTAATTAATATCTCAAGCAGATTTCGCGGGCCGGTGAATTACTGTTGTCTTTGATCACTTTTTATGTGGTGGATTATTCACGGATGTACAGTTGTGGTAATAATGGCAGCTACCTATAGGCCGCAAGTTAACCGTGCTTCAAGCATTACATTCTCGATTCAACAACTACATGTACAACTGCATGTACTGTAGTTACAGTGCCAGTGTAACCAAATGTGTGCAAAAGAACATTGAAGTCAATTGATTCAAGGACTGTATACTGTAGTTACAGTGTTCCCAGGCAGAGTTACTAAATCTATGAAAAGGATCATTGAAAACTGATTGAAGGGCTACTCGCTGTAGTTACAGTGTTTCCACCCAAAGTAACCAAATCTGTACAAAGAAACATTGAAGACATTTGATTCAAGGACTACATACTATAGTTACAGTGTTCCCATGCAGAGTTACTAAATCTGTGGAAAGGATCATTGAAGGGCTACTCACTGTAGTTACATTGTTTCCAGCCAAAGTAACCAAATCTGTACAAAGAAACAGTGAAGACATTTGATTCAAGGACTACATACTATAGTTACAGAGTTTGCAGGCCAAGTAACGGAGTCTGTGCAGAGCAACATTGAAGAGGATTGATTCAAAGACTACATACTATATATATGTAGTTACGTTGTTGCTAGGGAAGTGACCAAATCTCTGCACAGGGTTGTTTGTAATTATCATGGAATCTGTGATGGAGGAACCTCCAAGGGCTTTGGTCAGCCTGGCCAGAGGTGGGTTAACATGTGTCACATTTATATACACACATCGGCGGCCATGATTCTTGTTTTTTTTTTGGACTCATTACTTTCAAGGGGTGGACAAAGACTTTAATTATGCACACTCTCTGACAAAAAATACATACATGACAATTTAGTGTATTGTTCTGTGTAAACAAATCACTCAGAGAAACGAAGAAAGTTAATGATAAGCATTAGAATATCCTTGTTTTTCTTATATATGATTTTTTTTCTACTTACATGATGCAACAATTTAATAAAAATTCATAATTGGTCACAAGTTATGAAAACTTGTTGAATCAGGTAGCAAATAACAGGTAGAATATTAACACTTTTAAAGCTACATCAAAGGACAGAGGTTAAGAAGATGCAACAATTTACAAACTCATGTTACATGTATGTCACCTCATTAAAAATTAATCAGTTTATGGCTTTAAATGTATATATTATGGCTTTATTGTGAGGTCATCATGAAAGGAAGTGCTAATGAAGAAGTTACAGTTGCATCTTGATTTACATGTATGTATAAGCCTAGGCCATCCTTAAAAATATGTTTGTTGAGCGTAATGAAACCCGACCTACCGTCCAAGAAAAGGACCCTACCAGTACCAGATTTCATTGTTATTTTGACAAATGTTTATTGTTTATTTTTCTTTCTGTGTTAATTTCTTTTAAAGATAAAAAGTAAAATTTAATGCTCTTCTGACCAAGCCTGTTTTTTCTCAGGGTCGTGGTACACCCAACAAAAAATTTGTTAAGGATGGCCTTACTTGTAGATATGCCAACATTAGTGCATGTATGCCAGTAGCTACAAACTGTACATCTCTGTGATACATAGACAGGTGTAGTGTACAGTAATGCTCAGGCAATATGTTACATGTACAGTTTGCTGCCTATATATCTTGTCTGCTTCGGTTTGAACCAGTGATATTTACTGCTGGCTCCTTGTATTAGCCAGACACTGCAGATGTGTAGCTTCCACATCTACCATGTCTACTTGTAACACTGTGTGACTCGCTGACTGTGTGGCTCTGACTGTGTGACTCTCTGACTATGTGGCTGTGACTGTGTGGCTCTGACTGTGTGACTCTCTGACTGTATGACTGTGACCGTGTGACTGTGACTGTGTGACTCTGACTGTGTGACTGTGACTGTGTGACTCTCTGACTGTGTGACTCTCTGACTGTGTGGCTCTGTGACTGACTGTGTGGCTCTGACTGTGACTATTTGACTATGACTCTGTGACTATGTGGCTGTGACTGTGTAGGTGTGACTGTGTGACTGTACATGTACAACTGTACCAGCTGCTGTACATGTTGCTGTTGCTGGTTAAACAGGAGCACGATATACTGAAGTAAGTCTTACCGCCTTCGATAATTTACATTGCACCTTTATATTTCTCGTTTATTTGCTTGATTCTTTTTCTAAGGCCATACTCAAGAATTTTTGGCTTAATATACCGAAGAAGTTGGTTTTATTAGTGCAGGAAACCAGGAGTGCCTGGGTTTAAGCCACTGGCCTTTAGGATGTTACTGATGAACTTTCCCACACTGTGTTTGCATATATATACTATGTGGGTATAATCAAGTTTTTCAATGAACTGTTCAAATGACCTCAAGAACAAGAATGTAATTGTACATGTAGCCCTGTTTGGTAATACTCGGCAAGTTGATAGTGTCAAGTTTTTAGTATTTCATTGGATAATTGGAAAAGTGAATCCTAATCTAATCAGTGGTGTTTATCGACAGAGTCAGACAAGGAGAGCTGAGCGCGTCCGGTGAAAACGGTGTTTAGAACAAGAGAATAAGAACAAATGTAAGCCTAAAACTGATCAGTGTTGTTGTTGTTGTTGACAGAGCCCGACAGCTTGGAGATGAGCGCGTCGGTTGAGCACGGGGTTCGGGTAGAGAGCGAGAATGTCGAGGCCACTCTGGACAAGGAGATTGACACTTACTATGAAGACCAGAAGGTGGACATTCCCGACGCAGACAACGTGAGTATTTGATGAACAGACTTGCACTGAAGAGATTCAGCAGACTAAATATGATCAACCCAGATGCTTTAATGACTGGGTTAACTGATGACTCTATGAACCGATGATGGTATGTTGACTGTGTAACTTTTACTCCGTTGAAAGACCTTTACATAGAGCATATGTGTCTGAGAATAGTGGTGTCTTCAACACTGTGTCATATTACTGGGAAACAGTTTCGGGTAAAAAAAAAAAGAAGACTCCTCTTTGCGTTGACATTTATTCAGTTCTTTGGTAACAGCAGCTGTCTCTAAAGAGAGGCGGCTATCTTCAAATGTCACTAAAGTCATGATAGTCTCCTAGAGTTATGCTTTTGTCAGCCTTACTTGGTCTTGAAAATATCTTGACGTTAAAGTTTAGTTGTCTAACTTCAAAAACAAATAGTTTGAAAATGTGTAAAATCTTTTTCAAGTAGATCAGCAATGAAAGCCAAGTCAGCATTTTTCATATGAGGCCTTTAGGGTCTTATTCCCAAGGGAAACCCATACTTTCTTTGGTGTAATAGCAATTTAATGACGAAATCAGCCATGACAGAAGGGAGCGGGGTCTCTGGATTTCTTTGTCAGGATTCGCATATGGTCACACCAGTGCCCCCTGGACAACATGTAGTGTTATTACCCTGAATGTCAACAAGTTGTATACGTAGTGACTTACAGTGTTGGTATAATCAGGTATCTGGTGTCTTTTAGATGGCATCCTAGGGAAGCATCATATCAAGGTTATGTGGCCAAAATATTGAAATATTCCAACTGCCTATGTATAATGGGATTGTTCCTGTTCACGTGATATTTTAATCCCACTGTGCCTCAAAAACGCACTTCTGTTCATCTGTCCGTCCAGCTTTCATTTCCCTGTGAGTAACATTCTCAAGTTTTATGTGCACTGTGCAATCCCTCAGAGTACTAGCTGGCTCCATGCATACATTTGGCATATTTAGTTTGGCATATAAATTCTCTGAATTGGCTTGTTTCCTTTCTGTTGAGAAGTCTGTTGTATTTGTTATATGGTGTTTGGTACTTGGCTACTGCCACAGCCACAGATTACGTGACACATAGATATCATATCACTGAAACGACACTTTGAAATGTGAAGGGCACCTACCATTGATCATTTATCATGAAATACTTTACTTGACAAGAAAACATCTGGTATCTATGTCATCTAGTACAAACTATGAAGTATTCAGTCGTGTAAATCTGAAGTGAAGTTATAGGACTTTCCAACAACATTCTCAAATGCATTGATCAGGAAGCCATCGATGTCACCTTGGAGGCATTAAAACTAGGGATCAGTCCATTATCCAGTTGAGTTTCCCCACAGACTAGCTACATTCCGTTACTCTCTTAAAATCCTCCATTGACTGGCTATTACGTTACCCTTTTCAGTTCCTTCATTCAATAGCTATATTCCATTTCTCTCTTCAGTTTCTCCTATTGACTGGCTATTCCATTACCCTGTGCAGTTCATGCATTCACTAGCTATTCCATTACCTTCTCCATTTTCTCCATTGACTGGCTATTCCATTACCCTCTGCTTTTTCTCCATTGACTGGCTATTCCATTACCCTCTGCAGTTCCTGCATTGACTGGCTATGCCATTACCCTCTGCTTTTTCTCCATTGACTGGCTATTCCATTACCTTCTGCATTTCCTCCATTGACTGGCTATTCCATTACCCTCTGCGTTCCCTCCATTGACTGGCTATTCCATTAGCCTCTGCGTTTAATCCATTGACTGGCTATTCCATTACCCTCTGCATTTCCTGCATTGACTGGCTATTCCATTACCCATTGCATTTTCTCCATTGACTGGCTATTCCATTACCCTCTGCATTTCCTGCATTGACTGGCTTTTCCATTACCCTCTGCGTTTAATCCATTGACTGGCTATTCCAATACCCTGTGCATTTTCTCCATTGACTGGCTATTCCATTACCCTCTGCATTTCCTGCATTGACTGGCTATTCCATTACCCTCTGTAGTTCCTCCATTGACAGGCTATTCCATTACCCTCTGCTTTTCTCCATTGACTGGCTATTCCATTACGTTCTGCATTCCTCCATTGACTGGCTATTCCATTACCCTCTGCGTTCCCTCCATTGACTGGCTATTCCATTACCCTCTGCATTTCCTCCATTGACTGACTATTCCATTACCCTCTGCATTTCCTCCATTGACTGGCTATTCCAATTCCCTCTGTAGTTCCTCCATTTACTGGCTATTCCATTACCCTGTGCTGTTCCTCCATTGACTGACTATTCCATTACCCTCTGCATTTTCTCCATTGACTGGCTATTCCATTACGCTCTTGTTTCCTCCATTTACTGGCTATTCCATTACCCTCTGCATTTCCTCCATTGACTGGCTATTCCATTACCCTGTGCATTTCCTCCATTGACTGGCTATTCCATTACCCTCTGCATTTCCTGCATTGACTGGCTATTCCATTACCCATTGCTTTTTCTCCATTGACTGGCTATTCCATTACCCTCTGCGTTTAATCCATTGACTGGCTATTCCAATACCCTGTGCATTTCCTGCATTGACTGGCTATTCCATTACCCTCTGCATTTCCTCCATTGACTGGCTATTCCATTACCCTCTGCATTTCCTCCATTGACTGGCTATTCCATTACCCTGTGCATTTCCTCCATTTACTGGCTATTCCATTACCCTCTATGCATTTCCTCCATTGACTGGCTATTCCATTACCCTGTGCATTTCCTCCATTGACTGACTATTCCATTACCCTCTATGCATTTCCTCCATTGACTGGCTATTCCATTACCCCGTGCATTCCCTCCATTGACTGGCTATTCCATTACCCTGTGCATTTCCTCCATTGACTGGCTATTCCATTACCCTGTGCATTTCCTCCATTTACTGGCTATTCCATTACCTTCTGCATTTCCTCAGTTGACTGGCTATTTCATTACCCTCTGCATTTCCTGCATTAACTGGCTATTCCATTATCCTCTGCATTTCCTCCATTGACTGACTATTCCAATTCCCTCTGCATTTCCTCCATTGACTGGCTATTCCATTACCCTCTCTGCATTTCCTCCATTTACTGGCTATTCCATTACCCTCTGCATTTCCTCCATTTACTGGCTATTCCATTACCTTCTGCATTTCCTCCATTGACTGGCTATTCCACTACCTTCTGCATTTCCTCAATTGACTGGCTATTCCATTACCCTCTGCATTTCCTCCATTGACTGGCTATTCCATTACCCTCTGCATTTCCTCCATTGACTGGCTATTCCATTACCCTCTGCAGTTCCTCCATTGACTGACTATTCCATTACCCTGTGCATTTCCTCCATTGACTGGCTATTCCATTACCCTGTGCATTTCCTCCATTGACTGACTATTCCATTACCCTCTGCATTTCCTCAATTGACTGGCTATTCCAATTCCCTCTGCATTTCCTCCATTGACTGGCTATTCCAATACCCTCTGTAGTTCCTCAATGGAGTAGCTGTTCAATCAGCTTCTGCAGGACACTCAGTTGAATCCAGTATATACATGTCAGTATCTGGTAATGTTATTATCTCCTTATGTTTGTTTTTCCCAGCCAAAGTTCAGTTTCCGTAAGCTGTGGGCATTTACAGGCCCTGGGTTTTTGATGAGCATCGCTTACCTGGATCCGGGCAACATTGAGTCTGATCTGCAATCAGGGGCTGTGGCCAACTTTAAGGTGAGATCAGCATCTCTCTTTGATGTACTCAACATTGATTTATGCAGCATGTTGTAATTGAATAACAGCTGATCAATCCGAGCAGACAGGTGTGGAATAAATCCTTGTGAATATCAAAGACTACAGCACAGAGAGTAGAACCAGAGCAGCGACGGCGGGGTGATAGTTGGAAAATGGTGACACGTTACCGATGAAATCTGGCCTCTTGTCGATTGACCTCGTGTAGTGTTGTATTCTAACTGTTCATGTAAGTGTTTAAGAGGCAACAATGGCCTGTAGCACCATGGCCTGTAGCACCATGGGTTCTGCAGAATTGGGTAAAATAAAAAAATGACAGTGATAGGTCATACATCTTAGGTCTAGAATTAGTCAGAATGCTGTGTTGTCATCACATTTAGCATATGAATGAATCAACAGTAAAGAATCCACTGGCAGAATCCCAGTTTATGCAGGGATACAATGTTAAAAGGCTGCAGCACAGAGAGTAAAACCGGAGCAACAACGACAGTGTGATAGTTGGCAAATAGTTACACATTAACAGTGAAATCCGGCCTCTTGGTGAGTTACCTCAGTTAGGGTTTTATTCTGACTGTTCTTGTAAGTGTTTAAGAAGTAACAATACAAGCACATTGTACAACATCGTACAAAGTTTTATGATAATCAGAGAGGTATCAGTACATGTGGCTTCGCCCGGTCAGAGCCAGAATTAATGTCATAAGGATATAAGATAAGGTGACATGCCCATTTTCAGTTAACGTTCGATGTAGAGCAGGGTAAATTTGAAGAAGATAAATTATGTGAATTTCACTGAAGGACTGAAGAATCAGAGCCATGAGAAATTCAGTGGGAATATTGTAATAAGGTAAATTCACTTTGTCTGTTGACATGACATCAACATCATAAAGAATCAGATAGTCATCAGTATTAGGAATTTCCTTTGATTAGGGCACCCAGTCAGTGCCACGGAAAATGTGATGAGGATCATTGAGGGGAATTTCTCAAGATCAGGGCATCCAGTCAGTGCCATAGAGAACGTGATGAGGATGAGTGAGGGGAATTTCTCAAGATCAGGGCACCCAGTCAGTGCCATAGAGAACGTGATGAGGATCAGTGAGGGGAATTTCTCAAGATCAGGGCACCCAGTCAGTGCCATAGAGAACGTGATGAGGATGAGTGAGGGGAATTTCTCAAGATCAGGGCACCCAGTCAGTGCCATAGAGAACGTGATGAGGATGAGTGAGGGGAATTTCTCAAGATCAGGGCATCCAGTCAGTGAAATAGAGAACGTGATGAGGATGAGTGAGGGGAATTTCTCAAGATCAGTGGACCCAGTCAGTGCCATAGAGAACGTGATGAGGATGAGTGAGGGGAATTTCTCAAGATCAGGGCATCCAGTCAGTGCCATAGAGAACGTGATGAGGATGAGTGAGGGGAATTTCTCAAGATCAGGGCACCCAGTCAGTGCCATAGAGAACGTGATGAGGATGAGTGAGGGGAATTTCTCAAGATCAGGGGACCCAGTCAGTGCCATAGAGAACGTGATGAGGATGAGTGAGGGGAATTTCTCAAGATCAGGGGACCCAGTCAGTGCCGTAGAGAACGTGATGAGGATGAGTGAGGGGAATTTCTCAAGATCAGGGCATCCAGTCAGTGCCGTAGAGAACGTGATGAGGATGAGTGAGGGGAATTTCTCAAGATCAGGGGACCCAGTCAGTGCCGTAGAGAACGTGATGAGGATGAGTGAGGGGAATTTCTCAAGATCAGGGCGCCCAGTCAGTGCCATAGAGAACGTGATGAGGATGAGTGAGGGGAATTTCTCAAGATCAGGGCACCCAGTCAGTGCCATAGAGAACGTGATGAGGATGAGTGAGGGGAATTTGCTACAATCAGATATTAACAAACATGATGTGATATGTTAATATTGTTCATGTTCAGAGGTCCGTCACCATGTTGTAATAGTAGTCATAGTTTTAACACATAAACAAAGTCCCTTGTCAGCATACATGTACCTGTAGGTATAGTAATGCAGGTTTCACTAGGCCGTATCATGTGTTGATTACGTATTTGTAGCTTATTGCGTGAATACTGACAGATGTAGTGAAGCTCCATTATTGTGGCTGCAAAAGTGTAAACGAGTTGTAAGAGAGTTCACACAGCCACCAAGCAAAAACAGAACAAGTCCTCATTAGCGGTTCTTTCATTGTATAATCTTAATATACACACTAGATGTGGGGAATTCACACTGCCACCAAGCAAAAACAGAACAAGTCCTCATTAGCAGTTCTTTCATTGTATAATCTTAATATACACACCAGATGTGGAGAGTTCACACTGCCACCAAGCAAAAACAGAACAAGTCCTCATTAGCAGTTCTTTCATTGTATAATCTTAATATACACACCAGATGTGGAGAGTTCACACGGCCACCAAGCAAAAACAGAACAAGTCCTCATTAGCAGTTCTTTCATTGTATAATCTTAATATACACACCAGATGTGGAGAGTTCACATTGCCACCAAGCGAAAACAGAACAAGTCCTCTTTAGCGGGTCTTTCATTGTATAATCTTAATATACACACCAGATGTGGAGAGTTCACACGGCCACCAAGCAAAAACAGAACAAGTCCTCATTAGTGGTTCAGTCATTGTATAATCTTAATATACACACCAGATGTGGAGAGTTCACACAGCCACCAAGCAAAAACAGAACAAGTCCTCATTAGCGGTTCAGTCATCGTATAATCTTAATATACACACCAGATGTGGAGAGTTCACACAGCCACCAAGCAAAAACAGAACAAGTCCTCATTAGTGGTTCAGTCATTGTATAATCTTAATATACACACCAGATGTGGAGAGTTCACACGGCCACCAAGCAAAAACAGAACAAGTCCTCTTTAGCGGTTCAGTCATTGTATAATCTTAATATACACACCAAATGTGGAGAGTTCACACAGCCACCAAGCAAAAACAGAACAAGTCCTCTTTAGCAGTTCAGTCATTGTATAATCTTAATATACACACCAGATGTGGAGAGTTCACACTGCCACACTGTTCACACTTCATTGTATAATCATAATATATACACCAAACGTATGTATCATTTTGACAATTAAGTGGGTGGAATTTCTTTGATGAAAATGAAAATTTGACACAAAATTAATAGAGTACATCTCATAATTCTTTTATCAGTGGTGCAAGAATATGTAAACGATATTAACAATACGGTGTCTTGGAATGACACCATGGTAATGATGATGTGTAGTAAGGAAAGTTGCTAATGGCAATGAGCAGTATGACACATTTGGCACATTTACATTTGCCACAGTTTGTCAACATTTTCAGCGATTTTCTCAACATTAAGAGACAGACAAACATTGAATGTGTATACTCACAATAAACCTTCATTGCTCTTATTTTGCTGACATTTCTTACGACTGTACTCACGAGGGTGAGAGGGGGGGGATCAGTATATCAGCTCCAGGCATGAAACGGAGAGAGGGGGAGAATGGGTAATCGTTTTTCATGACACACATGTATACAGATCAAAGCCCCTTATCATAACTACATGTACTCAGAGTGATAAAATAAATACGCATCTCTTCTTTGTGAAGTGCAGGTTGGTCAGTGCATGCTCGCTATCTACTTACGTGTGACATGTGCAGGCAGGCCAGGCATTTGTGCCAGAGGATAAATTAGCAATATGGCAGAGAAAAGGATGTTTTAATATAACAAAAGGTGAATGTTTTGATAATTGCATGCGTCTGGTGTTTGTTTTTCTAGTTGCTATGGGTACTGCTGTCAGCCACCATCTTGGGTTTACTCATGCAGCGATTGGCTGCCAGACTTGGTGTCGTCACAGGCTTGCATCTGGCTGAAGTTTGCAACAGACGCTACCCGAAATGGCCCAGAATATTCTTGTTCTTGATGGTGGAAATTGCAATTATTGGTGAGTTTCTCTTGTCAGCTTGTTGATGCAATTATAGTTCACCCCGAGTGTGACGTAAGAGTGCATCATGGTGAAGTGGAAGTGGTGAAGTTGAAAAGTTGGCTGTCTGCAGTTGTGTGCATATGGCTAATTGCACCTGCATGTATGCATGTGTTGAAATTTAAGGAAATTCTATATGATGGTACTTAGGCAATTAAGAAAGGTTATGTACATTGGGTGTGACATGACCTTCCAAAACATCTGGCCACTTAGACCCTAAAGTTTTTATTTGACTTTGTAAGATATTAGCTTCTATAGATCTTCATCTTCTTCATTATACAGAATGATAAGACCTTTGTCTTACCAGTTACTCTATTCATTTATTTGATTTATTTGATTGGTGTTTTACGCTCTGCTCAAGAATATTTCACTTATACGACAGCGTCCAGCATTATGGTGGGAGGAAACCAGGCAGGGCCCGGGGGAAAACCCACGACCATCCGCAGTTTGCTGCCTGACCTTCCCACGTACGGTCGGAGAGGAAGCTAGCATTAGCTGGACTTGAACTCACAGTGCCAGTTACCCTAATTCGTCAGCCTTTTCGCATATGAAAGAGCAACTTTCAGTGCAACTTACACATATTTTTATTTTGGTTTTGGAGAAAAAAACTACATTGGTTGGATAGGCCAGTTTCAGGGCTTCACAAAAAATATAATTTTTTCTTGAATAATACTTGCGAAAAGGTTGAAGAATTACAGTACCCAATATTATTAATGTAGGGTTAGGGTATGCCAAACAGGGATATTTTCCAGCATGGCCTGAGTAAGATCTAGATCAATAAACCTGAACAGCGAGTTAGTGTCGTGAAATATTTTTGAACAACACCAGAAAACAATCATTCAGGTTAATAAATAATTATACCTGTCCTACCTACGATGAATGGCGTGAAATTGTGCCCCTACCAGAGCTGAGTTCCTCATTTTGCCTGATTCTAGGTTTAGGTGGATTATCATGATTACATCAAGGTCTCTTAAGGTTTCTTTTGGAAGGTACATGTAGAATTATAACCTACTGGCATCATCAAGGGTAAAATTTATGATTCATCACCAAAAGGAACATTTTTTAGCATTTATTTATCTTCAAAATTTTGTGCTTTTCCTTTGCTTCTTTTTTTTTTTGTGCATTTATTTGTCTCTAAAAGTCTCTAAAAGCGCTTTTCTTTTACTTTTTCTATTTTGAACTTTTATTTGTATTTTATTAAAGTCATTTGAATATGTACTGTACATGTTTTTAGCATGACTTGAAAAAAGTACTCTTACATACTGTAATGATGACTGAACAAAAATGGCTTTATTTGTTTGTTTATTTGATTGGTGTACTCAAGAATATTTCATTTTAATATGCAATGGCAGCCAGCATTATGGCAGAAGGAAACCGTGCAGGCACAGCTGAGGGGAAACCCATGGCCCTCCGTAGGCTGCTGGCAGACCTTCCCACAGCTGAGGGGAAACCCATGGCCCTCCGTAGGCTGCTGGCAGACCTTCCCACAGTTGACCGGAGATGAAGCCAGCATGAGCTGGACAACTCAAAACTTGTCTTAAAAGTGATGTGTTCAGAAAATAATGTTGTTATTTTCTTGTAGGATCTGATATGCAGGAAGTTATTGGGACAGCTATAGCATTTTATCTCTTATCCAATGGAAAGTAAGTTGACTGTTTAATATACCTGAAAAGCTTCAAACATGTCAAATGCAGATTTGAACTTGGCATGTAGATGCACGTTGAGCTCCTACGGCTCAGACTCAGTATAATTTTCCCTCAACATGTCAAAGAGTATAAATTTTAAGTGCGTTTAATAAAAGATGAAAAAAACAATGCAGTTGAACAAAATAAAAGCTTCATTGTATTAAGAATACATGGGACTTAATTAATGAGATTAATTGCCAAGCAGTGACACCATACATACATGTATTACGTGACACGTGTTTTGTTACCTTGCAGAATCCCGCTGTATGCGGGTGTTATGTGACACGTGTTTTGTTACCTTGCAGAATCCCGCTGTATGCGGGTGTTATGTGACACGTGTTTTGTTACCTTGCAGAATCCCGCTGTATGCAGGTGTCATCATCACTATAGCCGACACATTCACGTTTTTGTTACTGGACAAATACGGTCTCCGGAAACTCGAGGCCTTCTTTGCATTCCTAATCACCGTCATGGCCGTCACATTCGGATATGAGGTATTGAACGTCTCGCTCAAAACATCATGACGTTGACGACAGCTGGTCAGGTACAGTACAGGGCAGAGATGACTTGACACTTAGTGTGTCTGGAACAAAAACAATAACGCATCCAAAAGAAAAACGATAGTGCGTCAGTCTGCGCTTGGTTTTGTGGCAGTTGCATCGGCCGCAAAAGATTTGTGCAACTAAAAAATATTAGAACACATCACATTAAAATCAAGAGGAGTCAGAAGAAAACAAGGTGTGCTGGAAGGCTCTGGGACTGTTTAAACTCAACAAATTAGCGGTGGCTTTCTGCAACGCTGTCCTAAAACCGAAAAGACGACAGTGTTTTGACAGGTGCAGTCAGATGCTTGACTGTGCACTGCCCTCCAGAGCCTGTATCAGCCAGCCTTACAAAGCCTGTCCTCTCTTGGACAGAGCTGGCACTGGACCACCAAAACAGGCGGCAAAGACAGCAATGTGCATGAGACCATAACACAAATTAAGTGCTCCTGGTTCGTGAGGGAGGAGAACAGTGAATCAAAGGAAGAAAACAAATAAGAATTAATGTTGCTGGTAATGTAATTGTGACTTCATTATGATGACAGATTATGGTGTGAGATAGTGGTCATTTTTTTGTCCTGAGAAAATTAACACGTCTCACGTTTGGGAAGGTTTTTGACGAGTCTGTATTTCAGTCACATCAAGATAAAAACACATCCAGTCAGATTCATTTTCGGGTGACCCTAAATTGAGGACTGAGTGATCATGCTCATATTATTAGCATGTCGGTCTGCATCTTTACAATAACATGCACCTCAAAGTAATCGCATTTTTGCCGCGATTTTAGCACAATAGCTGTTAAGTTACACGTATCTCTGCCCAGTATTGTATGCAAAATATTTGTATTGAAATAATTTATTGCTTGTTGAGTGTATTTTATGCAAAAATCTCAAATGTATGACCTTCTTCCTATTAAGATTAAGAAGATGTTGATATTTCTGTGCTTCAGCTTGTTCAAATTTGTCCAAGAAATCCACCGTAAATCCTCAGTGTCTTTTTTTCTTTGGCATTTTATTCTTTGTAAAAATATGAAAAAAAAAATGTAAAACCACGATGAAAACCATATTTGGAATCTGCTTGAAATTTCTTTTAGATGACGCATTCTTTCTTGAAAGGTTGTCTGACTTCTCTGGACGATTATGTATTGCTACTCTCCTGTTTTTTTCCCCTGTGAACAGTATATCGTGGTTGCTCCCGACCAGACACAGGTCATGAAGGGGCTGTTTTTCCCCTACTGTGAAGGCTGCGGGTCGTCCCAACTCCTGCAAGCTGTCGCTATCATCGGGGCCGTCATCATGCCCCATAATATTTACCTGCATTCAGCTCTCGTTAAGGTAGGTTCAGGTGCAGTTTGGCCAGATGAAATAGTTTTGATATGTGTCCAAAAAAATACTGTTAAATTTAGGTGGTGTAATATTCTGATGGAGTGGTACAGGTAAAATATCATTAAAGGAGAAGAGAGTAAGGTTTCAACATTTTATAAACACTCTCTGATAATTGTTTAGACCATGTTCTGTAATTCTTTGATGCTTCATGGGTTTAAGCTCACATAGTTTTCAAAAGAGGCCAACATCTTACTGATCCCATGCTGGCAGACAAACGTAAATCAGGCCCTTTGCTCTCTAGCAGTGAAATGTCAAGCCGGGCTCCTTCCCTTCTGTATTCAACGTGCTGTCTGTGCAGTCACAATCTGCAAACCTTGGCATCCTGCCAGCTCTTTGTTCTTATCTGTGCATTGACAAAACAAGGGGCTGCAGACAACTGTCCGTAATCGAGTTAAATTCACAGTGGTATATGAGTGTCATTCAAAAGGTAGAATGGTAATGATGTAAGGGCCTGATTCATGTCATACCTGCTTATCAGGCTTTATGTAAACCTGAGTTCTGATTGATCAGAATTATTTATGTCCCTTTTTACATGGAGGTGTTTATTATGCTCGATTGAGTGTGTGGTATGACCTACTCGGAACTAGAAAATCTAAGAAACACTTAATGGTCGTTTTTAAACCTTTAAACCATACTTTTTTACCATAAATTGCCCAATACCTCTACAGTGCTTTGCTTTAACCAGGCTCTGTGAGGCCAAATGAAACATGTTTACTAACCATGTTGGTTAATTGTTGTCTTATGGCTTTTCTTGTAACGCTGTTTTCAGTCACGTAAGATTGATCGCTCCAAACGAGGGCAGGTGCGGGAAGCTAACATGTATTTTTTCATTGAGGCCACCATTGCTCTCTTTGTCTCATTTATCATCAATGTCTTCGTTGTGTCTGTGTTTGCCGAGGGCTTTTATGGAAGAAATTCAACTGAAATAGTGAGTATCTGTACCTAGTACCTGTATTTTCATCTCTGGACTATCCGAGCTATGTTGGAAGTTTGAATTAAGGTGTAATTTGGATATGATCAGTGAAAAGGCAAAAGTTTGGGGTTAGATTTGCCGAATGTAATATTATAATGGAAGTGTTATTTTGTAATTGCAAATAATACATTTTTCTCCTACAAAGAAACGTGTGGAAATTCCTGATGTGTCCATCCATGTAGCTGCAAAGTGTATTTTCTTAAATTCTTATATATATCTGACAATTTTACTTTATGGGTAGAAAACTTTCTTAAAATAAAACTCTTTCTTAATTTTTATTGAAGATGTAATGTACATGTGCATGTTTGCAATTTTAAGAATGACATTTTTGTCCATTTTTGCAAAATAGTTATCAAACACTTGTCTCTTTGCTGATTATGCTGAACTACAAAAAAATTTAAACATTCTGATCTTTAGTTGGAAAAATTTGAAATCAGGAAACTTCAATTGAATTGACGGAAATGTCCAAGGTTTTACCTTTGTACTTGAGTTTATGCAACCATAAACATGGCCTTTTTCATATAGGAAATTCTTTAGTCTGGCATTATAAACGTCAGTATATGCAAATGTTCTCTTTGCTTTCAGTATGACCAGTGCGTAGAGGCAGGCAGTCCACATGCCGATGTTTTTAATGTGAGTACTTTCGTTCGGTGAACAGCCAAGTAGCGAACAGTAGCACAGTGAACATCAGTACACTTAACAATAGCACAGGAAACATTGGCACTGAAAACAATAGCACAGGAAACGTTGGCACCGTAAACGATAGCACAGGAAACGTTGGCACCGTAAACGATAGCACAGGAAACATTGACACTGTAAACAATAGCACAGGAAGCATTGGCACTGTAAACAATAGCACAGGAAACATTGGCACTGTAAACAATAGCACAGGAAACATTGGCACTCTAAACAATAGCACAGGAAACATTGGCACTGAAAACAATAGCACAGGAAACGTTGGCACCGTAAACGATAGCACAGGAAACATTGGCACTGTAAACAATAGCACAGGAAGCATTGGCACTGTAAACAATAGCACCACAAACATTGGCACTCTAAACAATAGCACAGGAAACATTGGCGCTCTAAACAATAGCACAGGAAACATTGGCACTCTAAACAATAGCACAGGAAACATTGGCACTCTAAACAATAGCACAGGAAACATTGGCACTCTAAACAATAGCACAGCAAACATTGGCACTCTAAACAATAGCACAGGAAGCATTGGCACTGTAAGCAATAGCACATTGAACAGTTGCACAGAGAACAATAGCACAGCAAACAATAGATGCAATAAAACATATCCAGAGAAGCAGTTACTGTGGCACAATGAGCATTATGTTCTGATATTAGCAGTCTTAAAGAAATTTGGCGGGTAATGCTGTGGCTTTCATGGCTTTGTCTGTACAGCACAGACACAGATGTGACTGGTAATGCCGCGGCTTTCATGACTTTGTCTGTACAACACAGACACAGATGTGACTGGTAATGCTGCGGCTTTCATGACTGTCTGTACAGCACAGACACAAATATGACTGGTAATGCCGCGGCTTTCATGACTTTGTCTGTACAGCACAGACACAAATATGACTGGTAATGCCGCGGGTTTCATGACTTTGTTTGTACAGCACAGACACAGATATGGCTGGTAATGCTGCGGCTTTCATGACTGTCTGTACAGCACAGACACAAATATGACTGGTAATGCCGCGGGTTTCATGACTTTGTCTGTACAGCACAGACACAAATATGACTGGTAATGCCGCGGCTTTCATGACTTTGTCTGTACAGCACAGACACAAATATGACTGGTAATGCCGTGGGTTTCATGACTTCGTTTGTACAGCACAGACACAAATATGACTGGTAATGCCACGGCTTTCATGACTTTGTCTGTACAGCACAGACACAGATATGACTGGTAATGCCGCGGGTTTCATGACTTTGTTTGTACAGCACAGACACAAATATGACTGGTAATGCCGCGGCTTTCATGACTTTGTCTGTACAGCACAGACACAAATATGACTGGTAATGCTGCGACATTCCGACACAGATATGGCTGGTAATGCTGCGGCTTTCATGACTTTGTTTGTACAGCACAGACACAAATATGACTGGTAATGCTGCAATATTCCGACACAGATATGGCTGGTAATGCTGCAGCTTTCATGGCTTTGTTTGTACAGCACAGACACAAATATGACTGGTAATGCTGCAACATTCCGACACAGATATGGCTGGTAATGCTGCGGCTTTCATGGCTTTGCCTGTAAAGCACAGACACAAATATCGCAGTATTTTTAAGTACTATATTAACTGGGGTGTTTTGGGCTTTGAAAAGTTAATCATTTTGTTTATTCTATTTCAGACAACTGAAACAGCTGTAGATATCTTCAGAGGGGTAAGTTGAATTGTTTTATTATTCATTTTAAGTTTAGTTTTGTTTTTGGTTTGCTTGAAAAGAGAAAAATGTTTCTCTTTTCTTTCACAATGAAGATGAGAGGAGGGTGGAATCTCCCACAAATACAGTCACTGTGAGTTCAAGTCCAGCTTATGCTGGCTTCCTCTCCAGTCATATATGGGAAGGTCTGCCAGCAACCTATGGATGGTCGTGGGTTTTCCCCGGGCTCTGGCCTGTTTGCTCCCACCATAATGCTGGCAGCCGTCATTTAAAGTGGTTGACAGCGTTCTGTGATGTCATCTTGCACGTAGTTCACTGGAGTGGTGAACAGCGTTCTATCATGTCATCTTGCATGTAGTTCACTGAAGACCACAGGACTTTCTCCAGTATGAGATGGGTCAAATATGGGAGAGTTCGCCAGTAACTTGCCAAACGCTGGGTGTTCTCTCAGCTAACTAGAGCACTCCAGTTTGCTGCACCCATTGAAATTTGCCACCTTTGCATAAATGAAAAATTCTTCACTGTAGCCCTAAACACATGTGAAAAAAATTAATTGTAAATACTGTCAGTGACGTAAAATATTGTCCAGAAAAAAACCCTGCAGTTTGAGAGGCAAATTAGTGACATAAGATATCACTTTTTGGTGCTGAAAGTTACATTGTTGTCTTAGGATATCGTCCTACTGTCCAAATAAACCTCAAAACGTCTTTTAAACTCAGCAGAAATCTCAGAATCAGAAAAAAATAAAATTCTTAATGGATAAAAAGTCATTTAGGGTAAATAGACTTTGACCTTGTGTATTGACGCCAAAAGCGTTGACCAATGAGTACCAATGAGCTCAGGCCAGCTCAGCTGTCAAAATGTCTTTGAAAATTGGTGGGTTGTCACATAGTTAATAAGCAAGACAAATGGTTCCTCGGCCGAGTGGGTTTGTACCAATTTGACAAGTTTCTTTAGGATGAACTCTGTCTGTGTTTTATTTTGGTTTTTAGTTTTTGTGTTTTGTTTTTTTTTGCTCTTTTTTTAGCATACATGTATAATGATAGCAGTTGTCAGATGTTGAAATTTAATTTTCTAGAGTACCTGCGCATCATAAAATAATACATATGACTAGCACTAAATAAATAAAATGTTGAAATGTTAAAATCAGTACAACTTGAAAGACAGAGTCATAACTAAGCCTCCGGGCCTGTGTGGCTCAGTCAGTTGGCGCACTAGTGCAGTACAATGACCCAGGAGCCTCACACCAATGCGGTCACTGTGAGTTTAGTCCAGCTCATGCTGGCTTCCTCTCTGGCTGTACGTGGGACGGTCTGTCAGCAACCTGTGGATGGTCGTGGGTTTCCTCCCACCATAATGCTGGCCGCCATCATATAAGCGAAATATTCTTGAGTACAGCGTAAAACACGAATCAAATAAATTAATAAATCATAGCTAAATCAGTCTGTATTAATTATAAGACTGTGTACATATATCTCTCCAGCCTTGTCCATTTTGCTGCCACGGACCTCCATGGCAGAAGGGGTTAGCACTAGTGCAGCATAATGATGCAGGTGCCTCTCACCAAAGCTATGGTTGTGAGTTCAAGCCCAGCTCATGCTGGCTTCCTCTCCCTCTGTACATGGGATGGTCCGCCAGCAACCTTCATGTGAATGGTTGTGGGTTTCCCTGGGGCCCTGCCCGGTTTCCTCCCACCATAATGCTGGTCGTTGTCGTATAAGTGAAATATTCTTGAAATCGGCGTAAAACACCAATCAAACAAATAAATTAATAAATAAATAACTTTGCTGCCTGTTCAGGGTGTGTTCCTTGGCTGTCAGTTTGGTATTCCTGCTATGTACGTGTGGGCCGTGGGCATTTTAGCTGCAGGCCAAAGTTCAACCATGACAGGGACATATACTGGCCAGTTTGCCATGGAGGTAAGTTTGGACTACAGTGAGGTCCAGAAAAAGCAATACAAAACAACAGCACTGAAATTTTGCTATACGTAAAATAGTTTTTATGATTTTTAAGAAATCTTTAATTTCTTGCATCTTTTATATAAATGCAGCCAAAAATTTTATTGAGAAAAGGAAACCTGAAAGAAATTGGACATGTTGAAATAAGTAGACATGTTGAGAACGTTGGACATTTTGAAATAAGTAGACATGTTGAGAACGTTGGACATGTTGAAATAGTTGGACATGTTGAGAACGTTGGACATGTTGAAATAAGTAGACATGTTGAGAACGTTGGACATGTTGAAATAAGTAGACATGTTGAGAACGTTGGACATGTTGAAATAAGTAGACATGTTGAGAACGTTGGACATGTTGAAATAAGTAGACATGTTGAGAACGTTGCACATGTTGAAATAAGTAGACATGTTGAGAACGTTGCACATGTTGAAATAAGTAGACATGTTGAGAACGTTGGACATGTTGAAATAAGTAGACATGTTGAGAACGTTGCACATGTTGAAATAAGTAGACATGTTGAGAACGTTGCACATGTTGAAATAAGTAGACATGTTGAGAACGTTGGACATGTTGAAATAAGAAGACATGTTGAGAACGTTGGACATGTTGAAATAGTTGGACATGTTGAGAACGTTGGACATGTTGAAATAAGTAGACATGTTGAGAACGTTGCACATGTTGAAATAAGTAGACATGTTGAGAACGTTGCACATGTTGAAATAAGTAGACATGTTGAGAACGTTGGACATGTTGAAATAAGAAGACATGTTGAGAACGTTGGACATGTTGAAATAGTTAGACATGTTGAGAACGTTGGACATTTTGAAATAAGTAGACATGTTGAGAACGTTGGACATTTTGAAATAAGTAGACATGTTGAGAACGTTGGACATGTTGAAATAAGTAGACATGTTGAGAACGTTGGACATGTTGAAATAAGTAGACATGTTGAGAACGTTGGACATTTTGAAATAAGTAGACATGTTGAGAACGTTGGACATGTTGAAATAAGTAGACATGTTGAGAACGTTGGACATGTTGAAATAAGTAGACATGTTGAGAACGTTGGACATTTTGAAATAAGTAGACATGTTGAGAACGTTGGACATTTTGAAATAAGTAGACATGTTGAGAACGTTGGACATGTTGAAATAAGTAGACATGTTGAGAACGTTGGACATTTTGAAATAAGTAGACATGTTGAGAACGTTGGACATTTTGAAATAAGTAGACATGTTGAGAACGTTGCACATGTTGAAATAAGTAGACATGTTGAGAACGTTGGACATTTTGAAATAAGTAGACATGTTGAGAACGTTGGACATGTTGAAATAAGAAGACATGTTGAGAACGTTGGACATGTTGAAATAGTTGGACATGTTGAGAACGTTGGACATGTTGAAATAAGTAGACATGTTGAGAACGTTGCACATGTTGAAATAAGTAGACATGTTGAGAACGTTGGACATGTTGAAATAAGAAGACATGTTGAGAACGTTGGACATGTTGAAATAGTTAGACATGTTGAGAACGTTGGACATTTTGAAATAAGTAGACATGTTGAGAACGTTGGACATGTTGAAATAAGTAGACATGTTGAGAACGTTGGACATGTTGAAATAAGTAGACATGTTGAGAACGTTGGACATGTTGAAATAAGTAGACATGTTGAGAACGTTGCACATGTTGAAATAAGTAGACATGTTGAGAACGTTGGACATGTTGAAATAAGTAGACATGTTGAGAACGTTGGACATGTTGAAATAAGAAGACATGTTGAGAACGTTGGACATGTTGAAATAGTTGGACATGTTGAGAACGTTGGACATGTTGAAATAAGTAGACATGTTGAGAACGTTGCACATGTTGAAATAAGTAGACATGTTGAGAACGTTGCACATGTTGAAATAAGTAGACATGTTGAGAACGTTGGACATGTTGAAATAAGAAGACATGTTGAGAACGTTGGACATGTTGAAATAGTTAGACATGTTGAGAACGTTGGACATTTTGAAATAAGTAGACATGTTGAGAACGTTGGACATTTTGAAATAAGTAGACATGTTGAGAACGTTGGACATGTTGAAATAAGTAGACATGTTGAGAACGTTGGACATGTTGAAATAGTTAGACATGTTGAGAACGTTGGACATGTTGAAAATATTGGAGGGTAAAAATATTGGATATATTGGTTGGACATGTTGAAAATGTTCAGATATCTTGGATATATTGGTTGTGTCATAAAATTTGACATGTTGGAAACACTGGATATATATAACCATTTCAGGGTTTCCTGGACTTAAAATGGAAGAAGTGGCAGGTCGTTCTGGTTACACGGTCGGTGGCAATTTTACCCACAGTGTTCGTTGCAGTGTACCGCGGCATTACTGACCTTACAGGAATGAACGACCTCTTGAATGTGCTGATGAGTCTACAGCTACCATTTGCGCTCCTGCCTATCCTCACGTTCACCAGTTCTCCCACTGTCATGAAAGAGTTCTCTAATGGGAGGTAATTAAACTGGAATTTCTTGTAAGTTTTTCTCGAAGGACTTCATCGACTAGAAAGTTACAAGACTATCCTAAAAAAATTCTTTTCTTGAGTCAGTCTAACTTTGTCTGTCAGAAAAAAGAAAGGTTGGTCAGTCGGGAATTTTTTTCATTTAATTTTGGCTGAAGAAAAATGTAAGGATTCTGAAGAGCATATTCAACATTTTCAGAAAAAAAAAAAAAACTTCCTTTGAAATCCAAAGAAAAAGTTTAGAGAAGGACCTTTTTTCGACTGCATGTGCAGATGGTCTTGGGTTTCCCCCTTTCCTCCCAACATAATGTTGGCCGCCGTCTTATAAGTGAAATATTCTTCAGTACGGCATAAAACACCACATAAAACATCAGATAATTTTTTTATCTGAATGACTGATTATTGCTTAACGCCATATGTTATTACAGCAATGTCATGACTAGTGACTTTTTTTGGTCAGGTCAGGTCAGGTCAGGTATGCTCATTGAACACAGGGTTTGCACGTGTTCTTAAAAGTCATTAAATTCTAGTTGTAAAATTGATTTCCTCTGCCAGCAACTTGTTTCCCTCAGGCTCTGCCAGCAACTTGTTTCCCTCAGGCTCTGCCAGCAACTTGTTTCGCTCAGGCTCTGCCAACAACTTGTTTCCCTCAGGCTCTGCCAATTTTCTTCCCACCATAATGCTGGTCACTATCGTAAAAGTGCAGTATTTTTGAGTCCGGCATCAAACACCAATAAAGGAAGTAAATAAATAAAATTTAATGCAGTTAAAAATGTTTTTAATGTTATTTTGAAGGTTCTGAATAAGTGTCGAATTCAACGAGTTTGAAGTGGCCACTTTACGGCTTGGGCTACATGTCAAACATGGGGCAAAATTGTTCAATGTACAAACCTGTTTATTTCTGTAAAGGCAGTGGAAAGACTCTAAATCAAGGAGAGCTGGTGTGTGGAGTTAGACATTTGCCCACTACTGTAACACAGGCCCCTGACAACACAAACGCCATTTGTCATACTTGCAAGTCAAATCCTCGTATGCAGAAACAGGAAGTCACTGTGTATGCAAACCATATTTTTCTTCTGCATATTGGGAATCACGTGATTTTTAAGGCCAGATTAGGATGACAAAATCTGCAACATGTACCTGTAGTTAGCGCAAGTGCTGTTTTCATGACAAAGGAGATGCGCAATGCACATTGGCACCATGGGAAAGCCTGATTATGTTGACAGCTCAACATTTGCCTCGGCCATTTGAGTAGTAGGTGAAAGTTGCCAACTGTGTAGGGCTGTTTAAAATTGTTTTTTTTTTAGACATGGAAGAATTTTTGTGTGTACTAAGGGATGGGAATATTGAAGTTCAGAGATGGTTTGGTGGCACAAATTGAAGTTCACAGATGGTTTGGTGGCACAAATTGAAGTTCACAGATGGTTTGGTGGCACAAATTGAAGTTCAGAGATGGTTTGGTGGCACAAATTGAAGTTCACAGATGATTTGGTGGCACAAATTGAAGTTCAGAGATGATTTGGTGGCACAAATTGAAGTTCACAGATGGTTTGGTGGCACAAATTGAAGTTCACAGATGGTTTGGTGGCACGAATTACTGGAAACAGCAAAATTAACCCGATTAAATAAATGTAGAATATGGACTTCAGTGATATCCAGCCAGATCAACTGCAGGAAAATGCCCATTTCCTCAACCTTCCTTCACAGATGAAAGAGCAACTTTCAGTGCATTTTATGCGCATTTTTCGTTAGATTTGGCAGACAAAACTACATTGATTGGATTGATCAATTTCAGATCCTTACAAAAATATAATTTTACCAGTCAACAAAGAATAATGCCTTCAGAATATGCTTGAATAAACAGCTTGTTAAAATGTGAAAAAGGTTGAAGATTGACAGTAAATTGATGGTATAGTGCTATTCATTTCATGTTGGGTGCTTCTGTTCACAACATACCCAAGAGTTTAAACATGCATTCCAACTGGCCTCCTGTGTCATATATATTTTGCTGACAGACAAGTATTTCAGAATCTGGAAATAGCACCAGAGCACTTACACTAATGTCTGACACAACTTTCGAGTACAGCGGTTTGCGAAAGGCAATACTGTCGAGGTATCATAGGCCTTTGATGGCAGGCCTGCCAAAAAGGACAAAGACTTAGCATCTGACTGCTAGGATTACATGTATGTTTAAAGAAATTCCGTATCTTCAGTGTTGTTACTGCAGGTTCTTCAAGAGCCCTTAAATCAGATGTTGGGTAAGCTGTGCAAACCCTGTGAACATATTTTTATTTCTGGACTAAGATAGGTAGTAAGTAGACCTACATGTACCTCATTAGTCTGTAAAACACTGATGTCAAGACATCTAAGGGACATTACTGTGTGTTAACGCAGGTGTTAAGCTAAATCAAATGAGCAGGTGTCACAGATTTTATATGCATGTTACTAAATCAAGGTAAATGTTGTGGTTTTCTTCTCAGGGTGATGAAAGCCGTGGCGAGTATTCTGGCCCTTGTTGTCATAGGGATCAATCTCTACTTTGCCGCGATCTACATACCAGAGTTACCTCCTCATTGGTGGGTGTATCTCCTCATCGGCATCGTCATTTTTGTCTATTTGGCTTTTTTGGGCTATCTGGTAAGTAGTTTTATTTATATATTTATTTGATTGGTACTCAAGAATATTTCACTTGTATGACGGCTGCCAGCATTATGGTAGGAGGACACCATGCAGAGCCCAGGGAAAACCCATGACCAGCGGCAGGTTGCTGGCAGACCTTCCCACGTACGGCCAGAGAGGAAGGCAGCATGAGTTGTACTTGGACTCACAGCGGCCGCATTGATGAGAGGTTCTAGGATCATAATTAGACTACACTAGCGTGCTGACCAACTGAAAAACATTATTTTTTCATGTCCATTTCTTCAGAGTGTGTGTCCTCAAGACACCCGTACGTACCTTCATAATTGCATCTTTCCCTCATGATCTGATTATAACACTGTTCAGTACACACAAGATTTAGTACAACACCTGTCATTTGTTATGGCACACAATATAGCGGCTCAAATCTGACCTTGGACAAGAAATATGCAGATTTTCCCTGCACTGTAGCCCCTTGTATGGCCTTGCTGACAGTCTGGTTGATGACGCTGGGATGCCCCTAGGCACAGCCTGTTTTTCATTGCAGACTACTTCTCCTCCAGCAGTATGATGGGCATAGCTGCACATCACACATGGCCAAGTTTGTCAGTAACTTGCCAATAATCTGTGGTTTTCTCCTCACATAACTGACAACAAACTCACTGCCATCATTAAGTAACAGTCAATTAAATGAATAAATAAGTAAATAAATAGGACATGGTCAAAAATGTGTCTGTAAAGTTTTACAATAGTTATTGTTGCGGACATCTGCATGTACGTAAGCGTACTTTAAGGAGTTTCAGTAAAAAAAGTTCTCTAGTTTCACAACTCTTAGAGGACTGGTTAGGATATTGTAAGGTTTCACAGAAAGCCATGATATTACCATGTATGCTGGTTTAGCATAAGGTTGACACCCAACATCACTGTGTGTTTGTTCCTGTGTTACTAAAGAAATTCATGTAACACGCATTCACCACTGACAACGTAGTTGTAATGTGGGAAAATTGAACATGTGTCTTCCTAATTGTTTTTTTGGGGGGTTTCAAGAATATGAATCACGCATTCAGGTAAGAGCTGAACGAAGCTTGCACACATCTCCAGGTACCTTCAGTGGTGCCATTGTTGTGCATATAGGGTTGTGCATATAGGGTCTCTGTGTGTTCCGTCAGAAGGACTCCAAGCTTACTGTATTTAGTGTAATGTTAGCATGGAGAAATGCGCTTTCTGAAGCACATGAATGCCTTAAAATGATTGATGCTTCTGACACCAACACTTAGGTTTTCGTCATAAGAAATTAATCAGACTTCACAAAATCTCTTGAATGGCCCTAAGAGGTGGGTGAATCCATTGGAATCAAGCAAATTGTCTCTCTTGAAAAAGGGTCAACTTAAGGTGAAATGGGAAAAAAAATTTCAGAAATAATAAATGAAATTTTACATTGTTCATCTATATAAATTGGTCAGGTGCAGGACTTCTAAGCACTGACACTGACTCAACCCCAGACTTGGACAAGAAGTCTTTGGATTTCCTGGCTTGTTTTTGTGCTTGGCACTATTGTGGCATTGAGTATATCAACGACTCACAAGGTGCTCGGCTTTGTGGCAGTGAGTGTATCAACGACTCACAAGGTGCTCACCATTGTGGCAGTGAGTGTATGAATGACTCACAAGGTGCTCACCATTGTGTCAGTGAGTGTATCAATGACTCACAGGGTACTTGGCTCTGTGGCAGTGAGTGCATCAACGACTCGCAAGGTGGCCACCATTGTGGCAGTGAATGTACCATCGACTCACGAGGTGGTCGCCATTGTGGCAGTGAGTGTATCATCGACTCACAAGGTGATCGGCTTTGTGGCAGTGAGTGTATCAACGACTCACAAGGTGGTCACCATTGTGGCAGTGAATGTATCGTTGACTCACGAGGTGGTCACCATTGTGGCAGTGAGTGTATCAACGACTCACAAGGTGATCGGCTTTGTGGCAGTGAGTGTATCAACGACTCACAAGGTGGCCACCATTGTGGCAGTGAATGTACCATCGACTCACGAGGTGGTCGCCATTGTGGCAGTGAGTGTATCAACGACTCACAAGGTGATCGGCTTTGTGGCAGTGAGGGTATCAACGACTCACAAGGTGCTCACCATTGTGGCAGTGAGTGTGTCAACGACTCACGAGGTGGTCAGCTTTTTGCAGCCTTTATACTAAGTTCCACTATTTTATCAAAGGCTGATGGGTAATACATACCCCAGAATGACTACCGTAAGGGAAAAATTCTTCAGTATGGCATGAATCAAGGTTCACAAAAATGAAGAGGATATGAGTGACGCGAAAGTTGCAAATGAAGACGCCATGCTGACTTTACTTTCTTTTCCTTTTTTCTTTCAGGCCTGGTTTGCCTTGGTTGCTATGGGCTTTCCCTTTGTGGGAAAATGTGCTGTAAGTAAACCTGGCTTTAACATTTTTTTGTATTTTTCGATGAATAGGTTTATTTCTTGCTTCTCGAAATTTGAGACTAATGCAAACTTATCGCAGCACAATGACCCGAAGCCTCCCACCAATGCGGTCACTGTGAGTTCAAGACCAGCTCATGCTGGCTTCGTCTGCCAGCTACCTGCGGATAGTCATGGGTTTCCCCAGGGCTCTGCTCGGTTTCCTCCCACCATTATGCTGGCCGCCGTCGTATAAGAGTAAGGCATGTTAACAGTGAAATGTGCTCCCTTATCCTTGTTATCTTCTAGAATTAAATTGTGTTCATGGAATTTTAAAAACATAACTAACAATATATTCTTGTAAAAATTATCACTTTCAGTTTTGGACGCCATGCAATTGGTCATGTACCGAAGCCTCCCACCAATGGGGTCGCTGTGAGTTCAAGCACAGCTCATGCTGGTTTCCTCTCCGGGCGTACATGGGAAGATCTGCCACCAACCTGCTGATGGTTGTGGGTTTCCCCCGGGCTCTGCCTGGTTTCCTCCCACCATAATACTGGCCGCTGTCATATAAGTGAAATGTTCTTGGGTAAGGCGTAAAACACCAATCAAATCAATAAATAAATAAATGAATTGGTCATGTGACTCAGTTACTATTATGTCAAAACTAGCAAAAGCACAGGCACAAGATTTAAAGAGGAAGAAATCCAAAAAAAAAAAAATTTTTTTCACTGGATTAAATGCACCCAATTGTGTTGTCAACAAAGACGTGATCAGTTTTTTCCCCTCTAGACCAAGAATACTTGGTAGCATTTAACTGCAGGGTTGGAAAATGTTTACTCAAGCATGAGTTTGACTACACGTTCCATGTATAAAATTTCAAGAAGTTCTTGCAAAGTCAAAAGTAAAAGTACAAAGAGCTCTTACTGAATGGCGCAACTGACATCAACACATGATGGTCCACAAAATTGATCCACCTTCTAGTTTTAGCTTATTACTTTGTATAAATTAGTGCAAAAAAACCAAAAAAAACCCAGGTCCCTTAAGTAATAAATAAACTGAACATTGTTTCAGACACAGATTTTAGTGGGCTCCTAGCTGTTGCTTACTTTTAGTTTTTGCACGTTTTATAAGATAATCGATTAAACCTGCATGTAATCCCCTGTGGAAGTGTATGACACTAAGAACCAGTTTTACCTGGGAGTTGAGTAGCATGTGTTTTGTGATGTTTTGTGATGTTTTGTGATGGTTTGGTATGATGGTTGTCTTGCTCAAATCTTAACATTTTTTGAGTGTATATTGTTGAACTAATTTTTCTTAACATATACAGTAAATGATCTAAAATTTCACTCATAAAAGAGCAGTTTTTGAGAGTCAAATTAAGGTGATGACCCCTTGCTTTTGGTGTTGAAAGTTACACTCTTCCAGTAGGATATCATCCTACTTTCCATGCCAACCTCTTTACACCTTTCTAAAATCAGTGGAACTCTCAGACTTACACTTTTCCAGTAGGATATCATCCTACCTTCCGTGTAAACCTCTTTACACCTTTCTGAAATCAGTGGAACTCTGAGACTTACACTTTTCCAGTAGGATATCATCCTACCTTCCGTGTAAACCTCTTTACACCTTTCTGAAATCACTGGAACTCTCAGACTTACACTTTTCCAGTAGGATATCATCCTACCTTCCGTGTAAACCTCTTTTCACCTTTCTGAAATCAGTGGAACTCTGAGACTTACACTTTTCCAGTAGGATATCATCCTACCTTCCATGTAAACCTCTTTACACCTTTCTAAAATCAGTGGAACTCTCAGAATGAGGAAATCTGAGTAACCAAGTCATGGACGAAATTTTAGGTCATTTAGGCTGTGTTTTGTTTTCTACATGATATCACATGTGAATTTGATATTGGTGTGGTTGTGATAAAGTCATTATTATATCCCTGATGTGTCACATATCCATAGAGACCAGGGCAGTGTTTAAAGACTAAATGGCCAGACTGGAAACGTGCCACGTTTTTACACAGTGCTGTATAAAAATGTTATCACCATCCAAGTGTTTTAGCATTTTGAAAATGGTTCAATGTACTGAAACGTTTAAAAGATGTAATATGCAGTAGGTCTCTTGTTGGGCCACCCATTGAGTCTCCAAGCAATGCTCTGAGTGAAAAAAACTGACATCTGAGTAACATATGATTCCTCTACCATACAGCCAGTCCAGGTGTCCTCTGTGGTGCGCTACTAGCACACTAATAGCACACTACTACACGTACCCTAATTCCTCTGATTTGTGGGACACAGGTTAGCACTGCTGAAAGCCCAAGGAAAAAAAATAACATTCTTCGACAGATTGTTTGTACGAAAGGAAATATAAGGATATGTTCTTTATTAGATGGACCAGTTATATGCGAAAAAAGAAACTGAGCATACCTGTTACAATTACCTGCATACTGGCTTGAAAAGGCAGTCATGTCCCCAATGGCAGTCATGTCCCCAAAAGGAGAAGAATTAGGGTAGCTTGTCATTAACATTTACCTCTCCCCTGACTGTTCTAATCACTGAGGGCCGGGGGAGGCCAGAGACGTGGTCTGTTGGGTCGCACAGTGGTAGGCCAATCACAACATCATATACGATCCACTCATCAATTTAGTATAATAGTTAATGATGCTTATACATGTACTTCAGAGATTGAGGAAAATTTCATTTTGACTCGACAATGGCCCGATGCAGCTTGATAACTATAAGAGTATGATTGGGCCATCCGCCCACATCCATGACTCTGTCATGAAAGTAAATAGGGCGTCAATTTTTTATGTAATTTGTGCTTTATTGCATTTTTTCCTTTTCTTCCTATGTTTTATGTTAATACTTCATATCTCGCCACTCATATATTTAACGCATACTATACTATATACTTTATGGCATACTATCATCTTTCACCCACCTCTGTATGTATGCCAATACAGCAACTCCTTTGTATATTAATTGCCTATTGTTCTTGCACCCTGTGAGTCTTAAATTTGCCCTGTACATGCATCTAAGTCGATTTCAACCCTCTGACTCTTTAATGTTCTCCTGATGATAATAAAATATACATTCAGGTCCAATTATGTTGAGTCAAAATGAAATATATCATATGCATTATGCAGCTGGAACATTCTCTTGTACTTCATAATGACTTCATAATGAGGCGTACCACAGACAGACGGCTGGCCAGCCAGTGGCTCACTAGCCAGTGGCTCACTACTGGCTTGCCAGTCATGAGAACATTCAGTTTGGTGTAATTGAATTTTAGTGAACTACTACTGTAATTCTTGAACTTTTTCGCATGTTTGGAAGATGTTTATTCAAGCATATGCTGAGAGTGATGTTTTGTGTACACCCATAAAATTACCAGTACTCTTTCTGTAAAATTTGAAAATCCAACCAATGTAGATTTGTTTACAAAATCAAATCAAAGGTCAACAAATTGCCCTGAAAATTGCTCTTTCGAATGCGAAAAAGTTGAATTAAGGTATAGGGTATAGTCATTTTTAACATTTGAATGCTGATGAATAATTTGTTGTGTGCATGTCCGTTTTTTAGGCCAAATATGATTTAACAGGTGATGCAAATGTAAGTATTTGTGTATTAAAATCCTGTCTGAAGGCTGGGTTGCTTGTCTACATGCACGGCGTCTGCTAATGTTGCTACATGAAGGATACTTAGTCTTTGTATTGGTGTAGTAAAATCCTGTCTGAATGCTGGGTTGCTCATGCACACTGTCTGCTAATGTTGCTACATGAAGGATACTTAGTCTCAGCATGCAGAAATAATTCAGCTTCTCTGGTACATCTAAGTGATTTTAGTGCTTTGTGCCACACAAAAAGCTGTGATATAATTTATTAGCCTTAACGAGGCTTTTTCTAGCCTCTTTCTCATAGTGATGACTCATAGTGAAATATCGGTAAACTAAGTTTGAGACAAATTTTGTATTGATCGAGTTTTCATGAAATAAACTTTTGATAGATTGAGTTTTTGATGGATTGGAGACAAAAAAATAACGTTTTCTGATTTGATCAAAGTGAGTATCTAAAAAGAAATTAAGTAGAAAAACTCCTTCTTAACACATTACATTCTGTAGGCTGTTTTCATCACTGCTTTAACACACTCAGTGGTGTTTCACAATGACGTTAATGTCTACATGCACATTGAATTGTCATGTTCATAAACCAAGAAGGCCACCGCTCGGTTTCCTCCCACCGTAATGCTGGCCTTCTTTGCATTAGTGAAATATTCCCGAGTTCGGAGTAAAACAACCAATCAAACAAATGAATAAACCAAGAAGGAACATCTTGTTAGTCTTCCTTAATTTAACTTGAAAATTGTTCGTCTTTTTTTTTGTCATGTTCATTAATATTCTTGTGCTTTAATGTGTAGAGATGGAAGTAATGATATTATGATAAGTAATTACAGCGACTTTCAACGACGCAGTTTTGCTTTCAGCACAAGAGATCACTCCTCAGGCATATAGTTCTCTTTCTTCACTTGTCACTCTTCATTTTTCCCAGATCACATTTGTCACAGGATGCACAGTCTGTTTTTGTATGTTTCCTTGTCTTCCAGCCTTTGAATGAAATGGGCCTTATAACTGGCGACGTCCAAGATGACCATCCCTCCACGGCTTATCAACCACTTCTCTCCGATGAAAACACCTGAAGTTACCTCCCCTGCTCCTTCCCTGACCTCTGACCTTTTAAACCCAACCCTCCAGGTTGGCTGTCGCTGGCTCACTCCCGACAGCTTAGGCCTCAGGCACAAGACGGCATCTCACCCGTATTCTGATTGGTCGATTTTTTTCAGGGTCACAAAGGGGGATATTCATTGGATAATGCGATCAGTGGTTCAGATGGTGGTCCAATCAACCTACAGAATGGGAAGTCATACTCCTCAACAGAGACAGTTCTGCAAATGAAGTAGACATGTGAATGCATGGTCGGTAGATGGATGTTTTAAGAGATTTAAACACATATCTGCTTGTTGTCAGGGCTCAGTCGCTGTCATGGAAGATCATTCATGCATGGAAGCTTTAAGATTGGTTTGGCTGTTATTTTGGAACATTTACTCCACTACTGATGCATCCACTTTATTGGGACACTTCTGTTGTCTACATTACCATTTATACAGCTCTTTCATATTAGACACTTTCACACACATGCATGCATCCATGCCACCTTGTTTTGCTGTCATTTCTAATTGTTACAGCAAGACATTTCATTGGCTGATGACCTCTGTGTCAGTGAAGTAAGCACGTTTTGTGGGATTTTCATTTTCACCTGAAAAGACCTGTTCCTGCAGAGAACGGACTGAAAGCGATGGATTGATCATCTGGCCAGGATCTAACTTGAATCCTCATTACATGGTCCGTTAGTTACTGCAGGAACAACACTTCAGCGAATTCGAGAGCCTAAATCACACCTTATTCAAGAATATTTTATTTTTGATGGGTGGACGGGTTTCTGGGTGGAGGAATTATTTCCTCATGTACCATGCCTCATACCTCAGACAGCGCTCTTGTTATTTTTCAAAAACTTACGCATAATTTTTTCACTGTATACGTAAAGGACTGTTTTATTATAGTGCATGTATGTTTGTCCTGCACTGCGTAGGAAAAGAAAAGGTAGAAAGGTATGAAATCTGATACAATAAACGACCTAAAAATTCCTCTGGCTGGATCTGGGAAGATCCTCCAGCAACCTGCGAATGGTTTTCCTCTAGGCTCTGTCCTGTTTCTTCCCACCATAATGCTGGCTGCAGTGGTATGTGAAATATTCTTGAGTACGGCATACAACACCATTCAAATAATTAAATAAATAAATAAATAGTTTTATAGAAGGAAATCATCCCATGCCTTCCAAACCAACCTCAAACATACATGTGTGTCTATTCAAAGAAGAAAAAAGCTCTGAGAAATGAGCAACTTGATCCAGAGGGAAAGTTTAGGTCATGTACTGCAGCCTCACAATATATTCTCTCTGTAGAAAGTGCGAGTAATCGTCGCTGTATACCGTCACACTGTGATATTTGGGTGTTAAGGGTTATAAGTTAATTATTCAGAATGGTCTTCACTACTGATTGTGATATATACGAGTATTTTGTAGGTTCAGAACTGTGATTGGAGGATGTGTATTAGAATCCTTCAGTATTCTTAAGCACTATTTTGGTAAAGGGAAAGATCTCACAAAAATGAAGCCATGGTGAGTAAGATCCCACAAAAATGAAACCATGGTGAGTAAGATCCCACAAAAATGAAGCCATGGTAAGATCCCACAAAAATGAAGCCATGGTGAGTAAGATCCCACAAAAATGAAGCCATGGTGAGTAAGATCCCACAAAAATGAAGCCATGGTCAGTAAAAAGACCATTGAAAACTACCTGAAAACACTTTAACTGTTTTTTTATTTTCAGATTTTTTTTGGTTTGACCAAGTTTAATGCAGTCAAGTGTTTTGACAGTATGGTGGGTGTTACCGACTATATTGCTAATGTTTGGCAAAGTGCAGTGATGTCAACTCAGTTTGCCTCTAGCCCTACAGCAGGACTTGTCATATTAGCTTGTCCATGGACAGGCACAAATTACAGGGATACAGTTCACAAGAACGTGAAGGTGTTTTGTGACGTCATTCGTGACACACATTATCAATATGGTCCATAACCTCCACCATAGAGTAACAACATTTGACTGCATTTACATGTAACTTAGTGAAAAACAAAGTGGTGTTTTCAGATAGTTTTACTGGTCTTTGTACTCAACACAATTTCACTTCTGCCGAGCTTTTCCCTTCAAAGCGGGTGGTGGCCAGGGGTATTCTTTATCAGATGATATTGTCCTGCTAAATGAAGGTGTAAACTTTCTAGGTGTATCAGATGATATTGTGCTACTGAAGGAAGGTGTAAACTTTCTAGGTGTATCAGATGATATTGTGCTACTGAAGGAAGGTGTAAACTTTCTAGGTGTATCAGATGATATTGTCCTGCTAAAGGAAGGTGTAAACTTTCTAGGTGTATCAGATGATATTGTTCGATGATATTGTCCTGCTAAAGGAAGGTGTAAACTTTCTAGGTGTATCAGATGATATTGTCCTGCTAAAGGAAGGTGTAAACTTTCTAGGTGTATCAGATGATATTGTCCTGCTAAATGAAGGTGTAAACTTTCTAGGTGTATCAGATGATATTGTCCTGCTAAATGAAGGTGTAAACTTTCTAGGTGTATCAGATGATATTGTCCTGCTGAACAAAGGTGTAAACTTTCTAGGTGTATCAGATGATATTGTCCTGCTAAAGGAAGGTGTAAACTTTCTAGGTGTATCAGATGATATTGTCCTGCTGAACGAAGGTGTAAACTTTCTAGGTGTATAGGATACAGCAGAAATTTTACTTGTACATTCAGCAAGTGCATGGATCATGAACACTATTGATAATCTTGATGTATTGTTTGGTTTTCCTTGGGTCTGTAATGGTGAATAATTTTGGTCTTTCAGATATCATTAGCGGCGAACAATTTTTGGTTTCCATCATGTCATTAATGGTGAATGATTTGATTTTTCCAGGTGTCATGTTTTGGCAGAATATCTGTTGTTCAGGAAATTTTCTTCACAGGCAGTGATAACCTGCATTAATTTTGTATGTTAACTTGATCAGTATACCTTCAATTTTTGGATCGTGGAATTATAATGAGAATTCAGTGTTTTCTGTTAACATGCATTTTAATCATCATACTCATTTTTTATTATCATGATCTCATAACTTTGAGAAGATAATTAACATTAAGTAAAGTTCTGAACACGTATTTACACAAGTAATAAGATGTTACATATGTATAATTATGTATATTTTACATATCATGTACATGAATTTTACGAAGTCAGTTTTACCACCACAATTTAACCATATGTAGTCAAAACATATTAATTTAGGGGAACATCAGTTCCTAAAGCAAACTTTGAATGCACAGATAATCAGCCTTAGCTTATCAGTCAGATGTTTACACTACACTGAGGTAATACATTACATTAGTGTGATAGTGACAGCCCACTATCATTAAAGGGGAGCAGCCCTAGCTGGCAACCTAAATGTATTTATTTATTGGCAAGGAGCCATTGTGGTAGAAGGAAATTGCACTGAGCCCAGTGAGGTAGGATGAGGGTAGACCCTCAAGCGTCCACAGGTTGCTGACATCTTCACATAGCTGTCCACACAAAACCTGTTCTTTTTTGATGTAAGTCATAAGTAAGCTGTCGGATATTATTATTCAGATGGAGATGTATTTGGATGTAATTTTAGGATTTTTATCCCAGTAATGTGTAGAATCCAAGCACCCCAGAAATGCACTGTCTGAAAGACTTTATTGATATTTTTGTCTTTTTCAAGTGGGAAAGATTCGGTACGAGATCAGTATGTAGATATATAATCACAAGGTCATTTTAGAGTTTATTTCGAGGCATTATACAATGATGGGAATGTTACTGTACATCTTTGTTTTCTTCTTAAATTTAATAGGGTACGTTTGCAGCATTTTCAAATATTCATGGCAGGGGTATCTTATACTTCATACATTCCACATTCATATGTAACATAAATCTTGTTACCATGCCAACAAAAATGAAGAGTAATTATTATGTCATTACAGTGACAGAACACAGTTCCAGAACATATTTTTATCATGAAGTGGTTGGTCCTGAAATAAACCATATCTTAGCTTTACTGTCATGTTCTTAGAGTTTTATCTCCTCATTGGTACCAAACTGCAGCACTCCTCGTCATCGTCGTCAGCTAAAATATTGGTGTTTCTGCAGCCAATCAACTCCTGAATCACGAGGTCAGAGGCTTGGATCCATCGCTCACCGATGGGCTTTATGTCATCATCCTCAGATTCCTGAGATACTTAACAAAAGTCGGTGGTTTACTCCCGGCACCTGCATCCATAAACCTAACCAATGGGGTATGTACACGAAAACATGATAGAGTGCAGCGTTCAACACCATTTGTACGAGTGTTAAATTCCTTGCAAGACTTTCTTTTCCTTTTGTGAGGCTGTGTGAACAACATGCAGCTCTGTTGTGTGTTATCTTTTCCCTGGTGTGATAATAGACACATGGTAGTGCAGATCTGACAACACCTGCTCCTCTATCACACCACTGAACTGCTTCTGCCAAAACAGAAAAACAAAACGGAATGTAAAAGCTGTGCAGGTATGTGTAAATACCAGCTCATTGATTAGTGCTTCTGCTCGGCTTTGGGTCCAAGAATTTTTCTAGATTCTGTTATTACATTTTTTCTTTGTTTTAGAAAAATAAATCAAATGACCTTAAAACATTAACTGCATTTCACTTAAAAGTTCGGATTCCTGCAGATGTGAGCTTCAACACATTTTTGTGAAGTTACATCAACTTCATGCGCTGGCATCATGGCATCCTTTCAAGGCTTTACAAATCTTATTCAGAAAGTGCATATTTACATGCCCAATAATAGGTGAGCTACACTAGGGAGTAAGTAAGTACTTACGGAAAACAGAAGCCAAACTTGAAGCCTTATAATGAGTAAACACCACCAGATTTCAGTAGAGCCTTTAACACTTGATCATTTCAAAAGAGCAAGGCCATAAAAAAATTTTTAAAATAAAATATGGACCGTTTGACTTGTTAAGTAGGTCTAAAGAAACACAAGAAGATCTCATACACTGATGACTAGGTTAGTTACAGGGCATGTCTGAGGGTGGAGCACACTGGGCAGAACCAGGTGAAAGTTTGTCAGGCAATCCCAGGTGTGAGGTACCCAGGAGAACACTCAAACTAGGCAGGCTAACCAGGACTCTTTTCTATGCATACACACCTTCACAATGTCAAGGTTTATTTTTTGTCTGCCTACAAAAGATCTCTTGACCAATTTTATTACAACAGTTCACTCAACCGAGTCAAAAAGCATGCTCTACTTTTTAAATCAATCGTGTGTGATCATGTGACCTCAATTCTGCCTTGCACACTTAATACAGACACTCTAATTGGTCACAACTTCTCCTTCACTCTCGCACCTTACTGGTGGAATCTGGTCACGTGTTTTTAAACTGAATTCCAATTACAAAATGCCAGAGTCATACCTGTAACGAATGAATTATGTTTACCTGAATTATGTCTGCTACAGTGTGTAATTTCTGAAGATCAACTTGTAAATAGGTCACTATTTCGGGCATCTTCATAATATAGGTAAGCATCAGAACAGCAGCTTGGACACCTGTATGACAAAGAATTGATCAAATAAATAACAACTGAAGTATTTTCATACATACAGGCCCTCTCATCCATCAACTACTTAACTGAAGCCATCCCAATACCTGCTGAGCAACTACAACACAAACAGCATGCATCCATTCAACTTGTTTAAGTGGCATTTAGAAGTTGGGACGGAAGTACACTGGAACATGTCTTTCTTATGGATATACAACTGATAACGATGTTAGTATCTTCATCGAAATGTCGTGATAATAAACCAAGAAGTTGTATATCCATAAGAAAGACATGTTCCAGTGTACTTGCATCCATTCAAGTTAATCTTTTCGTACCATACATTAATATTCAAGAATTATGTCCCCTGAGCGCTCTTCCAAATGAGAGTTATCTCCCCTTATACTTTCATGTAGTAACTTATGGAGGTGTACTTTGAGGTTAAACGTTATTATCTCGATGTGTTTCCAGTGGTTATTTATAATTTAGAGCTGGCTTGAGAAAAAAAAAAAACAAAAACACATCCCCAATGATGTTCAAAGATAACCAGACACAGTGTTAAATGTACACCACCAACATCAGTAATGGTGTCTGAGACAGTTTCACGGACATTTCAAATTTTCTTGAATGTCATTAAAACCACTGTAATATTTGAATTTTTCAAGTTGGCTAAATAGGCCATAATGAAAGTGTGCCTCTGACACCATTAAAACCTCTCTTTCTGGGCAGTATTTATTCACTTAATTATTTAACTGCTGCCATTTTTTTTCTCTAAACGATGTAATATCCTTATGCACTGGTCTACTGCACATGTGAAAAGTCTCTGTGACGTGACAGACATCCAACGAGTTAAACATGGTCCATAAAGTATGTCCCAAAGCCTTGTTTCGTGATCCTAAAACCAAAAGTTTTAGCTGAAATATTTAAACGCCTTTTAAGTCCATTTGAGTCTTATAAAATGTGAGAGGGTATTTTACATAGATAAATGTAGTTTTCAGAGGTGTGTTGTATTTCAATTCCTATTTTTCTTGTGCTTTTTTCTTTTAACTATCAAACTTATATCAAGAGTAGTTACCTTGGCAGTTTGAAGCGAGAACACTTTCTTGAAATTTTTCCAGGAATGTCACTAATCTTGTGTCTACAATTCTCAAGCAGCCAACCACAGCCTTCCATACATCATCATGACAATTTGACCAATCAGCTTCTTTCTCGGATTTGGATGCTTGTGCTGTCATGGTAACCACAAAATGTACCAATGACAGGCAAAGTTTGACAATGCAGTTTTGAAGACTTTCTGCCATTGGATATCCAGTTGTGTATAACTCATTCATGACCACGATTACAGACCAGCATGTTGTGAACCTCAAGGTCATGTGATGCATCTGAAAGGTCAAGCAGATCAGAAATTTGGCCAGTGCAAAGCAAACAAACACTCATGCAGTCCAAAAACTGGAAATGTTTCATTCAATACTGAATATACAAAGCTACTGCAAAATGTATGAAACTTCTGTTTCACTCTGACAATAGACATATGTACATCAAGAAGGGAGTTCTGACAAATCAATTTGGAAGTTAAACAAGTAGTTCTATATTTACAAGTATATCTATATTATTTTACAACACACATGTAGATGTTTGGATCAACTTTTTTCCTCTAGTATCTTTTTCATATCTGAGACTAAGTGATCTTGAAATCAACATAATCACAGCAATATTAAGATAATAACATACTTCCATATCTGATATTAAAAGGCAAAACATAAAATCATGGAAAACAAAACAAGGTTTACCAATAAATGTTCCAAGAAGGACGCCACACCTAGCCATACGGAGTGACCGTGAGGTAGCCATGACATTAGCGACACGGTGATCTGTAAACATACATGTAGTGAACAGTTGATGGAAGCTCCTATACAAAACTGCCGGTGAAGCAAACTCCTATACAATACCGCTGGTGAAGCAAGCTCCTATACAATACCGCTGGTGAAGCAAGTTCCTACACAATGCTGCTGATGAAGGAAGCTCCTATACAGTACTGCTAGTGAAACAAGCTCCCATACAACCCTGCTAGTGAAGCAAACTACCATACAATACTGCTAGTGAAGGAAGCTCCTATGTAAAATTGAAGGCGAAGCAAGCTCCTATATAATGCTGCTAGTGAAGCAAGCTCCTACACAATTCTGCTAGTGAAGCAAGCTCCTATACAATTCTGCTAGTGAAGCAAGCTCCTATACAATATTGCTAGTGAAGCATGCTCCTATACAATTCTGCTAGTGAAGCAAGCTCCTACACAATACTGCTGGTGAAGCAAGCTCCTATACAATACCGCTGGTGAAGCAAGCTCCTATACAATACCGCTGGTGAAGCAAGTTCCTACACAGTACCGCTGGTGAAGCAAGCTCCTATACAATGCCGCTGGTGAAGCAAGTTCCTACACAATGCTGCTGGTGAAGCAAGCTCCTATACAATACTGCTAGTGAAACAAGCTCCCATACAACCCTGCTAGTGAAGCAAACTACCATACAATACTGCTAGTGAAGGAAGCTCCTATGCAAAATTGAAGGCGAAGCAAGCTCCTATATAATGCTGCTAGTGAAGCAAGCTCCTACACAATTCTGCTAGTGAAGCAAGCTCCTACACAATTCTGCTAGTGAAGCAAGCTCCTATACAATTCTGCTAGTGAAGCAAGCTCCTACACAATTCTGCTAGTGAAGCAAGCTCCTATACAATACCGCTGGTGAAGCAAGCTCCTATACAATACTGCTAGTGAAACAAGCTCCCATACAACCCTGCTAGTGAAGCAAACTACCATACAATACTGCTAGTGAAGGAAGCTCCTATGCAAGATTGATGGCGAAGCAAGCTCCTATGCAAAATTGAAGGCGAAGCAAGCTCCTATATAATGCTGCTAGTGAAGCAAGCTACTATACAATATTGCTAATGAATACAATGCTGCTAGCTAAGCAAGCTCCTATACAATTCTGCTAGTGAAGCAAGCTCCTACACAATTCTGCTAGTGAAGCAAGCTCCTATACAATGCTGCAAGTGAAGCAGGCTCCTATACAATGCTGCTAGGCTTACCAGGGAATCGTATTCTCTGTGCTTCTTTCAAAATTAGAATATATCTATGAGAAGGAAAGGGATTTATTTGCTTACATAAAAGGTTTTAATGCCAAATTCATGAATTTTGTATTGGTCATGGGCCTGACAGTCGCTGAGTCACTGAGGGTCACTGACTATCAAAAGGGAACTGTTCCCTACATGTACTGAACAAGTTCAAATAACACAGGTCATTAAAAATTCACTTCAGGGGGGCACGATGAAGTACAGAAAACTCTCTCTGAAATATATAAACAAAAGATGGGTGAACGCTGTCTATGTAAAATTTACGGCGAAACTTACATTTTTATTTATCTTTGTGACGTTTTGCTTTACCTTAACCTTAACTTGACCTTATTAAGTATTTCTGTGGGGGATGTTTTGTGCGTTACCTGTGCAACTGCTTTATGCCGGCTCCACCCTGAGGAATCCTCGGCACTCCTCAAAGGCAGGTAACCCCCGATAAATGGGCATGACTCGTCCGTTGATAGAGATGATAGTTCCGCTTGATTAATTCCTGCGCAATGTAAAACATAATGGCAAATAGAGGGGTTATTACACTCTCAGTCACTGCTTTGATGAAAGAGTGGACAGTTGTTCAACTGCTACGAGACATTATTCTCACAAGACTGTTTTGTATTAATTTAGAAGGTTTATGGACAATCATGAAGACTTCAAGGCATCTCCTTGTAAATCTTTCTCTAAAACTGTTTACAAAAGATTGACGTCTAAAAAGTTGTTATTCCGGATCAAAACCTGATGTTAACAGTTAAAGTCTACACTGGAACACTTCGCCTTTTCTTCTTTCAATTATTACCCCTGAACCCATGAATGCTCCTGAGTCCAAAGCAGTATACAGCATAAAACCAATACCCAGTCTGTCAAACAATCAAAAAATGAGCTTATATTTATGAGAAGCTGAGAGCAAAGAGTTTTCTTCAGGAAACTACAGCCCCTGGTAAGTAAAATTTCACATGTTGCCTTGTGTAGCCTGAAATACTGATCAAATATAGTCTTGTGTGTATTTATATTCTGAAAGTTAAAAGACTGCTGATGTCAACAAATTTGTAAAATTTACCTAACTTTAATATATCTTTCAGAATAAAGAGAAAGTTTGAAAAAAATCACATGGTCCCACAGACTTTTAATATTCATCTTACATTGTTCTGAGTGATCATTTAAAGTCAAAACTTTCAAAAATTTACATTTTTTTTTAAACTTTCATGTTCTTCAAAACTAGAAAAGATATCAAAAATTTGTGGGACCATCTTGTAACTTAAATACTAAACTACATGAGTGCAGAAGTTTCCTAGCCTTACACTGAAAATTAAGCAAGAAATAAAAGTATTTCACCACATCTCAAAAATAGACAGCAGAAAGAAGACCAGAATGTCTGGAGAAGCATAACGTGTGACAAAATTCACCATTAATTCACTTGCCAATTAACTTTAATTAAGAATTGTCCTGAATGAATGTGTTTATAAACCCCTCCCCCAATGACACCCCAGTGGGGTGATTAAGGCTGCTGTTTTAGTGATTAGGTGTGCTTGAGTAGTCTGCACAAGCAGCCAGGAACAGTTCATGGCAGGAGGCAATACACATTTACCACAGGCATGTCTTTCACAACAGGGAACCCCCTTTAGTGACATACTCCCCCTAATCAGGGGGAACGCAGAAAACACAACTGCCTTGGTTCACAACACGTTATAATTTTTGTCAAATTTAAGGTTTTTCAAATTTGAATTTGGTTTTCAGCTTTAAATGAGAGGAAAGATAAGAGAATGGGGAATAAGATTGTGAAATAAAAAACATTTCTACCAAATTTCACACCTGGGGGTTCTTGTTTCTTACAAGTCACAGCAATTGGGAAACTGAGAAATGTGGGCAGTGTGCATACTTACCCAATGCCAATCATCAGGAAACTCAGAAGGGTGTGCAGTGTGCAAACTTACCCAATGCCACAGTCATTAGAATACCCAGAAGTGTGTGTAGTGTGCAAGCTTACCTAATGTCACAGTCATGAGGAAACTCAGACATGTGTGCAGTGTGCAAACTTACCCAATGCCACAGTCATTAGAATACTCAGAAGTGTGTGCAGTGTGCACACTTACCCAATGCCACAGTCATGAGGAAACTCAGAAATGTGTCCAGAGTGCACAGGGCTTTCCCAGATGGTGTGGTGTCAGAACGAACAAATCTAGAACAAAAAAAGCAAGTGTTCAAGAATTGAATATTTAACTGAAAATGCAAAAAAAAAGCATTTTGGAAGAATTGCTTTCATAATCATCCATGTCCCCTTGTGATTTGAACTGTCGGAAGAATAAAGATCTCAAAGTTAAGATCTGGATAAAAAAAATAGTTCATAAATTTTGTACAAAATAGACCACACAGTCCACAACTTCACCTTGAACTGTAACCTGTCTTGGTGAAGCCATGTGCGAAGCTTCAATTTAGATTAATAAATCATTTGGAAAAAGTTTAGCAAACTATCCAAAATGGGACAAGAAGGGGTATAATTTTGTCAGTAATGGACAAAAAGGCCAGGAAATCAAACGTGATCTAAATGTCATTAAGACGAAGCCATGTGCATCACTTTCCTATTCGCTGTGATGAAATATCTAATGAAAATAAGTCTTGAAAACTGTTTCATGATGGACTGACAAACACACAGACTGCCAAACAGAGAGAATGACAAACAAATGGACAGACAAACAGATGAACAGACAGACAAGGATCCCGTCAGGGTCCACGCACATGTACCATTTGGGGTCGGAAGAAACAGCAATTTGCATCTGATGACAGACAACAAATAAGCTGTCTCCTTTAGGACAACAACAGCAAAAACAGACCTGCCATTTTCCTTCCAAGAAATATACATGTATACAGTAAAACTTGTGTAAACTGACCATGCTCTGTACAGCAAAAAAATGTCCGGAATTTGCTTTTACACTTGTAAAACTGTCTTAGTGAACTTTCTGCTGTGAGGATTACCTCCCTTTTTAACAACATCTCTCCAACCCAGTGATATCAGAGGTAGGGAAGGAGCAGTCGGTCAGCACCACGCCGCGTCGGACTATACAGTGTGTATTAATATGCACTAGATACAATGGGGACTGGAAATAAATGTCGATATTCAGAACAGACAGGTGTCGGCGTATTCAATAAAAATTACAGGGGTTGTAAACAGAGATAAAAGCCGACCAAGTGGCATGATCGGTATTAACAAGATGACGCTTTTCAGAGGTGTCAGTGTTGGCAAGTTTCATTTCATAGATGAATTGTTTCACTTCACTAATGGCGGTCAAATTTAGATAAATGTACCGAAGACAAATTCACAGAACTAGACAGGCAACCTTGATTACCTGTTTTGTTATTAACCCTGGTAACCTTTGGCACTTCCGAAATTTTGAAAATGAAACCTTTACACAATAGTAAGAAAGACATATACATGTACCTGTGGAACAGGGTCTGGACAAAATAGCAGGAGAGCTCTTCTGTGACGGAGGAAGATTTGATGATTGTTGCTATGCTCCTGAAATGGTTCTTGTCAAGGGTGTGGATGTAAAACATCATGTCGATGACCAGCCTCTGGTTAGCACTGGAGGCTGATACAAGGATACCTTCATCTGGGGCTGCAGAAGACAAGGGTCACAACATAAATCCACTAGACATGGATCCACTCATCATATGAAAACAAACTTTCACGCAAAGTAAATATTCGTCTGGAAAGACAAACATTTGGCGTTGATGAAAGACATATAAAAAAAAAAAAGAAACTGATCCTTCATGTAACATGAAACTGTAACACCAAAACTTCTCAACTTTGGGACAGGTGTACGTGCTCACACAACCATATCCCTGCCACTCTATTGCATTTGATCTTACTTGTTTTTTTGGGATTCTGAGAGTTTTCCTCAACTTAGGACGTTATTTGCATTTTTAATTTGTTGATTGGTGTTTTATGCCATACTCAAGAATATTTCACTTATACGACTGTGGGCAGCATTATGGTGACAGGAAACCGAGCTGAGCCTTGGAACAACCCACGCCCATCTGCAGGTTGCTGGCAGACATTCCCACGTACGACGGAAGAGGCGTTATTTTGACGTTTGTCTGTAAGGTAGATGAATGAAGAATATACTTGTAGGGTGGTGGTCAGTCTCATGGGTGGAAGAATTGGGAGTGCTGAGGGTAAACCACTGACTTTTGGCAAGCTACTGACCAGCTTTCCCAAATGTTGAGGACAAGTGATTTTCAACAAATGTTACTTTGCACAAATGGGGAAATGAGCATTGTCCACTGCTGAATGCCATATAGGTTTCACAACCAGTAAGAACATGGCAATCTACAAATTCCCTGCCCACAGCCAGATTTGATCCGGCATATTAGGAATCACAGCCATTGCCATTACACAAGAAGTTTGCAAACCTAAAATATCTTCCAAGTGAGCAGAGGAAAGAGAGAGTTTATACTGCACGAGTCCTGCCTTCATGACTGTCAGTATCTGTGCTGCCATAAGGTGGTGGGCAGAAGCAACTTCCTTCAGCAAGGCAGGTAACTCTAGGTAGAAATCGTCAAGGATGCGGCTAAAAATAGGAAAACATATCATTACAGAAGGACATCAGCCTCATCAAACACATGCTGACTGCAGGAAACGGGTGAAAGCTGACAACTGTAAAGCACCACTTTTCATCACAACTTGACCGATGACATCCTGACATGCACAACGGTTTTGGCAGTCGGATCATCTTATCCTAGCATCATTAACAACAAACATTTCTTGTATTATGCATATCTTTCTGTTTGTTTGATCGTCTGCAGTTTCATAAAAACCACTTTGGCAAAAGCACTCTGAATGTATCGAAAAAGCAATACATTTCTATGGCCTAAACGTTCTCAACACCCGTGTGAAATGCGCACCTGTGACCCGTGCCACCTGAGCAATCCGGACTCTGTGACAGATCTGAGAAGAAGTCCAGCAGGAGTCGCTTCTCATAGGACAGAGAGTGCGCCTGAGAATACAGCTGATAGCATCCTTCCAGCATCAGGTCTACCGTACCTGTATCAGGGAGGGTGAGAGGAGGGTGAACTGAGGAGTAACACAGACGCAGACTTGATTCCATGATGTTCAACACAGTACTACTTTATTTATGTGATTTTTTCACATAAAAAATGTTATTAATTGATATATAATCATTATCATTAGGATAATAATTATTGAGACATGCAAAAGATAAAACTAACAAAAACGCTGCCTACTGCCCCTTCAAGGTAGTATGATATATCTCCACAGTTTTAATCCATGCATTCTACCAGACTACACTGTAGAAATTGTAGCCCTACATGTAGGTTTTTGTCATTACAAAAATGGTAAATTTTGCAAAGTCCACAAATCTCAAAACATAAAAGTCACAGAAACCCTGTGCACAAGAAATTGTTGCCCTGCACGGAGGCTTTCTAGACAACATGTATTTACTACAGAAAACAAAGTGAAGTTTACATAACTGGTAAATTTTTGCACTGAAAGTCTATCGATTAAAATCATTAAAAATATTCACAAAGCCAATAAAACTAAAACCAATAAAAACAACTTTCCATCAGTAGATCCTTTGTAGATGTGCACGTGAGAATCCCCCCCCCCCAACACATAACTTTCTACCTCTGCACGTTGGATCTAAGCAAAAATGCTTAACCTTCAATCCACGTATCAGCGCTATTATACAGGAGCCAAAAAAAAGTTCATAACCTTCCATCAGTGTAAGTACATACACACAGCCAACTCAGGGATGAAAAAAAAAAGCCTGGCTTTCAATTCATGTATGAGAGCCCAATATACTGGAGGTAAAAAATAAAAGGTTAACTTTCCGAGTAAGTGCATTTACACACCATACTTTAGATCAGAGGGCCAAAAAAAGGTTAACCTTCAATCAGTGAATGACAGCCCATTGTACAGGACACCAACACAGACACCGACATTTTTCTCACCCACACACAATACTTCACCTTACTTCGTACAGCTGAGCTGAAAATAGCTTTGGTCTGTCGATAGAGAATTCTTGGTATTCATTACGGCTCTTGAAAAAGATGGGGATTTTAAAGAAATTAGCATGCGGAGAAAAAATTTTGAAAAAAAAACTTTATCAAATTACCAATAAAAGAACTCAGAGTTACTGCTGGTTTATGTGTTTTTAACAGATTGAATTCCAGGTTAGGGAATAGATGAATACAGACCTGTATTTCTGAAGCTAAGTTGAGAAGAGTAAAGCCATCAATAAAAACTGATTGTTAGCTGAAACCTGAGACTATGAGAAGAAATAGGGTCAGGGAAATCTTATTCTTTCATTTTGGCTTTTGAAAAAGATAGCGTTTTTTAAAGAAATTACCAAGGAGAGAAAAATGAAAAGCTTTATCAAAATACCAATAAAAACTTGTCAGTAATGGAGGATCGATCTGGTTACGCCCAATGAACATTTTTTCAGGGATATCCCAAAACAGAATCTTTCATCTGTTAAAGTTTGACCCCCAACTATTCTGCACCACCTAAGCTCTCCCTCATAACCAAGTTGTTCGTGAGAGTTCTGCTGATCACATACAGGTGAGGTGAGGTTTGTGTGGAAGGCAGGATAATATCCTCATGGAAATTTGCAAACAGAATTTTGTGACATTTGTTTTCCTATAAAAATGCACTTTTGGGGGAGAAATTTTAGGCCATTTACAGCATTTTATGACTTAAAATTTTGAAGCCATTAAATTCTATGAACTGCAGAGCCACGGCTGGCTCATCTAACTAATGGGTCACTCTTGCCGCAGCTCATCAACATGAATCCACATCACAACCTAGGCGTCAAAACGGACATTTGTAGACCAGCCGTCAACCAAAATGGACGTTCTGGTTCAATAATCACGAGAGCAGCTTCCAAAACAAGAAATGACCCAAAATACCAAAGAACTAAGAAAGTACATAAAATCAAAAAAATCGAATGGATTGACCCAAAGGAGAAGCACTCAACACTTTTGAATGATGACAAAAAGACGCAATCAATGTTATTGGTGGCTGAACAAAATCAGTATCCATATGGTGTATCGTTCATTTCTGGTATATCTCAGTTGCACTCTGAATGCAGTTGTTCATATATCCAATACAGCCATCAAAGTCAACACTATGAACGCATGGTATACACTTCTCACCTTTTTCGATGTCAGACTTCAATATCTGTCTGATAATGTTAATCAGACATTTCAGGTTTTCCTGGGAAAGTCTCTCAGCTTGAAGGACTGACAGAAGATATTTGGTGATTGCTGGAAACCAGTGCTTTTGAGCTTCCTTTGCATTGGTCAAATCAGACAGGAAGTAACACATGATGTCACACACGGACAGGTTCAAAGACAATCCAGATAGCTACAATGTAATAAAACAAAATTTTGCATTTCTCACTTTTTTTGTTTTTTTTAATTTGCTTCATCATTTATGGTCAAAAGGTAAAGAAAACACGGTGGAGAAACACCAAGGAAAACCTCAGCCCTTTGCCCAATACCTGACAAACCACCTGGGGGGATGTGTATTTGATTGGTGTCATTGACAAGAAAATTTCACTTATACTTCGGAGGCCAGCATTATGGTGGGAGGAAACCATGCAGAGCCTGGGGAAAACCCACAGCCATCTGGAGGTTGCTGGCAGACCTTCCCACGTACAACCAAAGAGGATGCCAGAGAGGATGGGCTGGGCATGAACTCACAGTGATCACACTGGTGAGACACACCTGGATCATTATTCTGCACCCCCAAGCTGCAAATTAAGTGATACAATTCACTTGTGGTGATACTGGAGCACTAGTACGTAAAATCACACAGAAAATGGAGACTTTTATAAGAAAACAAAATGTGTGATTTCTTGTATGAACTCGTCTAATGGAAGTACAACAAACTACACATGATTTTTCAAATTTCACAAAACAAATGAAATGGTGCTTGTCTTAATTTCCTTTGACCGGTTTAAATTCAATGAGTCAATCCAACAGATCACGCTGTGTAATCGTGGCATCAGTCTTAAGCACCAAGGGACAAGGCAGTTTGCGACTTCCTGGTGGACAACAAGCAAACTTTCCCAGACGATGTCAGATTTTTCTCTATTCTTTTCTAGATGTACTACAAAGTGCATTTGATCCACAAATCCACTTTAATTTCCACAAACAAAAGTGGCATGTGACACTACCATTTCTTCCAATTACTCTTACCTTGCCTTTGGATGAAGGTCTGAATTTCTTGTCTTTTCTTCTCAGGGCCTCATGGACGGAATAAGGGAAATAACCCATCAAGTGTTTGATGAAATCTTTTCTGTATTCATCGGATAGCCAATCCGACTGCATAAGATGTGGTAAATACAAAAAGACATAGAACACAGATAAAATTTATAAGCTGAGGTTTAATTTATATTTTCTGGGTTTTAAAATGCACTTATGGTTGAATGCCACATCGCCAGTACCTCTGCCATATCGTGGCGATTTATGGATGAAGGAAACTGGGGTGCCCACAGTGAACTACCAACCAAACTGGGGTGCCCACAGTGAACTACCAACCAAACTGGGGTGCCCACAGTGAACTACCAACCAAACTGGGGTGCCCACAGTGAACTACCAACCAAATCTCCTGACCTAGAGCTGTGGTGAAAACAGCTAGATCTGGATTTAAACATGCAGCTTTACTGGTAAAGAGGGTGATACTGAAAGTGGGCCAGTGACTTAACCATACCAGACAGCAAGACCTTGTAAATGTAATTTGTTTACATTTTTCATACATGAAGTAATGGTTTATTCATTTATTTGATTGATGTTTTACACCATACTCAAGAATATTTCACTTTTATGTCAGAGGCCAGCATTATGGTGGAAAGAAACTTGGCAGAGCCCAGTGAAAACCCATGACCATTGCAGGTTGCTGGCAGACCTTCGCACATTCGGCTGGAGAGGAAGCCAGCATGAGCTGGACTTGAACTCACAGCAAACGCATTGGTGGGAGGCTTCTAGGTCATTGCGCTGCACTAGCGCGCTAACGGACTGAACCACGGAGGCCCCCAAATCAAGTTAAGAAGATTAAGCTTCACTAACAACTTTAAATACACTGTGCTAAGGACTCTGACACAGAAGCTCCATAAATCAAGTGTAGAACTATTAATATATCAGAAATGATGTCAATACACCATGGACTGTGTTCATCGGCATTTGAGATGAAATGCAACATCACATCAATTCCTCTAATTCTATCTAGAATAACATTTACCACTGAAAACTGAAACACACAAAAACAACTCACATTTCTCTCCCCTGATGAAACGGCCTCAACATATCTCCATAGCAACTGGATGACATTGACAACGTTCACCATGACAACCAGAGAATCAGGGGAAACCAGTCCATCTGAAACCAGACAGCTAAATGTAAAATTCACAATACTTCCAAACTTGGTTGGAGTTGTTCGAAAATGATAGCATCTCAAGGGCAAACATTTGTAGCATTCTGAAAATACTGCTTTTGTGACATTTGTACATTTTTGACATCTTCCTCGTCATTTATTAATCTGATTCACCTTACTCAGGAATATTTCATTTATAGGATGACAGCCACTATTTTAGTGGAAGGAAACCACGCAGAGTCCAGAGAAAATTCACGACCATCCACAGGTTACGAGCAGACCGTCCCATGCTACATATGGAGAGAAGGCTACTTCACTTTAACCAAACTACAGACAGCCCAAATTTCGCTGGTGATCTGTAACTTGTCGTCTTAGAACAAAGGCCTAGAAAACTGCCTAAAGTCCAAACACACAGTGTAATTTTGTAGAAAATGGATGAAGCAGCAAGGAAATTGGCATGCTGAAGCCATGTTCCACCTACTTCTAAGTTTCAACTCCATGTGATGAAAATGGTTCATAATGGAGATGGATGCAGAGACTGACAGACAGGCTTATAGATGTACATTGCAAGTGGCCACTTTACAGCTTGATGAACAAAAACTTTAACACAGGATACTGTACATGTTTAACTCAGGCTTAATGAAAACAAATCATGGTCAACATTTTCTCACACCATCACAATTGTGCTGCTTTGTCTTTGTTTGTGGTGTTGAGCTAAAATTCATTACCCTAGTAAAAACTTGTAGCATTAAGGATGTACTTTGTGTGGTGTAGTTATAAACAAATGCAAATTCGCAACAGCTGCAACGTTCTGGAAAACGTCTACCATGCCTACTGTGACTGTTTTGCCTATCATTCAGTGATTGGTCCAAGCTAAATAATAGAAGGTCAAAAACTTGACAGACGGCAAGACATAGCAACCTGTATATCACTGTTTATTAAAATACAGCTTAAAATATGCTTCTACCACCTTAAACCAAGAAACAGCAAAGCTGAGAAATTATAAATGTTTTTACCAACTGAAGACGCATTCTTCTTGTCAACGGCTGTGGCCTCTACCCAGCATTCCAAGAGCAGAGGCAGTAAACTTTTGACAAACACATCACAGTTGACATCTAAACCCTTTGCAGTTTGCTTGTGGTCTGTGCTCACCAGTGACTTGGTTCTGTTCGAATAGCAACACATCCTTGTGAGTGCATGTAGCAACAAATACCGGTGCATAGCAACAAATACTGGTGCATAGCAACAAATACTGGTGAGTTATAAAATGCTGGCATTTTTTAGGACAAATTAAGCGCTTATCAGGAAAAGGATAAAATTAATTTACTTACTTATTTCATCGAAATTCACAGCTGCATTTAGGAATTTTTCACTTAACCTAATTCCTCAACCTTTTTGCATATTAAGAAGCAACTTTAAGTGCAATTCATGCATATTTTTAATTTGATTTTGGAGACAAAAAGCTACACTGGTTGAATTAGCCGGTTTCAGGGCTTCACAAAAAGTATAATTTTACCAGTCAACACAGAATAATGCATTCAGAATATGCCTGAATGAACGCCTTGCAACCCTGTGAGAAAGGTTGAAGAATTACAGTATAGGACAAAAGTCATGTCTTATGGGGGGCAAGAAAACCAACAGTATTACTGTTAAAAGGGAAAGATCAAACAAAACTGTTATGGTGAGTGAAAAGACCAATAAAAACCGTATCTGAAAATATCTTCACTGAATTTTTCACTCACTATAACTTCATTTTTGAGGATTCTATTGCTTTAAGAATTTTGCACCGATAGGATGGCACTGACTTTTGTGGTGGTGGTGGTGGCGGAATCCAGATTGCCCAGGTTATACCACAAACCTTGGGTGAGTTATTGACAAACTTGCCCATATGTGATACACTGATTTGTACAACTGATTTATAGCAAATGAGCCGTATGTAAAATTAAAACAATAACAAGACCCAGACCACCACCACCCCTCCCCTGCCCCCCTCCCCCACCTCACACCCCACTCCCTCACCACCACACCACAAAGGTGTTCTAGACAATAAGACAGACAAAAGCCTCTCACCCCAAAATATAGCTGTAACCAGTCCACAGTCTTTCACACAAAGGGGTAAACTGTTGCCCTTGTGTCGCCATTTGGCTGATGGAAATCACACTTCCTCCCACACCTGCCAAATCTGACTGATCATTATAGCTACATGTATGCTCTATGGAGAAATTCAGCATCAATGCTGTGAGGAATTTTTGCAGCCTTTCTAGAACTTCCACCTTCCACTTCAGCCTTGATAGTTTGCTGGTGGGGTTGACACTCAGAGACTTCTTACCCTGTGTGCGTTCAGACGCCGCGTTACGTGTCGAAATCTGCTCAATGAAATTCAGCAGAATCTGTGAGGAATTATTAGTGAGAAGTCCTGGGAAGCTGTCCAAAAAGACATCCAGGACAAACAGTGAGTCCAGGCGAATTTCTTCACAGATGTGACTCATGGCACAGCACAGGTGAGCCCTCACCACTGGGAAGAAAGGCGTAATTTGATTGGCTGAGAGCCGAGGCAGGATTACCCTCATCAGACGAATCACAGCCTGTCTTACAACAGGGTCTTTGTCCGTGAACAGCTCAGATGTTCTTCCAACAATAACTGACAAATGAGAACGAAGCAGTGTGGAATCTCGACCAATCAGCTCCCGGAGTCCGGTCACGGCAGAACATCGTACAGTCACGTTGTAATGCTGGAGCTGGGACAGAAGTTCCTGACAACAAAAAGACAGCTTTGTTAGGTCAATCACAAAATGTTTTGGTATGTAAATTGCCAAAGACCCTGCCTAGTATGAAATGCTGGACTGTACAGTGCCTGTCTAAGGCAGTGTTTTCAAAAGACAGTCACATCCCTTAAAAAAGCATTGACACTCACGCATCATCATACCTTTTTAAGGATGTAATTTAAAAGCCTTTTTTATCAGATCATAACATTTTCTTTCCAAAAAGTGACATTTCTTTAAACTTGATTGAGACAAGGACAATAATTCTTTAGCTTTAAAGTCTATAACAGCTTTTAACACAGGCCCCTTTTTTCTCATTGTGCAGAATTCACAAAGTTCTATTGTGTGGTATTACACATAAATTAAAAACAAAAAAAAAAAATATCACGTGTGCAATATATCAATTGTTGTCATTTGACAACTTCATACATGTATCTGTCCATAGAATTCATACATATGGAACAATATATCTAATTTAACTAGTTACTACGTCTACATAATCTTGACATTAAGACAGTGAGAAATTACAAGAGGCTACACTTCCTTCATGGATTAAAAATAAAAATGACTTGATCATACAACAACAAAAACCCCATTCCTTATGGACATGTAGGTCCTACCCTGTTCAACACCCAAATTACACAGGAACTTTTCATTTGTACATGCACCATGCTGGTCAGATTAATAAAACCTCCAACCTTTGGTAGATCTTATTTGTGGAAGGCAAGACCATCCTTAAAAATACGTTTGTTGGTCATACCATTCCAAAAAGGGCCTACATTTTTATTGGTATTTTCATAAAAGAGTTTTTTTGTTCTTCTCTCTGTGTTTATTTCTTTAAAATCCCTATCTTTTGCAAGAGCCAGAATAAAACAAAAAACACCCAACATACAGCTTTTTAGGGACGACCCAAGCAGGCTCCAGATAATTTCATGTAAGATCACACATGGATCGACAGCGAGGTTATTTGAGGCATGCTATCACACTCCAACACCTATATGACCAAGTGCACTTTGTGAAACTATATCTAGGTGTGATAACGGCACACACCAGAAATAATAAAGAGCTTAGAGAGTGTGAATATTGGTATGCTATTCACACTCCTGGTCTTCTGCAAGGGGTGTGATATTCACACTCCTGGTCTTCTGCAGGGGGTGTGATAATCACACTCCTGGTCTTCTGCAAGGGGTGTGATATTCACACTCCTGGTCTTCTGCAAGGGTTGTGATAATCACACTTCTGGTTTTCTGCAAGGGGTGTGATAATCACACCCCTGGTCTGCTAGGGGTGTGATAATCACACTCCTGGTCTGCAAGGGGTGTCATAATAATACTCCTGCTCAAAAACAACAGTTAAGGCCTGAATATGGCAGGAGAATCTTGAATCAAGAATCACACAGAAGTCTTGTATGACCCAACAACTGAGAGGCAAGAGGCTTGACCACTGGACCATGACCACTGGACCGTGACCCACTCCCACACTGGACAGTAACAGAGCTTAGTTCTGTGCTTTGACTGTGTAAAATTTGAGAAGATATCCTCCAGACAAATGGTACATATACTTTCTATACACACACCAGACCATAATTAAAAATATTTGTTGGGTGGAATACGATCAACAGTGAAAAAAAAAGGGCCCTGCATATTTAAAGTTTTCATCGGGGCTTTGATACAACTTATCTTTTATTTTTTTTTTCTCTGAAAATGTCAATTTCTTTAACCCCCCCCCCCACTTTTTCATTTTTATCAGCTAGAATGAATAAAAGCAGAAATCCCTCCACCACCCTATCTTCTTTTTTAACAGGATTGTAACACACTCAGCAAGGAATTATTCCATTTTAGCCCAAGCAAACTATCTTGTAACAAGTGTTGTACCGTCAGACTGAGCTTCCTGTGGGTAGTGGGCTCCCCCGTCCCCTTGGTCCTGCCTCTAAGCTGCTCAGGCACCTGGATGGTACGAGCCTTAAAACTGGTCCTCGTTTCGTTGCCAGCCTTTGGTAAAAGCTTCCCAACTTTCAGTTTCACCTTCTGGAAATCCTTGTTTTTCTTCTTCTTACTTTTGGGCATCTTGAAAGGGACAGTCTGAAAATCTTGCACTGAAAATGTCAATTACAATTTCAATCAGTCATGTGTCAAAATGTTTGATACTTTGATCTTTTCATCTAAGATGATGTGAAAAAAAGAGGTCATCCAACATGGTTTAATGGAGAGAAATGTATTAATGTTCTATATATCTCATTTTACAACATTAAAGTGGATGAAATACGACAATTATTTTTCTGTCTGAAATTCGGAATATTTCCGTGATACTAGGACCTCTTTGTGACTACCTAGGCTTAATTTGAGGTCATCGTTTTTACATTCTGATCCTAAAATTGAGTGACTGACGAAATGTGACCCCTATAAGCACACTGAACTTGCCATTCCTAAGAAGTAAGGTTCGGACTAAAAGGGACTCGATGACTTGAGGGTTTCCGGAAACAGATGTAGCGATGTCAAAATGAGGCCAAAAATGGTGGTGGAAATTATTCGCTTCAACAGGTTAAAAGACAGTGTAGGGCTATACCATCAAAGCTAGCCATAGAGTAAGCCATATCGGCATTGCAGCCGTCCTCAGAGATCGCGCTGGCATTGGACGAGACAGGACTGGGGCTCTTACGAGCTAACGTTAAGAGATTAGCCAAACAACAACAACAGCTTTGTTAACCTCTGTGAAATTACGGTACATCGTGAAAGCCCCCACCTGGTCTCGTCCAAACCAGCGTGATCTCTCAACACTGCTGCCATGCTGATTCAGCTTATTATGCTTATAGAAACCTGCATTCAGTCCCCCACATAGTTCATACACAAGGCACTGTGACAAATACTGTGAGGCTTTTAAAAACCCCACAGGCCATTAGTAATTCAGTGAGCTATTGTCATCAGAGACTGAATTTTTAAGATATCATAAATATTATTTATTTACTTGATTGGTGTTTTGTGCTGTACTCAAGAATATTTCACTAATATGACAGCGGCGAACATTATGGTGGGAGGAAACTGGGCAGAGCCAAGGGGAAACCCACAACCATCTGCAGGTTGTTGGTAGACCTGCCCAAGTACGCCCAGAGAGGAGTCCAGCAAGAGCTGGGCTCGAACTCACAACGACTGCATTGATGGGAGGCTTCTGGGTCATTATGCTGCGCTAGCGCACCAACCAACTAAACCACGGAAGCTCCAGGAAATATTATTAAAATCCAACAAAATAGTTCCTTCTTCTCATTAAAAAAAAATCACTTCATGCTGTCATGGCAAGCTGAGCTTCCCAAATTCCAGATCATACCTGAAAATGAATTGGGAAATACAGAAAACGGACTGATAAGGTAGGCATGCGGGTCACGTGTATTACGCTTTTTCAACCTGCATGTTCTGTGACCGTATTTTAGTACATGAAACGTTAATTAAAGGCTCCACCCACGGCCGTGAACCTCGTGGTGTTTTAACATTTTAACAGTTGATGTTAAATATTTTTTGGAGAATGTGGCAGATTATAGTACACCTGACTCACCATGACTTAAGCAGTGCGATTTTCACGATCGCGTAGGAAATATATCTCATAATGTCAGCAAAATTTCCTCTCAGAGATGGATTAAAACTTGCTGGAGTGAAAAGAAGCCCTTTTCTCCTCAATCCATACAAGAAGTCGGCCCGTGCTGCCATTTTAGGGTGCATTTTGAAAGCCAGCTTTGTTCCGCCAAGTGCACCTCCAGAATGGACTGACTGGGTTTTTTAACTCAATGATTAGACGTAGAGGTAGGTAAATATCAGAAATTGTTGAAAATGGACCTTGACATTTGATTAATTGCATTACGTTTTCTGAAAAACGTGACATGGTGACAGTGACAGCAAATAATGACCCCAGCACTATCACCAAACTAGATACACATCATTTCTTCATATGGGTTATAGTAAAGTTGAGGTTGCTTGGGGTCCTGCTTTCCAAGCGGCACGTGACGTCAATTCACTCATGCTTCCTTGAATGAATCTTGTTGAACACTGACTGCAAGCATACAGGATCCCCTTTTCAAATGTTGTCCATGTGACAAAACCATGTGACATACACACATGCGCACTGAAACTTTACAAAATTCATTTATCTTACCCATGTCTAAAAAACAGTTGTTGACACAACAAACCGAATTGTGCAGTGGTACAGACATCAGCCTATGGAACCAACACTAATGTATGGTGGGAGTTCAAAACCTGCGAATGTCTCAAGAAATTTCAAGGTAACACACACAGTAACTATGCATATACCTATGCGCTTTTTTTTTTTTTTTTTTTCGTACAATAAAAAATTCCATTTCTCAACCAATGAAAACACAGCACTGGCACATGGCCGTGGCGAAATAATGACGTCAGACAGAAGCGACACGCCCAGCAACCTGAACTTTACGAACCCCTTCATGTGTATCTGGTAACAAGCTTAACACTTCATAACTAGCCAGAAATAACCTATGGCTGTGCAACAACAACGGGAACATAGCTACACTGAGCAAGGTGTGCACTAACAGACGAACACAAAGGCAAAAATACCAGAGCTATTGACCTCGAAACACGCGCTGCGTTCCTGGATCGGGGCCGCACTTCAACAGTTTGTGAGTGTTTGAAATTTTTCAGACAGGTCTTGCTATTTCGCGATAAGGCATGCCTGTCGCACGGGCGCCGCCATATTTTATTTGTAACTGAGCCAAATATAAAACTAAGTTGGAAATTGAAAAGGGTTAAGGCAGCAATTTTTTTTTCACAATCTGCTATAAGTTTTCTATTAATATTTGGTTTTTACTCCACTATCTTTTTTAGATATACGAACACCTGTGCGCTAAATTTAGCGAAGTCTGCCCTATCGAAGTTGTCTTATAGTCCAGAAGAACTTCCGGAACTTTGTTTTTACAGATAACCAACTCGAGATCTCGCGTTATCAAAACGTCGTACACGTGTCTTGGGAAAGTGTACATGTTGACGTTTTACATGTATCTGTGAAAGTCGAAGGAACAGCTGTTAACACGACGAATCCGGGTAAGACTTGCGCTAGGACATGTGCGTGTGTCATATGTTTTTAGCATTTTGTTCAATTGCTCGTAAACAAATCGTTGGTCAGATGGTCTCGAGAAAGAACGCGTGAAATATTTTACAATTTTACTTGAAAGAAGAAAAAAATGTACCGATATGTTAAGGCTTGGCACTGCCACAGTGACATGGTCGTAAGAATATAAGCTTGTAAAGTATGCTACAGTTTCTCAGGAATGAAGAGAATTTGTGGAAACACTTAAAAAGGTTGGGGAAAGTGCCTCGATCAAGATTGGAGTGTAATGCCTCGATTGAGGTAGTTTTCCCAATCTGTTCATTAGTGACAGTGAACTACATGTATCACTACCAGACCAGTGGATTTGTGCATAAACATATTGACTTATTTGTTGACACCTTTGCTCTTAACCTTTGGTCAGTACTAGCTGCGACGGGCTTACCCATAGATTATTATCTGCAGAGGCTAAACCCTAGATCATTCCTATTGCCTGCAGCCGTATTTTACCAACATACCATGCTATAGCTCTCAGTTTGATGTTGGCATCAATAAAACATATATTTCCGTAGACCCACATGTCTAAGCTGTTTGACATGTGTCCTGTGTTGCCCGGTCTCACAGCCTGTAGTTAATGCACACAGGTACAAAACTTCTTGAGGGTAGATCCATTTGAAAAGTCATTCGTGCCAGACTGGCCATGTAGATGCCAACATAAAGCTGAGAGGAACAGCACTGTATGTTGGTAAAATACATCTGCAGGTAGTAGGAAGGATCTAGGAGTTAACCTGTACAGATAATAGTCTATGGGTAAGCCTGCTAGAGTTAGGTCAGTATGTGAAAATAGGCAAACTGAATTGCAGGCCATGAAATTTGAGTGGTTGACATAACCCAAAAATCAGTTGCGGATTTTAAGCCTTAAATAACCGATTGTTCGGTATTGCCATGACGAGAATACAGACCATTTGTACATTGAAATTGGTTGTGTGAACTTGTGGCCAATAAAATCAGCTATTGCCTAGTAGTTTTTTTTCCTTTTGTTTACTGTAACTCCAGCAAAGCCTATCAATTTGCTCAGACTAACAAGGTCAAAGAATATCGAATAGAGCTCAGCGGGAAAGGCGATGTCAGATTATAATCTTTGCCACAGCCATGCCAATGATCAGCGTATGATGATTTAAGTCCTGACGACATGTTGTTCACCTGTAGTTCTAGATGGGCTCATAGGCGAAGGCCACTCAAACGTTGAAATTTGTATGATGCGGACACTCAAATTTCACTTCCGAGACATGCGCTATACTCGACCGTGTGGCGATGCAGTCTGACATTTAGACCGGCCTTCTGCGTCCAAGAAACCTGTCTAACATGAGCCTAAAACTGCAATAAAACTGCTCCCTGAAAACCTTGGGGACTACATAGCATGTGGTTTACTTACTCTCATCTCCGTTACCAACATATACTAAATACTAAACAGCTCACTGTGCTTCTCAATCTTGAGTTCACTCAAAACACTGTGACATCTCTTGATCGTGTTTCAAAAATGGACAGGTTTCTGGCAGGTATCACTCAAACTGTAAATTCTCATTGAATTTGCTTTAGATGGGCTAAATAATATCATATATTTTTCCAGGGAGTAGCTTTATTACAGTTTAATTATTACAGGTCTGTCTGAAAGTCAGACCACATCGCAGTACGGTAGAGTATAGAGCAGGTCTCAGACATGGAATTTGAGCGTTGCTGGCAACCATGTCATTGCTAAGACAAATTCCAACATCTGAGCATTCTCGGACTAGATAGGCCCAGTGCATTTTAAAATTCTGACATTCATTATATCACTTAAGTCCATCACCTGAACTCAAAATATTTGCTGTAGATTTCCAAACATGACAAAGTCGATGGACACAAGTGGCACTCCAACTCCCCTTATTTAGCCATTTCCAAGTTATTTTCGAGTTGAATCCAGACTATTTTCTTCGTAATTCACTACCGTTACCAGTAAAACTAATTAACTCGCTGCAATTACATGTGCTTTAACTGTAGGAACTTAAAATATAACCAAACGGCTCACTGTGGGCGGCCATTTTGAAAGTGAGGTGACCTACTCTTGATTGTAAAGGGTATGTGTAACTGTGATGTTTTCATTGCCATTTGTAGGCACTACTATAATCTTCACAACACAACAAAGAAGGACAGAAAAATAACTTACTTGCATTGAAGGATTGGCATGAATGCAGTGGTACTAGGGGGATTCCTTTGTTGATGCACCACCTTGTCCAGGCCATAACATATACTTAGCATAAATGTTCCTGAGGCCCAGAGGGCGTGTCATGACCTGTGTCAAGGTCACCATGGCACTTTATACGTCAATATTGATCCGGGCTATAACTTAAAAACGATAACGTTATAGAAGCTGATGCATTGTACGAATGTTCCTTAGGTCTGGAGGATGTGTCATGACCTTGAGCCAAGGTCGTTAGCTCAAGGTCAAGATCACCATAAGACAAAATCCTAAAATTTTGATCTGGGCCATAACTTAAAAATGATAACTTTGCAGAAGCTCATGCTTTGCACAAATGTTCCTTAGGTCTGAATGGTGTGTCATGACCTTGAGCCAAGGTCATTTATGTCAGGATTATGTCATAACTTCCACCCAAAAGTCTGCCCGTTTCTCTCTCTGTTTCCTTGTCTGCGTCATGTTCTCCAGGCCATGCCTTCTCAGGTACTTATGCTTTCCACAAACAGGAGAAATGTTCCTTATGCTTTGGGCCAGTATCATAACCTTTACCTCTTCACTTGCTGTTCCAATAGAGGTAGCAAACCAACAGCTTGCTACAGGCGTATGTAGCGCCCATTTACTGATGCTCTATTTTTCTGGTTTGGCAGTCATGTAAAGCACGTGACACCAGCGTGATGTTCCGACTTTGATACCCTCCATATGTGTTGATTACCATAGATTTCAAAATTCGCGACTCTTTTGTGCATCAAGTTGCATGTTAATAAAGTGCTGAGGGTATACATCTGAAGTGTGGTAGCTGAGGTAACTAAGTCGGTTTTGTATTCTTATTGTTGAGGCTGGTGGGAAACTTTTTAAACAAATTGTCATTAAGAGAAAAATCTTAAAAAATGTCTTACGAAGATAGATTGTATTTGTAATGTTAAATGGCCTTAGCCTTCGTATTAGCAACTATAAATCATTTATGATACCTCTCTTTAAGTGAGTTTCTCTTTTTTTCTCTGTGGATGTTATGAAGGCATTTAGAGGTTTGTTTGGAAAGTAGAATGATATCCTATTAGAAAACATTAATTGCAGCACAGGAAGTAAATGTCATAAAAACGTACATACATTTGCTTCTAAAATGCTCTTTTTGGGTCTGCGGGCTATTTTTGTACCCGACCGGAATGTTACAGGATGTGTATACTTGTAGTTTGGACCGTGTTGACTTCTTACTCTGGCTGATTTCTGACATCGTTGACAGGTACGGGCTCTATCACAGCTTCATGTCAATTGTCAGCTGATTTGAACGGACAGACAGACAGACAGGGGATGTGCTCACCAATTTGAACAGATGGGGAATGCATTGATTTGAACGGATGGGGGATGCCAAGTTCTTGTTGTCATGGATAACGGCCATCACATCGGTGGCTGTGCAAATGGTGGGGATGTAAGTAGACATGTCAGAGGTCACACTGCCCATGAGACAATCTGAAACTGTCAAAATTAACTGCACAGGAAGTACATGTAAATGTACTCTCAGTCAGTTCTTGGGAAAGAAACTGTAAAAGTGAAGTAACAGTTCACCTAAAGATTACCCTTTTCTTTCAGATGACATGTTTTACTTTATTCGGATGTATTCATCCACTTTTACTATTCACTTTCTGAAAAGAATCTAAAAAATAACTGTAAAAGGTACGGTATATTCACATAGAGCTTTTAATGGCCTACTGATGTCTGCTGATACCAGTACTTTATATTTACAGTTTCATTCCCTTTCTTGGGCACTCTATGGCTGAAGTTGTTAGCATGTTAGGGCAATGTAATGACCAGGGAGCCTCTCAAAAATGCAGCTGTGGTGAGTTCAAGCCCAGCTCAAAACTTGCGTAATGGTTTCTTCTCCGGCTGGCTTTTTCTCTCGCCATATGCAGCAAGCTGTGGATGGCCGTGGGTTTCCCCCCAGGCTCTGCAGAGTTTCCTCCCACCATAATGCTGGCCGCTGTCATTGTCAGTGAAATATTCTTGAGTACAGCATAAAGCACCAATCAAATAAATAAACAGATTCCAGATATGGTCTTCATGACTTTTTGGCATATTTGTGCAATAATTAGAAAGGAAACAAAGATTGAAGGTGCTAGGGTGAACACCTGCAACCTTATTGAACAGGCAGGAGCACAGTGACGTCACAGGTTCTGTTTTTGCTGCTAAAACATGTTGTAACTTATATCTCCTACGGATACAAGTGTTGGGTTACATACACATGCATATCCATGTAGAAGCTACTGTAGATATATAGACATAGAGGGTGTTCGCCAGCTGTAAAGAACCGAGGACCTCACTGGCCCTTCAATGTGATCCGAAAATTCCGACGTCTGACCTCAGCACCTCAATTTTTTTTGCCTTTTAATCAGTCAAAAGTTTCAACAAAATGACAAAGATCGTAGTTATTTGGAATCAGCACAAAATGGCCTTTTAGATGACATGAACTTCAGTTAAAGGTGGACTGACATATCTAGAAACATGACATATGAATGAAGCTCAGTTGGACGCTATGAAAAGTAAGGGCAGGGGAGGGCAAAACGTCTTTGTAAACTTCAGGTGAAAAATTGTGTAAAATACTAATTTAATAACATTGTCTGTCATGACTTCATACACACAGAGGCCATAACCCAAATGGAGAGGGTGACACAATGATAGTTTACTGATTTCTTTTCCTCTTTCCAGGCAGATTTGTTTCAGAATTGTGAGGAAGGGCAGCACAGGTGACATGTCCAACATCCCCTTTCTCTCCTACTTCATCAGGTACGTGCTGGTGTTTACCTCGTCATTCGAAAAGCGGGCGTCATGTTTCAGCGACTGGCCTGATTATGCCAGCTTCACTCCAGTCAGCTTTGGCTGAAATTTATTGACCATGGGTGAGCTGCCAGGTTTCTCTTCACCCGGCGTTGTGTTAGTTGTAATCCCCGGCTGGTACTGGAAGGGATATAAGAGTTTTAATAGTGCCACCACTGTACAGTGTTTGTTGTGTAACCTTTGACCCTTGAACCTTTTTATGAAGCGAGTCAAATCCTGAGAATTACAAGCAGCTTTCAGGGGACTTGACTCGTTATGAAACAAAGTTCACAGTTATTAGGTTACACAAAAAGACAAAGGTGTTGAAGTCTGTTCTACCCCCCCCTTCCCAAAATAAAGCAAATTCATACAAAAAAATAGTATATACAGCATGTTGCTGCTATTCTTTAGCATGCTCTCAGCAAACATCATTGTTTTTAGACTAATAATTAAATCATGTTCATGGTTTCCATGACGACAGCTTTGGCTGCAAGATCATTCTGGCATGAAGTTCTATTTGCCCACGGGTATGGAAGGGGAGTAGGGTTACATTTTATCTGTCTGTCAGTCAGTCTGTCTGTCTATCTGTCTGTCAGTCAGTCAGACTGTCAGTCTGTTAGTCAGTCAGACTGTCAGGCTGTCAGTCAGTCAGTCTATCTGTCTGTCAGTCAGTCAGCCTGTCTGTCTGTCTGTCTGTCTGTCTCTCTGTCTGTCTGTCAGTCAGTCTGTCAGTCCAATTTGAACGAGTTTAAATTTATGCTGTTGCTCTTTGTGTTTCAGAATGGTTCATTGTGTCGATGTGAATCTTGACACCCATACTGTGGCATGCTACACATGAAGTTCGTTTTTTTTGTGCCGATTTGGTGATTTTTAACGAAAATTATGGCCAATTTTGTTCTGTTGTGGTCTTCGACATGGTTATTATTCTGAAACCCATGTCTTAAACCCATGTATTGCTAGTCACCGTATTTCTGAAATGTTTGTTTATACCTGACATTTACACAGCTGGGGGCCTCCATGGCTCAGTCAGTTAGCGCACTACTCAGCACAATGACCCAGAAGCCTGCCATCAATGCGGTCGCTGTGAGTTCAAGTCCAGCTCTTGCTGGCTTTCTCTCTGGCCGTACATGGGAAGGTCTGCCAGCAACCTGTGGATGGTCATGGTTTCCTCCCACCATAATGCTGGCCACCGTCGTGTAAGTGAGATATTCTTGAGTACGGCGTAAAACATCAATCAAGTAAATAAAAGATTTACATAGCGCTTACCTTTACCTTGCAGTGCATGTATCTGGCTGCGGTACGGCCTCCTCACCCACATCCCAGCAGTCGTCATGGTCAACCTGACCGGTGCTCTGCTACAGTTCTCCTACATGGCAGTGTTCTATCTCTTCAGTCTGCAGAGGGTAAGCTGCTCTTCTCTGTCTCCAGTACACACAAGGTACAGGTTCAATCCAGGTAGTTTTTGTTCTCCGTCACAGGCATTGACTGACAAGAGGGTGGTGTGTGACTCTCGTATGATTATTCCTTGAAGGCCTGTTCTCTTCTGCTCATATAGTGTGATTTCTGTACATATACTTAGGAAAGCTGGTCAGTAGCTTGCCAAAGGTGGGTGATCTGTATTGAGTGCTTGCCATGGTGTTTATGGAAACCGTCCTTTGTATGGTGTTTATGGAAACAGTCCTTTGTATGGTGTTCAACACCAATCAAATAAATAAATGAACAGTTTTGGGCTAAAGTTTTTATTTTTATTTTTATTTTAGACATAACCATTGCTCTTGGATTTAGAAAAACTTTTCACTAACTCTTAAAGGCCTTGTTATATTCAGGAGTGGTATAAACAGTAGTCAAATAAATTAATTAGCATAAGAATGTTTGACTTTATGGGAGACTAGCATTAAGATGGCTGTCTTCCCAATGGAATAGGGTGTGAGAGAGAGGAACAACACTGTTGCATGGCAAACGAGGTCACAGGTTCAAATTTTCGTCTGTCTTGATTGGATGCTCTGTAGTGTGAGCACATTGGCGCAGCCAGTCTTCGTGGCAGAGGCATGAATTCAGCCTTTGCAGGTTCAGATGCATATGATACTCCAGTTCCAAGAGAAACAGGGTGGAAATATTAAAATGATTTGAAGGAAACCCTGTGGAACAGAACTGTTAGCACCGTAGTACAAAAGTATTTATGTTGACGAACACTATTTAACCCCTGTAACTGAAGAGTCCTCAAAGACAGCAGCTTTCTCAGCTTCTGTAAAATTAGACCATTACTATATTCCTCATTCTCATTTAGTAGTTTCTGCTTGTTTTCAGTCCCATCTCTATCGCCAGTATTTCATTGGCTGTTCTACGCTGTTCGGAATATTATCATATGTCAAGTATTTTGCGCCAGACGAAGCCACAGCGAAGGATCACCTGGGCCTGTTAGGCTGTTTGTTTACTGTCATTGGCTACGGAGCACCACTCGCTACTCTAGTAAGTTGTCTCCCTTTGTTCTGTTATCTGTATACTGTTGCGTAACGAGGTCACTGTATCTACATGTGGCAGTGTGTAGTGGGGTAAGACTTGGAGAAATAAAAGTATGGGGTATTTCACCTAAAATTTAGCTTTTTGAAGTAACACATTTTGCTTGATACTGATTGATTCATCCACTTTATGAGGCCATTAAAGAGTGATAGTGAAGTTTGATTAATTTATCATCACAAACACATTTCTGATGGCATCAAAAGTACCATGTTAAGGCCATTATGTGCTTGTGAAATTATATTTTCACATTCCAAACCATAGATGAAATACAGGAAATTTTCACCATGAGAAGGTTAAAAAGGAAAAAAAAAAGTTTTCTTCAAATCAAGTGAGACTTTTGTAGAGAGGCTAGTACTGAGTTAAGTTGGTATATTTGTTATTGCATTGTATAAAATAGAATTTCAGGAGATCAGACTTGTCCTGTTTTTTCCTGAATTCCAGTAATTTATTTTATGAATTTTTTTTTCAGAGCCTTTTTAAAAGTTCTTTGATCATATAAAAAAAAAAAGGTCAAAATCCTAATGATACTTCACAAACCTGCAAATAGGAGCCTGTCCAATTGATATGTAACCTGGTTCCCAGGCACATCGGTCAAACATGTTTTCGGCAGGATGTGACAGCAGTGTGGCTGAGATGGCATTAAGCAATAACTGTTCGGTCGTTCACTTACACACTGTTTATGACATTCAACCATCACCGTCTTACGTCCTCTGCGTATCTCTAGAGGAGCAGATAACATTGCAGACCTTTACCTAGCTTCATTAGTCTGTTTTTCAAAGTGTTCTCTTTGTTCCCACTGCATGTAGCATCATAAATGTGCATTCGTTTCTTGAGACAGGGACCTCCGCGATCTGTGGGGTTAGCGTGCTGGTGCAGCATAATGACACAGGTGCCTCTTACCAATGCGATCACTGTGAGTCTGCTGTCTGGTCGTACAAGGGACGGTCCACCAGCAACTTTCGAATGGTCGTGGGTTTCCCCCAGGCTCTGTCTCAAATAAATAAATAAATTTCTTTAGGCATTTCAGAAAAAAACATGAAGCAAGTGGATTTAGGCACTTCTGTCAAAGTAATTTCTCACGATTTGCCATTTTGTGTTTGTCCCAGGCGGATGTTTTACAGTCCAAGAGCACAGAATCCATGTCCTTCCTAATGTGCTTTGCCAACCTGGTTGTTGCCTTTGAATGGGGCTGGTATGGGTATCTACTTAAGGATGTCTACATTGGTGTAAGTTGCATTTGTTATCTTCCTGTTTCTGGACTTTTGATATGGTATTGGGTCAAAACGCTCATGAGCCAAAATGCTGGCTGGCCCAAACACTGGCTATCAAAACTGCGGCTATACACATGCATTTTACTGGTACAACTGTGGTCAGTTAATTTAACCTTTATGAAGCATTTTGATATCACAGAATACATTTTAACAAGATGAACTGTGCATATTGGGAACCCTTCTGTATGACCATGTGGTGTTTGAAACAGTCTGAGATGACCATACCAACTGAGCAGATGGCACTAAGGTGATCGTTTGAGATAGTGGCTTTCGAAACAAGAAAAATATCAAAACGTTTAAATGACTGAAAATGACCTAAAATATCATCCAAGAAAAGAAAATGCATATCTGGAAGCAAGTAAATGTCACTTTTGGAGCTGAAAATGAAATTTTTCCTGAAGGATGTCACCTCATCTTCAGAACAAACATCACAACACATTTCTATGCATCTTTGTCACAGACGAAATTTGGGGTCATTTAGGGTGTGTATATTAATAGCTTTAATACTTTCAGAATGTATAATTATTACTGTCGACCCGTAAAATAGCCACACACACTGCTACCTTACATGTGTATTACATTGTGGCATTCTGGTTGCAAGCGTTTTGGCTAGAGAACGTTTTGATGGCAATTCCTTAAGATATGGCCCCTTTGTAAGGCATGCAGGCATGCAGGTGCATGACTTTAGACCACAGGTTCAAGAATGGACATTTTCCTTACTGTCAGACAGCATGTACGCAATAATTTTTCACTTATAGGGGAATGGGACATGGATGAAGAGAAAAACATGCGGCCCTCTACACGTGAGCCACAAATAAAGGCATGGGTTCAATCCCAGTGTGGAACAGGGAATTCGTAGGCTTCTCCTCTCTCTTCGTCGAGGGCGCTTTGCAATCATGACCCACTTCGTCTGTCTTCGGATTTACATGGCCCGAATCTACACTTGTTTGTATTGATTGGCCATCAGATACTTGAAATTTTTTTAGAGTGCAGCTTTAAGCAATCACATGACCACACAGTCACAAATGAGACCATGTTGGACTCTCTCTCCTCACAAAGACGTGATGACAATTCCAGTAAATTGTTTTGCACAAATGCGTGTGTTGAGAAACCAAGAGAAGGTTTCTCAGAAACACTTGAGGTAAAAGAACAATGAATAATTCCCACAAAGACTTGTAATGAAAAGCTAAGAGAATGTTTCTCACAAAGGCTTACGATGAATAACCAAGAGAATGTTTCTTACAATGGCTTGTGATGAACAACCAAGAGAATGTTTCTTACAATGGCTTGTGATGAACAACCAAGAGAATGTTTCTCACAAAGGCTTGGGATGAACAACCAAGAGAATGTTTCTCACAAGGGCTTGTGATGAACAACCAAGAGAATGTTTCTTACAATGGCTTGTGATGAACAACCAAGAGAATGTTTCTCACAAAGGCTTGTGATGAACAACCAAGAGAATGTTTCTCACAAAGGCTTGGGATGAACAACCAAGAGAATGTTTCTCACAAGGGCTTGTGATGAACAACCAAGAGAATGTTTCTTACAATGGCTTGTGATGAACAACCAAGAGAATGTTTCTCACAAAGGCTTGGGATGAACAACCAAGAGAATGTTTCTCACAAGGGCTTGTGATGAACAACCAAGAGAATGTTTCTTACAATGGCTTGTGATGAACAACCAAGAGAATGTTTCTCACAAAGGCTTGTGATGAACAACCAAGAGAATGTTTCTCACAAAGGCTTGTGATGAACAACCAAGAGAATGTTTCTCACAAAGCCCTCGTGTATTGTAAGCAGTAAATGTGCTTATGAGTTATGGTCATAAAACTTTTAGGGAATTCATTTGAAGAAAATCTGTCTATATCTAGATATCAAACAGTGGTGACCAGATCAAACAAAGGTGAAAACAACATGCTTCCCTATATATATATATATCATTGATCTATCTGGTAAATTAAAGTCTTTTTGTCTTTCACAGGTACCTAATGTCTTTGGTATTTTACTTGGATCTATACAGATGTATCTATTTGTCAAGTTTCCCTCATCCAAGGCCCGGTCTACCTCAAGGACAGTCCTTGCGTGATTAAAGCCATCTTTATCGCCATAGTTGCCTTAATTGTAAATTTATTCTTCATAAATTCTTTATTATCAAAAGGGGCAGAAAAATATTTTCATTATAAACATAATGAGGTTCAGTTCATTGTACATGTTTTGTGAAACTTGGACCATTGCTTATTATGTACCATAGAGATAAGTATCATTTTAAGATATGTGCATATGTGATATATTTGTGAATATGTGTTTATGTGCATTCTGGCAGTCTTCAGATTAGTGGAGGCACAGTTGCTATCATTTCATATGAAAAACATGTCCTATATTTTGTGGATACATTCCTGTAAAATATTTCAGAAATGCCATTATGGGGTAATTGAGGAAAGCTGTTCAATGCTGTACTGGTTTGTTGTGTTACAGTGAAGCGTGCATGATATTCATGTTGATCCTCCCTAATTCCATCAAATCTTATTTTTATTTATGCATTCTCGAACTTTTTCCCCGCGCTCATTTGATAATTGTAAAAGCAGGTTAGTGCATTTGGTCCTTGAAGTGACGTTGATATTTAAGATTGAGGTTCAGGCGGGATTGTGTTTATAAGTTTGCTATGTATACTGGATCTATTGTGAGTTTACCTGTACATCTATATTATTTTATGTGCAATTCTATTTGTTTTGTACCTATCAAGTTTAGGTCTATGGAAGTCGATAGAGGTACAGATATTTTATGGTTTCTTTACCTATATTTAAATTAGTTCTTAAATTACTTTCCAAACTGTTACAGAATCAGAAATATATCCACATGCTAAATAGAGTGTTTTTTATTCTAAATTTTTTTCAGTGTTCATTTTCAGGATTCGGTTATGTCCCAAGAAGGTTCATTTTTGATGTTTAAGTCTTCAGCTCTGAAAAATTAAATATGTTTGATGTACATGTACTCCAGTACCCGGCCTATGTTGTGAAGCAGAATTGTTTTCCAATGCAATTTTCTGTATAATGCTATTTAAATTAAGTTTTTTGGGGTAAAAAAAAAATGAAAAAATTTGGTCCAGCCTAGTTTCTTTCCATGCAATTCACTTGTGTGCTAGCAGACAACAAGTTGATATGTAACATGGGAAGGTATAGGAAAAAGAACAACATTGGACAACAATATAAGAACTAATGTCTCATGTTAATCAGAAATTACACTGTGTTTGACAACAGAACAATCTGCACAGCTTGTGTAAATTGTGAACTGCAACAAAGTTTAATTTTGGACTTCTGTTGCCAGGAAGCAGAGGTTGGTATTAACTTCAAGATTATTTACACATTATTTTCATAGCTGTATCGGTGCGAGTAAGTTCTTGTAGGTGTGAGTAAAACGGCAAGTGTCTGGATGTTAAACGGTTTCGTTCTAGTATTTTCTTGTAGGCTGTGTAGATAATGAGCTCAGGTTTCTGTTGTAGGTGTAGAAGAATAAGGAGAATTCTGTTGTGAGCTATTATGAACCAAACCATTCTTAAAAAAGCGTTTCTTACTGGGGTGTAACATGACCCTGTGAGGAAAAAATAGGCTCGGTCAGAAGAACATTTTTTTTTATTCTCTTCACAAAATGAAAAGGATCAGAGAGAAATTCAAAAAAACAAAAACGTTCATCAACATCCCAATAAAAACTGGAGAGTAGGGTCCATTTTTGGAGGGTTGTCCAGTTTACGCCCAATAGAGAGAGTCCATTATGATGATGCTTGAGGAAATCTCTGTAAAGTTTATACGTATATTGTGTTCTAATACTTGAGGTATTCCAGCATTGGGTACAATGTCTCCTGTGTCACCTGCACCTTGGCGTCCATTTCTCTGCCAGACAGAAATATTTGACTGCGTTTGATCCAAAAGCCAGGAATCTAAAAACTGAAAACAAAATGTTGGGAGATGCTGTCCAGATTTCTTTACACATTTATAGTCTTAACATTCGTGTTGTTTTATTTTTCATTTTAATATCATTTTTGATCCCCAATTTAAAGGGAATGCTGCATGTAAATATTGATTTTATCTACGCTAGAAGAGTCTTGTTTTCAGGCTTGTCCTAGAGGCGATTGAATTTTTTTTTTTTTCATCATTTTGGGTGTGTGGAGTGGGGGGGGGATATAAATCTAGTCAGAGGATTTGTTATGAGTTTTAAGGGATGAGATACTTTTGTCCATATTTTCCGTCATCAGTTTGCAATAAGATCTCCAGTCCTTAAGAAAAGCGATGTTGTCATGTCGTAGCCATTGTTTCTGTGTATGTTATGACTTCCTGTCCAGATTCTGTGAGGATTTTATTTAGCCTGTTTCAATTTTTTGCTGCAGTATGAAGTGCTACACTCTGTCTGTTGATCTCTTTTTTATTTGTCTTTTTTTCTTCTGTGTCATATAGATGCATGTGGCAATTTATAGCTCAGTCATAAGCAGGTGTTTAGAAAACTACAGGGCTACTGTAAAGATTTATTGTTTTACTTGATTGGTGTTTTACGCCGTACTCAAGAATATTTCACTTCTAGGACGGTGGCCAGCATGATGGTGGGAGGAAATCGAGCAGGGGCAACAGCTAGCTATGAAGATTGTTTGCAAGCTTAGTTTTCTTTGTTGGCTTTAGTGCTTGCTTGGAGGAAACCTTTTTAAGGGTAGAATGCATTTATATGGATTTATTAGACACATGACGGATGACACAAAATTTGTAAGAAATCTTAAGTTTTTAGCTCTAATTTTACCGCACAATGACGCTTCGGTTCAAAGGTAAATTGGCCATTGTTCTCTTGCATTGTATGAGTAAGACGTCACCTGTTTCCTGCCTCAAACATCACCAGTTTGACCACGAAACATCACCAGTTTGCTCAACAAACGTCATCAGTTTGATCACCAAACGTCACCCGTTTGCTCCCCAAACTTCACCAGTTTGATTGCCAAACGTCAGCAGTTTGCTCGTCAAATGTCACCAGTTTGCTCATTAAACGTCACCGGTTTGATCATCAAACAGCAGGTTGCTCGTCAAACATCACCTGTTTGCTCGTTAAACGTCGCCAGTTTGCTTGCCAAGTATCACCAGTTGGATCACCAAACATCACCAGTTTGATCACCAAATATCACCCATTTTATGTCCTAACGGCAGCAGTTTTCTCGTCAAATGTCACCAGTTTGATCGCCACGCTTCACCAGTTTAATCCTCAAATGTCACCAGTGTGCTCGTCAAAGGTCACTACTTTGATTACCACACGTCACCAGTTTGATCGTCAAAAGTCACCTGTTTGCTCGTGAAATATCTCCAGTTTGATGACCAGATGTCACCGGTTTGATCACTACACGTCACCAGTTTGATCACCAAACATCACGTTTGCTCGTGAAACGTCATCACAAAGACAAGCATGAATGGTACGACAAAATATCTGTGTCCGAGTACTTTACAGAGGGGACGGTTGCCAGTTATCAGTATGTGGTTGGGCTCAGTTGAGGACTAGCGATAATGATTCCATGTACACACCAGCACAGAATTATTATCACAGACACACCTTCAACAGGTTCGTACAGAGCCTTGAAAACCGTGAAAATCTAGAATGCAAAACTAAATTTTCAGAAAATTTTGTAGTTGGACCTGGGAAGGCCTTGAAATTAAATTTAGAGAACAAACCAAAGCTACTTTATCTTGTATGCCGACAATCTATTGGGGAAATTTGTTTTACCAAAATTTTTGAAATTCCTTGTTGTCCTGCTGTCATTGTGTGCTGGTTCAGGCTTGCAGTAGTGTAGGAAATTCCTTGTTGTCCTGCTGTCATTTTGTGCTGGTTCAGGCTTGCAGTAGTGTAGGAAATTCCTTGTTGTCCTGCTGTCATTTTGTGCTGGTTCAGGCTTGCAGTAGTGTAGGAAATTCCTTGTTGTCCTGCTGTCATTTTGTGCTGGTTCAGGCTTGCAGTAGTGTAGGATATTTATTCCAAATATAGCATGGAAAAGTTTATGATGTGGAAAAATGTTGAAAAAGCTTGGAAATTTCTATAAGTTAAAGTAAATGATCTCCGAGTACATTTTACGTCCGATGGTTTGTGATCGGCAGCGAGTGCTGGTTTCAGTGGCATGATGGGATATTTGTTGGTTTCAAAGAGTGCTGTTTTCCATCGTATTTTCTGTATTTTATTATACAATATATACCGGACTACATTGTTGCGTATTTCTTGTAGAGTATGGAGATGTAGGGCTTTGCTTACAGGTATTTGAACACTCCGTTCTGCAAAATAGTGGGTCCGGCTGGTTTGCTGTGGTGATAAACCGTCCGCTGTGTTCCGTTCAAGCTCTGTTTGGAGAACAAGGCTGAAATTCTATGTGTTGAAAAGAAAGAAACGTTAATTTCAGCGCCAAATGTATACGTTATATGGACTTTTTATTGGCTTCTGGCCCAGGAATGGAAGTCTGCTTGCACATATACATGTTGTTGTTGTGTAGGCCTACTCACATTTTTGCCCATCGTTTAATACATATACTATAATTGAAAAGTTGCTTAAAGGTTCTCCAGCATATACAGGTTTGAGTGAGTTGTTGTTACTAAATTGGGACAGACTAATTCAGACATGGTTTACTTGTACCTAACTAAGTCAGGTTATATTCCAAAGTTCACATACACTTGTTCAGATTTTCTCTGTGAGATTCTATCTAAGGATAATTAACTTTAAGATTATTTGGGTGAGATTATAGTTAAAAAATACTGAACTAGTTGCAGTGTGGCCTGGAAAAACTACTTTCAAAAGCATTCAAAACCCGAAGGCCTTTGATGCCAACACTTCAGGGATTTTCTTTTCTGCTCAAAAATTAATCAGACTTCACAAGAAACTCTCAAGTGGCCCAGCAAGGAGTTTGTTATGTCGTAACCATCCTTGCGATGTGTTGTATGGTGCTGCAGGTTGGCGGATGGAAGATCGCTCTTCATTAGGTTCATGACAAATACTCCCAACGTGAGGCTACAGCTGAGCAGAGCAGAACAGAACAGCAACTGAACTGGAATGCCGGACCTTACCGGTCAGTTGTAGTTTGATGATCAGTAGTCCAGATGTCTCAACCAGTGACGACCCAATTATACATGTATATATTGATACATGGGACCGGATTGGTCAATTGTAACCAGATGCGGATGACTCAACCAATGACGGCCTGTATAGATATTGATACATGTTACCTGATTGGTCAGTAGTAACCATATCAATGCATGCTTAAATAGATATTGATTTACATGTATGTATAGTCAAAAAAGAAGTATTGAATTCAGATTGTGGTTGCGGAAACAATTGTGTGATGTGTGATGAAAATGAACATAGTGAAAATGTTGTTGACATGGTTACAACTGGAACCAGCTGAGATGTTTATAGAAATTCTATACACACATATACACGCAGCACCTAGTCTCGAAGGAAACCAGAGGAAACATTTACCTAATGTTCTGTTCACAGATGTAGTTACGACGTCAATCTTGAGCAGTGTTGTATACGTAGAGATGTCACTAAGGAAACTAGCAGAGACATTTCCGAAGTGCTGTATTACTGCACGAAAGTTACAAAATCAGCAAGGGGAAAGAGTTATAAAATCGTTTATACCGAAAGTATAGTTACAACGAAACCCAACAGAATCATTTATGAAATGTTCTATTCCTACATTTAGTTATTAGTCAATAAGGGGAGAACTTTTATGGAATGTTCTAAGTATGCATGTCATTACGAAGTCAGTAAGGAGTATTTTATTTTCAACATGTTTTTAGCAAAGATATTCATAATTAAGATTGTATGAAATGTCCTATCCAGTTGATAATACACATATTTGCCAGCTTACCATAAGACTTTGTTAAACTCAGTGGGATGGTATTGTACATGAACATTGTTACCTGTTATGGCCGTGTATGGGATGTTATGGTGTTGTATGGCCTGCTAACCACATGCGGATGTTATGGCGCTACCAGGTGGATCCTATGGAAATTGTACTGTATGTACATGTATGTGGGATGTTATGGTATTATATGGCATGTCATGATATACTTGATACTATCCCTTTGGATGTAAAGCATTATATCATATGGTACTATATTGATGTTATGGTGGAGTATATTCCATGTTATGGTGCAGTATGTGCCATGTGGTGGTGCAGTATGTGCCATGTTTTGGTGCAGTATATGCCATAGTATGGTGCAGTATATGCCATAGTATGGTGCAGTATATGCTATATATGCCACGCTATGGTGCAGTACATGTCACGTTATGGTGCAGTATGTGCCATGTTGTGGTGCAATATATGCCATGTGGTGGAGTATATGCCATTTGGTGGTGGAGTATATGCCATGGTATGGTGCGGTATGTGCCATGTTATGGTGGGGTATGTGCCATGTTATGGTGCAGTATATGCCATGTGGTGGAGTATATACCGTGTTGTGGTGGAGTACATGCCATGTTGTGATGGAATATATGCCATGTTATGGTACAGTTTATGGCATTTTATGGACGAGCACAACTTTAGCATCATGGCATTTTGACACAGTGTATCTATTGTCTCTGACACTTAAAGGCATCATATATGTTATTTTCTGTTATAACCTCACAATAAAATATTCCATAGTTCATGTTAAATTTGCTACCTTTTTTTTTTTTTTTTGGTTATTTGCTCTTCAGAAATATCTCATGCACTAGGAAAGATCTGAAAAGTGATCACATTTTATCTAAGCCAAGGAGCTGTTTGGTCAGGTTTTTGGCGCAGTGCAATGAACCTGTAACCTCTCACCTGTGGTTGTGAGATCAAATCCAGTTGATATAGCTGAAACATTTGTCGATGTGTGAAGTCATAATCATTGATTCATTCAAATCCAGCTCCTGTTGGCTTCCTCTCCGGTCGTAAGTGGGAAGCTCTGCTGGGTCATGAACAGATGTAATAAAATACCGAGGTAGTCAGTGCGAGAGACCCGGTTACACCGATAACGTGTGACCATTTGCCAGCTATAAACGCAGCAGTTTTCACAGTGTCGTCGTCGCCGTTCTGCTTTTACTCTCTGCACTGTAGTCTTTGGTACAGTTATAACAACTGGGCGGCTCGTTAATGGGTTGAAACTGTTTGGCTGCAATATGGCTGACTACGAGTTCTTACTTTTCAGTTGTCCTCTACTATTTCTTCGGCTACGAAAAGAAGACAAGAGGCTTGTCAGTTATCTGACAATGGTTGGTGGTTTACACCGGGCAATCTGGTTTCCTTCGGGCAATCCGGTTTCCTCCACTCATGGGCTGGACCGCCGTTATATATATATATAAGTAAAAACTTCTCGAGCAGGGCATAAAACTTAAATCAAACAATCGATCAATCAATCTAATGTTTCTAGACCTTTTGCGTGAAACTGAAATATCTAGAAATTTTGTCCTGGACAAAAGAACATGTTACTGAATCATCGAACATACCAACTTCATACAAGGGATTTTCATGATCCCTCTTTCAGATCGTCTTACAAAAAGTTTGGTGGCAATCATATGCTTTCCAGCAGTATGGCTGATCTACACATCCCGCTCACTCTGGCGATGAAGATGTCTTTGTCATGTGTGAAAGCGCTTTCCTTTCTTTCCAAATGTCCGTGGTTTTATTACTTGAACACTCCACTTCTCTGCACACATTTTCTCTCTTTGTCAGGGTTGCAGTTTTTGTGAAATATTGGGAAAGACTTGAAATAGTCAAACAATCAATCAATCTTTCAATCTGACCAAGTGCTAGGGAAATCTTTAAGAGAATATATTGGGGGGGAGGGAGGTTGTACTTAACATTTCTGTTGGGGAATACAAAAAGCATATCTATGTATGTATTCGTGGGTTTTATGTCGTACTCGCAGTTTTCAGTTCTATGAAGACGGGGAGTCCGTAAGTTGTACATATGCTGTCTCTTCTTGTGCAGGTAGAGTCCCTGCCGCCTAAGTGCTGCCGTCACTGGAACATCATGCCGAAGACACCAGACATGACACCCCATCCAGTCACACTATACTGACACCGGGCTGACCAGTCCTGATTCCTTACTCTAGGCCCTCAGTGTTGAACGCCAATCGAGGAAGCCAACATCCGGGATTGATCTCGGATCTCCCGACCCAGAATCTGACGCTTTATACCAATATTTGGCAGAGGCGGTCAAAAAGAATATGGTAATGGATGAAATAAATCCATTGCCTAGGTAATTGTAAAGTGTAATATTTTTCACACCTTGATCTGTGTTACGCCATACCGAAGTCTCGTCGTACTCAAAAATATTTCACTTATAAGACAACGGCCAGCATTATGGTGGGAGTAAGCCGGTCACAGCATGGGGGGAAACCCACGACCATCCGCAGAAAACTGGCACACCTTCTCACCGGAGAGGATGCCAACAAGAGTTGGACTTGAACTCACAACGACCGCATTGGCAAAGGGCTCCTGGGTGATTATGCTGCACTAGGGCGTTAACCTCCTCCCGGCCACGGAGGCCTCAAAAATAAAAAAAAAAGTACATTTGCTCGCCGTTGAGGTGTAAGCACATTTTTGGCACCTATAATGGTAATTGAGGCCATGCCACTCACCAATAATGTAAACGCGGACAGACACTCGCTATACAGACTGGCCGAACTGTATCCGAGAATTTCAGTTGCAGTCAGGTGTTATATATACATTTTTTGAAGTGAATCCGAACATTTTACGGGGAAACTATACGCAGAGCTTAGAAAGGAAGCGGCAAGTTGTTGAAATCTGAACAGACCACATAAAGTTGTACTGAAGTGAAATCGAAACTTCTTTGGAGAAGCTGCACCGTGCTTTTATAACTGCACTGGAGTGAAGGTGACAGTTACTTGGTGAAAGCTGCCGCTTTTATAGTTGCACAGGAGTGAAGGAGAAAGATGTTTAGTGAAAACTGTTGCGTTTATAGTCACACGGAAGTAAAGGCGAAAGTTGTTTGGCGAAAGTTGCTGTGTTTATAGTTGCACTGGAGTGAAGGAAAAAGTTAAAGGATGAAAGCTGTACAGAGTATATAGCGGTATTTTGAAGTAACACGAAAGTTGCTGAGTGAATACTACACCATACAATGACCAAATGAAATCCCTGGCGGGAGGCTGAATGTAAGGGAAGAGAAGGGAATACGGGGATGGGGGGTGGGGGTTAGTACTACTGCCATCCACAAAAACGTTAGGTGACAATATATATAAAGCGAAGAAAATATATAACATAAGGTTAGAATATTTTCATGAATTTGAGTGATGTCAGTGTGGCCAAATTTAACCTAACCAAATTTCTAAAAAGTCCAAACTATTCTGTTGAATTTTATTTTTTACACAAATTTATTCCACTGAAGAAATAATAGCATACAGGTACAATGTTTTGCAAAGTTTTTTTATCGACATTCTCGCGTCTATTTACATGTAGATCTGTACCATCGGCATATATGCCCTTTCTTACAAATCTTCGGTTTCTCCAGTCACCTCCGTTTCTTTCCCTTCCAAAGAGTGTATCGACCATTTCTCTTCCCTATATTCAGGGTCTTCCAGTGCTTCTCTCATCTGTTCTTCTTCTTCGGAGGTTCCCTGTAACAAAAAGTAATATTAATGAAAGAAAATAATGAAAAATGACAACAACTAAAAACTCTAAGTGAATTAAGACGCCCTAAATTGACAACGATCGGGTTCTTCGAGAATGGAGCTTTTACACATAGAAATGCTTAAATTGTAATGAAACAACATTGTTATCGAAAATCCCATTCACACCAGAACTACAACTGCTTAGGACCTCTGACATTAGGCGTGATCTTTTCATGGTTATCAAATGTGGCCGATTAACCACGACTAAAGCCCAAGGAATTATTTTCAGTCACACCTATTCGTGGGCTCCAGCATCCGGGTATTTCGCAAAGAATCTGAGGTGATAAACAGCATTGAGCTGAACAGGCAAAATGCTGATTTTTGCCGATTTCTAAAGTATAATAAATTGAAGATGGTCACTGGAACTGTCATGTTTGAAGGCCGAGGCAAATTCCGATTATTTTCCAGAAAAAAAATTGTTGTCTTAAGCTTTATTTTTCACTTTTTATGGCCAAATCTTATTTCAAGGCCTATCTCGCTTGGGTAAAATATACTTTGGTTTCAGCACAATAATCTAGTCTCGTGAAAAAAGACGTCGCCCTTGATTGGCCCAGAGCTGCTATAACATCACCGCAAAAATGCGAATACAATGACCTTTCGGCTCTTCCATTTATCCGTGGTAGTGACTTGGAAAGGCACTCTGACAAAAATGTGCACACGATTCACGGAGATTCCTGGCACTTAGCTCACACGGCCGATTAAGATTTTATACCAAAATTTATGTGAGATAACTTTTCAGCGCGCATGCATTTACGACGGTAGCCCGTGGGTTTTCGCTCGCAGGTTGGCTTAACTTATTGAGGATGGAGCGAATGTGTTATCCTTTCAATGTGTGACCGTTTGCAAACTACCACTATAATTTCCGCTCTGTGTTTACTCTGTATGCTATTATATTCTGTAATGCAGAGAGAGGGGCTCAAATGGGGAATTAATAAAACTCCTTGCTGTCGATAACAAGGCTGTCCAAAGCTATGCAACCTTTTGCTCTTTCCTGGAGAACGTCACACATAAAACAATTAGCTATATATGGTACACGAGCATGGAAGCGCCACCGCAGGAAATGACGCGTTTCGCTGCGATGTGAACCCTTTTGTGTAGCCCGTCGGAGTGTCCCATTGGCACAAAATCAACCTTTATGCCTATGGTACTTTTGAATTCGAGTAACACACAACCGGAAATCCCTTGTTTTGTTGTTTGTTTGTTTTTTTGTTTTGTTTTTTTTTCTGTTTTGACCAACATGTTATACTCACAGGGCCAATGTGGACAGGGTTCACCGTTTGCCGGCCGCCCATGAGAAAGGCGTGGGTGTTTGTGTTGTTGAAACTAACGGGCGGGTCATCGAGACACAAGGCTAGCGCCAGCAAGACCAGAACCAACAGTGGGCATCTCATCCCGTCACCAAATAGTGGCACTCCAGAAATCACATGCGGAGTTACAACTACAGTTGGATGCTGATTGCGTGTGTGGTGACTGTCAGCTAAGGCCTTGGGACACAAGGTGCCAGCCCCAAACAGACCGTTAGGCTCTACTGGTGAAAACTCGCTATACTAATATTAATTCCATCATTTAATCTATGTAACTGTGGTAGACGTGATTTCCGAAGAGTAAACGAGAAGTAATCGGAGGAGTAAACGGGAGTTCCCAGCAGTAAACGAGTTGCGGTCAGTAACCTAGAGCTCCTAGCACTAAACGAGTTTCTAACCAGTAACTAGGAGCAACGAGCTCGTCGAATGCAGGCCCTACTGTGCGATCGCCATTGTGACGTATCAGTAAGTGTCAATGGTTACACGTCAGACGCCCATCAGCAGGACTTTGACGTCATTTTATTAATAAAGTTCAAATTAAAGACAGAAAGACGTTGCAATAGAAACTGACACAATGTAACACTGCAGACGTTGCGCTACAATCACTTTTTGACATAACAACGGCTCAAGGCCCTATCTGACACTAGTGCAACATCACGGGACTAAAAAAGCACGCCGCCTTCCCCTTTGTGTCGACCGGTTACAACTACGTACTTATGATGTCACAGAGCGCTTTACCTAACCCAGGCACTTGCACGTAGTTCTTCCTCCCCCAGCTTGACGTTTGTTCACAGATTGATTAATCACTGGGTTGCCGATAGGTTACAGCAATGGTTGGTTGGTCGACAGGATTCTTTGGTGGGCTGGTTGTCAGATAGGTTTAGCTGATTTTTTCACTGGTCGACGGATTTCCCCATTTGATTAACCACTCGGCATATCATCCCATTATTTTCCTGGCTCATAGAATGGGAGATTGATGAACTGGTGTACAGGTTGGCCTACTGACAAACTCGTCTACATATGAGCCACCCCGTGCTAACACACAAGAAGGCACATTTGACAGATAAGCAATTCATCGGCCATTCTGTGCTAATAGACAAGAAGGCACATTTGACAGATAAGCAATACAGTCTACACGTAGAGGCAAATCCACTCCTACGTCGAGACTTTGACCTCTAAAGTACTGTGTCGCCGTTTGACTTCGTCCTTTTCCTGGTTTCCGTATGTCTAATGTCATAGGACTCCGTTTCGCTCTCAGACCCCAAAAGGCTATGAGACGGCAAACGGACTTACGGTAAGAGCTGAAATGTCAGACCTTTCCTGTATCCTGTTGGCAGAACATTAATCGTGTCCGACTTTGATATGCATTGAATAGTGTTTCGATCTACGATTCTCAGGGATCTGTGTTTGTCACTTTTACGGAGTATTTGGCGTACAACAAGACATCCTCGAACGAAGGTTCAAAATTATTACTGCTTGTGTGACTTGGCCGTTTCTTCCCATTCCTAACGAAAATATTTTACGTATATTTGAAAGTAAGACCGAGCCCATTTTGGGGGAGATGGCCACTCAGTACACAGTCCAGATTCGGCCATTCTCGACGAACACGCGAAGTCAGGCGAAGTGTGTCACGATTGGCAAGTAGGCCAACCGGATGTTCCACACATTGGTCACTAATGCTCAGTCTGTCTGTCATGTCATGTCACGATTGCTTTCACCGTGAAGAGGATGAAAAATAAAGTTGTGACGATTTGGGATGACGGGGCATCAGGTGGGGTGGATCTATCCACTGACCAGCTGGTCTACCGATTGTTCGATGGATTAACAACTTATAAGATTCGCCAATGAATCAACCATTTGACAGTAACTGATTGATTTTTAGTCGACAGACTGGCTTATACATTATCTGTTGGATAGATGGAAAGAGTTAAAAACGGGTCAATAGATCGATTACCCAGTCGGCAGACTGATCGGCTAGTTACGGATCGTTGCATTGGCTAATTGATTAATCGGTGCATAAGATGGCTGATTACGTAACTGATCGACAGGTTGACTGGTCGGGTGGTCGAATTATTAACTAGTGGATAAACTTGCTGACACATAGCATGACTGACGTAATGGCCTTTTAATCAAAATGTCGATACACCCGCAGTTAACAGGATGACAAACTAGTATTTTACCACAATTTATTCTTCCCCGGTCCTCTCCTTTAACTGCATGGTTAGCTGATTGGCCGACATATTAACTGGTGGATTCAATGATTAGTTCATCTACCGATCGACGAGTTAACCGTACACATATGCATTTCGAACATCTGCGCATATTGCCCATCTGAAATAAGCATGGATGGGATTGGTCGCAGTAATTTTACTGTAAATAACCGGCTCTGCGGCCCTCTTCCGGTGAACCGAATCACACAGTGCGTTATGACAAGTAACAAAGTTAAACACCATTTTTTTTTTGTGGCCGTGGCTCTGCCGCTCAATGTATGTAAATTACGTTTGAAACATTTTTTTATGAATTGACTTAGAAATTATTCATTTCAAGTGAAAATGGAAAACATAGTTCGTTGACCCAGTTTCTGCATGTCATTGTGACGTATCAGTTTCGTCATGTTGGCGTTGCCTCACGGCACACGCACACATCGTGTGGCTAAAAGTAGATCCATATCCCATGATGCCTTTAACACAACGTCATTCAAAATGGCCTGAAGCACAGAGGTATTTCTGGCCTGTCCAAATCAAGTGTGAGATTTCCAAGTGTGGTTCTCGAGTGATACATATGGTTTCCTACAGATTCAGAGGGCTTCTTGGTGAGCAGTTTGTATTAAGCTGTCCGTGTGTCTGCCGTGGTAAAATCTGTCATTGTGTTCCAACCTATTCAGTTAAAAAAAAAGAAAAAAACTTTAACCGTGGCACATCAGTGTTCACGTCCATTTTATTCACTGTGAAAAAAAACACTGAAGCCCATATTTGGAATCAGCACGAAATGGTCTTTCAGGTGATACGTACTTAGTTCAAAGGTACAAAGACTCGAGTAGTTACGATCCTGCTCTGTTTTAATGTCTGTGATGATACATCTGTTCAGGACACAGGTTACGGGAATACGGGAAAAGTGTGACATTTCAGCTCTTATCTCTTACATTTTAAATCGACGCGCTATCTGACTAGTCATGTCTTGCTATCTGACCGAAATACGGAAACTAGGAATTTGACGTAGCAAAATGGAGACGCAATACATTACGGGTCAAAGTCTCGACGTAGAAGTAGAGTTGCCTGTAATTTTAGATTGTGATAATGTCATGCTGGGTTACTACAAGAATAATTCCTTTCAGCACAAAACTTTGTGGGCAAAGCCCCGAAAAATCACCGATAAGTCTGCTCATGCACGAAAGCCTGCAAGCCGCCATTATAGGGAAAATGATGATGTCATACAATAACCACGTCAATCTCCTACAGTACAAGCACGAAAGGTGAGTAGCCACTGCTTACAAGGAAGTCTTTTTTTTTTTTCCCCTTCGACCTCTTAATCATGAAAAAGCTTGTCTCAACATCAAAGTTTACGATAATGAGGCATTTCAACAAGTGCCAATGGCTATTCGTTGTGTCTGCATGATGTTATAATATCAGCCTAAACTCAATAATTTTGAATGTTTGACAATAGCCTATTTCTTCTTTGCGCTTCGTATCAATGTACCCGAATATAATGCTTTTTAAACTACATCTATCAGTATTGCTCTATGGAACTGCATTTCAAACCTTTGAGATAACGCTAGTCTGGTTTTGAACCCAGGATCTCCCGCATACGAATCAGGCTCTTTATTCACTCGATAGTTGTGTTTCAAAATGTTACCTGAACGAAAAGTGAAATTGCACCATTAAGCGTATTTACTGACTGGTCGACACTAGAGAGCAAAAAAATTGATGAACAGGCACCGTCTTAACGTAAATAGTATATGAACTACGTCTTCGTTTTGTGAACAGTTTCAATTATTCATGTCTTCCATTTGCAGCAGTAGGTGGTCAGGAAATCCAGAATTGTTGACATTGATATTGCGGGGATTAAAGGTTATAGATAGGATGGCGTTGTGCAAGTTATGTCTTGCTAAATTGAACTGTGTTTTCCGTGTGTGTTTCTCGGGTATAAGACTTCCTGCCGAAAACAGAAAACACAAAGTAACAGACACCCTGATAGCCAAGGGCCATCCAGATTCTCGACTGTGGTTGAAATCCCGTGACCAGTGATGAATAGTTCTACGGCCATAAACTCCATGTCTACAAGCTTTGAAGAATGTGTAGAATGTATTGCAAATCCACGTAGAGGATTCAGCCCCTGACCATGGGCATCGTTATCGTGGAGATATGCCTTGTGTTTGTATTGGCCAGTATTAAGATGCTGGTGGTGATAGCTGTGGCCCGATTCCACGAGTTACGAACCAGCACCAACACCTTTGTGTTGAGTTTGACCTTTTCCGACTTGATGGTTGCCATGGTAACGATTCCTTTGCACATCTCCATCTACCTGTTCGCGGCTATCAAAGGCTTGTGTATGCTGCGATACTGCGTCCTCCCTGCCTCTTATGGATCCTTCATCCTGACTCACACGTTGATATCCGTGGACCGACACATCGCAGTCGAGAAGCCGTACACTTATCACAGAGTCCTGTCCAAATCACGCTGCCAAATTCTCTGTCTGGCCGTGTGGGCGTAGGCCTACTCCCTGGCCTGTGGCTCCCGATGGGATGGCACCGCTGGTCACCGTGTGTAAACTGCGTCTTCACCCTGGTTCTACCAACGCTCTTGGTTGTCTTTATCCTAGGTCACATCATCATTATCGTGTTTGTCATCGGGGCCATTAATCTCAGGATCTTTCTCACAGCTAACGCCGTATCAGGAGAAATTCGTCAACAAATTGCCACCGTGACCGGGAAACCAACGTCTGACAAGTTATTCCTTGGTCATTGTATTCTGGACCTATGCCATTTGTAACCTGCCATTTGCCATCTTCATGCTTGGGGAAGTTTACGTCTTAAACGCGAGTTTATCTGGTAACAACTTCCGACCTTCTTGGTTTTACACCATTCGCGTGTGTACTATTCTTTTCTCGTTTATCAATTCAGGTATCAATCCCATCATTTATCATCGCAGAATGCCAGAATTTTCGCAAAGCATTTCGCACAATCCCCCGCTTGAAACCCGAAACCGAAGTTTACCCAGAAAACAGCTAGTAAGAAATACGGCCATGATCCCTTCCAAATCCTGGCTTTGTAAGGAACAGTCGTTACCATAGGGCAGTTTCATTAACATTTATGCTAAGTGCTTAAGGGAGACTTAATCGTGACCGCCAGAATGGCCAAATCACATACCGGCCAAATCACATACCGGCCAGAAATCGCATACCGGCCAAATCACATACCGGCCAGAAATCACATACCGGCCAAATCACATACCGGCCAGAAATCACATACCGGCCAGAAATCACATACCGGCCAAATCGCATACCGGCCAGAAATCACATACCGGCCAAATTACATACCGGCCAGAAATCACATACCGGCCAAATCGCATGCCGGCCAAATCACATACCGGTCAGAAATCACATGCCGGTCAGAAATCACATACCGGTCAGAAATCACATACCGGCCAAATTACATACCGGCCAGAAATCACATACCGGCCAAATTACATACCGGCCAGAAATCACATACCCACCAGAAATCACATGCCGACCAGAAATAACATACCGACCAGAAATCACATACCCACCAGAAATCACATGCCGACCAGAAATCACATACCGGCCAGAAATCACATACCGGCACAAGACAAGCTTAAGGAAAGGAAGCGGAAATTGCGTAAATGTCCTGGTGCAAAATGATTCATGTGTGAAACGAAGATAATGGTTAAACATTTTAAATCTATGCGTCAACCTTAATAATGGAAAGATCGTGAACTACAATAAATGTACAATCAGTTTCCCGTGTTCAACACAAACCACGGAGGAACTAAGAAAATACATAGTGTTATACATTAGAACGGAAAAGTCAACTTTTATCAATGATGCCGCAAAGACACAATGGATGATTCAGGCGCATATATTTAATCAGTATTAAAATGAGTTAAAGTGTATCTTCACCCTAGTTTTATCAGCGGTCTTCTTCATCTCTGAACACATCATCGTCATCATGGTGGTTGACACCGTGACCCTCGAACTTCGTAGGAACAAGGGTCACATTTCTGTACGTATGTATGTATGTATGTATGTATGCTTGAGTTTTACGCCGCACTCAAAACGACTAGAAGTCATAAGAATGTATATTTATTCCTTGTCTTCTTATGGCAGGGCGAGTCCATGCCACCCAAGTGCTGCCACTACTGTACCATCATACCTAAAATGAGACCTCTGAAAAAAACTGGTTATGTAGGTAGGAACTTTTTTTAAAAAGCTTTTTTTTCCTACCTATTTTTTGATATGCTGGGGCGGGGGAGGGACATAATGAAGTAAGGGCTTAACAGAGATACATGTACTCTCCAGTAGTGGAACTATAAAGAAAGCGGCATCTTCTTGTGACAGAAGTCCAGGCCTCCACTAATTACTTGATTCTTAAGGTTGACCAATGCTTTGATCTTAAACATGAATTTAATGTCATCAGAAATACGTCTCGATGGAGCCGAGCGATTTTAATGGATTAAGTGCCCAAAGATTTAGACTCCTAATAGTCATGTCAAAGACCTGGATTATCAATAATATGTTCATTATCTGACAACAAAGGGAACAAAAAGATTGCAGATTTAATATCTTAGCTAACTCAACCCAGAATAGATATGTTATGTTCAGTTGACACATTCATTTATTAATGCAAGAAGCAAATAAAATAAGTTTTTTCACATACTTTAATTGAAATGGCTGAAGAGCACAAAACTAAGAAAAGTGTGGATATACATGCATACTGTATTCCATAAAGTTTCATGCCATGTAAACACTGAGCCTAAAAGACGACGTATTTCCGATGTGAAAATGAAAAAATGCCTAGCAATACACTTTGGATAAACATGAAGGTACATTTCACTCCCTTATGAAATAAACATTTAGCTGACATGTTAATGAGTAGCAGATAGCCTTTTATCCTTTTGCTTTCATTAAAGAAATCAATGTGGGTGTTGCTAGGGTTTGCACATCGTGTACGGAGGGCAATAAAGTTTAAAGAAAATCCTAAAGAAAAGTCCCTGCGTGTAATATTTCTGATGGCCATCAGGCCGTTATCAATTGTTAGTGTATCGAAGAGGGACGATTTTAGATACATTTGTGTGTGACGACACCACGAGGCATGTTTGAAATATTTGTTGTTTCGCATTCCCACTCGTTTTAAGTTTGGTCATTTTGTTTTGAACCTGCAAATAACGCGAGTTGTTAGGACATCAGCGTTTGTGTTTGTAAGCGTTCAAATGTATAAATACGTTTGCATTTGTTTGAGTTTGATTATTCCAACTGTTGAGAAAGACAGGAACACACGGCATCTGGCCACCTTTTACTAGTGCTTATTCAGTTCTGCAGCCAATCTGGGATGAACGGATTAAGCCATTCCGTTAACTATAGTTATATTTACATATTTGATTGGCGTTTTACGCCGTACTCAAGAATATTTCAATTACGAAATACTACCAGCATCACGACGGGAGGAAACCCGGAAGAGCCCACGGGAAACTCACGATCAAATTATAGTTATTTGTGTTCAGTACTCATCAGTGCAATAATATATGAAATGTACTCATATTTATTACACAATTTTAGCAATTACAAGTGAAAGTAGAACGTGCGTGTTAAGTTGCAACAGATTCTAAACGATGTCTTCTATGTAAAAGGGTTAATACGCTGCTGGAATGATATTTGTTGTGAAATTTAACCCAGAAATACAGATATGTACTCTTCCATTCATCGACCTGGAACTTGGTCTTTTCCAGTGTGGTTTACTTAACATGTCACAGCTGTATGCTACAAAAAATGTTTATCATTAATCCCGATCTTACTTTAACTTCATATCACCGAGTCTTAATGCCTCATCACATCATAACGACCGAAAATGTTACATTTAATGCCTCATGACATCATAAAGAGTGACTGTTACATTTAGTGCCTCATCACATCATAAAGACTAACTGTTTCATTTAGTGCCTCATCACATCATAAAGACTGACTGTTACATTTAATGCCTCATCACATCATAAAGACTGACTGTTACATTAAGTGCCTCATCACATCATAAAGGCTGACTGTTACATTAAGTGCCCCATCACATCATAAAGACTGACTGTTACATTTAATGCCTCATCACGTCGTAAAGACAGAAAATGTTACATTTAATGCCTCATCACATCATAAAGATAGAAAATGTTACATTTAGTGCTTTATCATACCAAAGACTGAAAATGTCACGTTTAGTGTCTCTTCTCATCATAAAGATAGAAAATGTTATATTTTGTGCCTGATCACACCTTAAAGATCTAAAATGTTACATTTATTGCCTCATCACATCACAAAGACCGAAAATGTTACATTTTGTGTCTGATCACACCATAACGACTGAAAATGTTACATGAAGTGTTTCATCACATCATAAAGACTGAATACGTGACACATAGTGCCTTTGTAACCACAAAGATTAAATATCTTACTTTGGGGGTCTTCTATTGCACCACAGCAAGGCTTCTGCAATCTCTGTCCTCATCAGGACCGCCATTTTGACATGTCAATTTGCACCAGTTCGGAGCAGTTAACACGGCTGTTTCTAAAGATGCAAAAACGGACAAATTCATCACAGTATTATATATTGTTCATTTGTTATATGGGTGTTTACGTGGTACTCAAGAAAACCGGACACAGCCTGGGAAAACTTGAACTAACTTTGTTAGGAGTCTCCTCAGTCATTGAGCTGTGCTGGCACCAAGTGCATTTAAGTGATTGAATTCTATTATTGGTTTCACGGACTACATAGATAATCGTGGAAAGATTTTCTTACTCTTACTCACCAATAAAATATATATACATTCTTTGAAAGGACTACTAGTTTAATCTCTACTTGTCTGTGACGTCATCAGCACCTGAAATGTTTCACAATGCAAATCACAGTATCTTCGAACGAATGACTGCATTTTACTAATTAAAAAAGGTAGGGTAGTTCTGAGTACGGATTTTACTGGTCTTTCTGCTGGCGATTGTTTGTTCGTGCATTTCATTCATTTGAGGTAAAAGCAAAGTTACTGTTCGAACTGGTCACCTGAATATTAAATTATGCTCTTTCACTTGAAGTTTGGGCTCTAAAAATGCACTTTCAAACGCAACTCGAATGAAGCAAAACTTTAAGCGTGACACAGTAACTTCTGAGAACCGTTCACCGTAACCAAGGAATTCTACTTGCCATGTTAGAGAAAGAGCCAAGATATTATATTAGTAAATTTTCTGATTGTAAACATAATGGTGAACACTTCGAATCTGAATTTTCACTTATCAATTTACTTACCCCGGGGCTGTGTGTTTCTCGAACACACGGGGTTGTATAGTGTACAGCTGAAGATTCCGGCACAGTAAATGTGCAAGTGTTACATTCCTGATCTCAGCGAGTTGCTCTGAAACAGGGCGAAAGAACGGGACTGCCTGTCAGAACATACAGCATGACTGTTATGACCGCTAAAGGGGCATTTAAAACACCCCGTTTCCGCACAGTGAAATATTCTAGAGTACCGCGTAAGGCACCAAAGAAATAAATACAGGAAATCATATTGGAACGAACAGTGTGTTCTTGGGATATACCGTGTATCCATGGCCATGGGATACTTCGGTACCAAGGCTGATAACTACATCACCAAAATAACAATATTCACCAAACTGGGTTCAGGGAACTTCACCGATTTTTTTTAGAATATACTTCACATTTATAGGAAATGAATTATAATGCATTGAATTCATTCATGATTCTCATAGGGACCCATTACCTAAAGTAAAGGCCTGTGGTGTAGAATTGGCCTCATACCAAAACCTGTCCCCGTAACGGTATTTGAAAAACTGCCATCCAAGCATGTTTGCGAAAAGAGGACCGACTGCTGCGCCCGGTAGAGGGCTCTCTGACACGCCACCTGTCCAAAGGTCCACATCATCGGGGTTTCTGTCGGTGGTTTAAGCAAAACCGCAAAAGAAATGAAATCCAAAAAGGGATTATTTATTTACTTATTTGATGGTATTTTATACCGTTTATTTCACTTATACAACGGCGACCAGCGTTATAGGTGGTCGAAGAGCCCGTTGTAAAAATGGAAACAAAACTTCTTTCTTAATAAAGAATTTAGATCCGACCTAGGAAACGTGGTACCTTTCCATTATACACGGAGATGAGTAGTTACAATAAACCTGTATCTGACGTAAATTGACATTCATGTCGTCGATGCTCTGTTTTAACTCTCTATCCTGTAGTGTTGTATATTTAAGGATAACAGTCCACAAAGATTTTTCCAAATGAAGACATTCCACTTATTTGTACTACCAGTTATAAAAAAGATTTTATCGACTGGCGACCAGTGAGGTTGGGACTGGAATAAAGCTCTCATGGATTCCTCTAGGGGTTTCATAAAGTTGAAGATGGTTTCTTTAAACCTGACCGCCACCCTACGGGAAATAGTCTCGAGTATGACGTTAGAAAGCACATACCCGGTTAATAAATGTACATTGTTTCAAGATCGAGCCATAATTCAGGTTCTTTTTTCTGTTAAGATAAAGTAGCGTCATAAAACATCCGTTTGGTATTCTTTCGGGAAAGGGTAAGGCGTATTAAAGCCAAAAAAAAAACAACCGAATCATGGTCTAGGGAGGAATAAATCGTGTCCAGATGATATACATACTACAGCCTTCACAAAACGTAGCCTAAACTTCATGGAGTCAGACATTTCTTCACCACAAATGCTTAATGAGCAATCTACTTTAACAATACTGCTTGGCAAAGCCAGGCTATCGTCGTGGCCAGATGCAAAAAAATACAACCTCTGTACTTACGAGTAAATTTGCTGTAGTAATTCCACCGTGTGTGAAGACATATCTGAAAAGCCACTAGATGAATTCGTAGAGAATTCTGATGCCACGGTGAGCTCGAACATATCTCTCAGGTTATTGTAAGGCGGCAACCCATGGTCTCTTCCCCGCTGTATGTTGAATGCGGGCAGATCGAATCCGTTTCCGGATCTGGTCTGGTACAGTTTGTTGACAAGAGTGCCCGTCACAACACGACTCACGTCGTTACTCGCGTCAACAAGTGTTCCGCGCATAAACTGTTGTTCGTGCATCAAGTAGATATTAGACCTGAAGAACATATCCTCCAGCTGAAGCGCTGGTCCGTCGGCTGGCTTGTACAGCTTATCAACCAAATTAAAGTTAGATCGCATGAGAGAGTGTCCGAAACGAAAAGCGGCCGTGGCGACTTCGTTTGTTGTGGACGGGTCAATGGAAGGGTCATATCCGGTGAAATAGCCGTCGTCCGCTAGGCGGAGTTGATATCGTGTCATGGCGTCGGAGCCTAGCGCTAGAGGGAGCCATTCGCTATACGTCACGTGTTGGATCAGGGCTATGACTATCCTCCGGGTTTCCTGATACAAAGTCTCATCGTCCCATGTCGGATTTTCCTCGGCCAGAAGACGGGCTAAACGATTATGCTCCCTAAACCAGAGCGTTTCTATCCCGGTGAGGCCTGCATAGACAGTCACGCGGTCGTCCCCTGAGCACAGAGAGAGCAAAGACTTTAATAAGTATGCAGCTGCATGGTACCGAAGTATGTTCATTGAACAGCAGTCGTAGTCCAAATTTATGCCTAGTTTTCAAGTAAAACCATATTTCCCAAAATGTCTTCTTCATTGGATGAAGATGTCAGTTTGATTGAGGACTGAAAGTAGCCACTGAAATTGCAACCCAGGGGTTGGACTTTCTTAGAGTGAAGGCTATATTCTTTCTAGTAAAGTGTACAGCCTTGTAACTTATCAATAAATTCACCGGATAAATCCACACAAAAGAGCATGAAAGTAAATGTCAAAAATAATTATGTAGCTATAGAACAACCGAATACGTCTTTTGCGATGGAAATGGCATCACAATGTGTAAATGTCTCTTTGTATTCATATGGTAGGCCTACATCAAAGTTTTCTCCCATGGGATTCGGATTAGACATGAAGGGCACGTGGTTTGTGTTTAATCACCTCACCTGACTGCCTGCTGGTATATCCCTGTTTCTGTCACATGGGGTTGGATGAGACCTGAAGATCAGGTGGTTTGTACTTAATCACCTCACCTGACGGCATGGTGGTATATCCCTGTTTCTGTCCCATGGGGTTGGAGGAGATCTGAGGACCACGTGGTTTGTGCTTACTCACCTCACCTGACTGCATGGTAGTATATTCCTGTTTCTGTCCCATGGGGTTACATGAGATCTGAAGACCAGGTGGTTTGTACTTAATCACCTCACCTGCCTGCATGGTGGTATATTCCTGTTTCTGTCCCATTGGGTTACATGAGACCTGAAGACCAGGTGATTTGTAGTTAATCACCTCACCTGCCTGCATGGTGGTATATTCCTGTTTCTCTCCCATGGGGTTGGATGAGACCTGAAGATCAGGTGGTTTGTACTTAATCACGTCACCTGACTGCATGGTGGTATATTCCTGTTTCTGTCCCATTGGGTTACATGAGACCTGAAGACCAGGTGATTTGTAGTTAATCACCTCACCTGCCTGCATGGTGGTATATTCCTGTTTCTGTCCCATGGGGTTGGATGAGACCTGAAGACCAGGTGGTTTGTACTTAATCACCTCGCCTGACGGCATGGTGGTATATCCCTATTTCTTTCCCATGGGGTTGGATGAGATCTGAAGACCAGGTGATTTGTTCTTAATCACCTCACCTGACTGCCTGATGGTATATCCCTGGGGTTGGATGAGACCTGAAGACCAGGTGGTTTGTGTTTAATCACCTCACCTGACTGCTTGGTGGTACATCCCTGTTTCTTTCCCATGGGGTTGGATGAGACCTGAAAGCCACGTGGCTTGTACTTAATCACGTTACCTGACTGCATGGCGGTATATCCCTCTTTCTCTCCGATGGGGTTTGGATGAGACCCGAAGGGCAGGTGATCTGGCTCAGACATGGCAAGCTCTCCTGAGTGTTACAAACGAAACATGTCCACTTATTCTTTAGAGACTATTTTACCAATGTGTCAAAGGAATGACAAAAGAAAGTTCATATATTTTTCTAGTATGTATAAAAAGACCACAGCATGAAAAATAGAGACCAGCGACGACAGTGTGGTAGTTGGCAAGTGATCACATGTTACGTGTGAAATCAATTTTTAATTTACCTCAAGCTGGGATCTTTCGAAACTGTTCAGGTAAATGTTTACAAAGTAGCAATTTACAAGCCCCTTACAACATGGCTTAAGCAGAGTTAGGGGGAGAAAGTGAGTAATGATGTTGATTGTAATTTATTCTAGACGCCACTGATCTACAATTTCTCAGAATGTTGTACAGCGTGTTTTATTATAAGGATATATGATAATCACATTTATTCGAATAGCGGTCCACCGAAACGGTATATAAGAGGGTAAAAATGGAACACACACATGCTCCATTTCCCGACTTCAAAAATGACTTTACAAGCACTGTATACGATCTTCCTAACTTGTTAGGAAGCTGAGTTGTGACTCGGGGCACACGGGCAATTTAGTTTTGGCTTGAAGTTATAACTTTCTGGTAGTTTAACCAGAATGTGATTCTAAATCATTAAGGCCTCTGTAAGTTAAATCTCGGCACTTCTTTTCATTTATGCCTTCTGGGGGTCGGGGGGGGGGGGTATAATTTGGCATGATACTGACCTGCTGTGAATCGGCGAAGAAAGGCGGCCTTTTGCCGGGTTTGTCCGTACACACTGCTTCCATCGATGAAGGAAGAGGCTTGGTTCAGTTGCTCACGCTGACCTAGTTCGCATCCAGGATATAAAATAGTAAGTAGTTGTTTAATTGGTCTCCGTTACTCATTAACAACTCTCGAGCTTTGATCTAAGGGTCGCACTTCATCGTGCTATCGCATTGATTTATTTATGTATTGGATTGGTTTTACGTCGGACTCAAGTTTATTTCACTAATGCGACGACGGTCAGCATTATGGTCGGAGGAAACCTGGCAGTACCCGAGGGAAGTTTACTGGCAGACCTTCCCATATAATACCAGCAGTACATTTAACCTACTGGACGTCATACACGTTGCTGGCCTTCGGGGTTGATCATTACTTCTAAAGTGCATGTATCTTCCGTGGCTAATCTACCATTCAATATTTATTATAAGACACTGGCACCCCCAAATAGAGACTTTCGTCAGAATGAATAGTTGATTAAAAAAAACCATCTCATTAAACATAACGTGCAGATGGACCATTTAATACTTTACTTTCATTGTACACTTGCCTTACTAGTGATTAAAATCTCTATTGTGCCATTACCGTATTGCTTTTGTCAGTGAAATAAACTGCCACTGATATCCATCGTTCTGTTTTTCGACATACAATGATAGTTACATGCATTACAAGGTTATAGGTGCGTATCAGACTTATAACGTTGCCTGGTTCTCGTTTTACTGCAAATCGTGTCAGAATCGTGTCAGAATTTGGTTGAAGATAAGTTCAGAAATATAATTCTCATTTGCTCGAGAAAACATCATTTACATGTGTCTTACGAAGTAAAATCTCAAGTACAATTTGTCCAGGTACGCCTAAACCAGTAGTTCTCGAAATAGAATTTTTCTCGGTACGCGTAAACCAGCAGTTCTCAAAGTAGAATTTGTCCAGGTATGCCTAAACCAGTAGTTCTCAAAATAGAATTTGTCCTGGTACGCGTGAACCAGCAGTTCTCAAAGAAATGGATAAAGCTCTCACCTTGTCGACAGTTTAAGTCTGTTACTGGCGCAGATCTAGGAAAGTTGAGGCACTTACGCCCCCAAGCCTGGAAAATGTCGTTCTCGGGAACATCAATGTTGAAACATTTACCACTGACATAAAAGAAAAAAAAATCATAAATTATAGTGTGAAATGATCGTATAACCTCTGAAAGTATGTTCTTTTTACATTGAAATACCTTGACATGTTTACAGTAAAAAAAGAACAGAAATCTTTCACAGAGATCTCTCTCGACACACTGATATCGTGGCCAATGAAAATGTCTTAGTTTACTGTCTACTTTATAGCTGAGTTTTTCTTCCCTGAATATCTTAACGGGAAGGACCAACTCATCACAGAGGCCCTCTCAGAAAATAGTGTATAATGCCATTTGCGTAAAATTTAGAAAAGCTAATCCAGTGTGGTCGCCACATAACTGAAACATTGTTAAATATGATGTTAAAACCCAGGCATACTAATTCAGTGGACAATGAGAATACAAGAGGAAGTAGCCATGCATTATCTAAACATTTCTTTACTCTGGTAAATTAATAGAAAATTTTGCCGGCAAGAAGGCAGACTTACGTCGGAATAACTTGGTTGCAGCAGTCAATCACAGACTGACGGTGACCTAGAGGTAGAAAAAATGTTAGTCGAAAACCACGTGACGTGTTTGAATAAAGGGCTGAAACTTACAGGCTATCATATGGGCATGGAAAGAACACATGTATACATGTACCATCTAAAAGTGTTCTTTTTGCTCAAATTATTATTTACGCTTCACATTGTAGACTGAGAAACTTGTGAGTCTTTAAATTTAGATTTCAAAGGAAACCACTAAATTTTTGCCTGCCCGCTAGATCTGGTTTTTCCGAAGTGTGTGCACTTCACTCCTGAAAGGGGTAATCGATATTTCAGTCAATAAACAAAAAGACAAAGAATTTGCCTAGATGTATAAGAACTGGAATTCTAGCCCATCCTTATCCTAGCACTCATAGTTGTAAATCTTAACATATGTCAGTACAACTGTCCAGTTAAGCTGCAATTACAAGAAGTTGTAAATACACACCAACTAGAACACGATACAACGTAATACAATGCAGTACAATACAATACCATGCAATACAATATAATGATGTACAGCACGGATTTTAAACGTGGCCCTTGTTCCACAAAGCAATCGTAGAATAAGTTGATTGTATCTAGCATGACAACCCATGTAAAAGACAGGTAGCCATGGTAGTTACAATCAACCTACGATTGCTTTGTTGAACAGTGGCCAGGGCTATGCAACGATAGTGTCATGGCAACCGGCGAATCCCGGCCGATCTACCTTTGCCAGGAGCGCGATCTGTGATGTCGTGGGCGATAAACTGACCCCAAATGGAGAACATGAAGGTTAGGTGAGACTCGTAGCGAGGTGTCGTATTCAAATGATGGAATTGTGTGCTGATCGCACGTGCGCCAGGTAACTGGGAGCCATCACGTGATGTGCTTCTCGGCAACTCTCGTAAGCCGGTTGGATCTGGAAACAAAGGGGTAAAATGAAAAAGGTAATGTTTGGATTGCTTTGGCGTAGAAATTAAAGGAGAGGACAAAACTTATATCTTATTTAATTGTCAGAATTCACTATATGCTACGTACATGTATAACGTGTTTTGGTGATACGCTTTTAGGTCTATTGCTCTATTTCATTTCTCACTTCTTTGGTAGTCTGAGATGAACGTTGTTTTGGAAAATGCATGTAATTGGTCTTCTACTGATCGACACGCAACGCCTGTTAATATTTGTATTGTCTTTTCGATGCTTAGTAGACTACCAAATACAAATCCATTTAAAATACTCTGAAACAACACAGCACAGTCAGGCAAAAGCAAACTGTTTCTTCCAAACAATGTCGTGTTTGGCTAAAATCGCAAGACTGTTCACACTTTGCGAACTGGTTGAATTTTGCCATTTGCGTTGGTTGGCCTACTGGCTTCTTTCTCGGATATGTGCAAATATTACTGAAATTTACCTTGTTCATAATACGGTGGTAACTCTCTAGGAAAGGGCGTAAAGCCTGCCCCCAAAAGCGGGTTATTTAAGTTGTTACAAGACCCATCAATTGTTCGATATTTGGAGAGAGAGCAGTTTATGGCTACCGGTAGCTTGAAAGGACAGCTGATATTCAACGTCAAGGTATCTGGGTGGTGAATGACCTCATCTGGCGTGAGAGGCAAACCTCTGGAACTGTCAAATAGAGAAGACTATAGGGAGTAAAGCCACAGTAGCGGCGACAGTGTGATACTTGGCACTTAGCCGTGCACAAAGCGATACAGGCCTAACATGCATAACGCATTATTATATTTGTGGTATAGTTTTGTAGCGCTAGTGCCTCGTGACCCAGGTGCCCCTCACCCGTGCGATCGTTGTGGGTTCAATTCCAGCCCATAATGGCTTCATCTCGTCGTACGAAGGAAGGTCTACCAGCAAGCTGTGGATGGTCGTGGGTTTAGCCTGGGCTCTGCCCGGCTGCCTCCACCAAATAATACTGGCCGTCGTCGTATGAGTGAAATATCTTGGAGTACGGCGTAAAACACCAAATCAAATCAATATTTGTACAAAATTACACCTACTAAACATCCCAAGAGCTACATGGTTGTTATTCAAGTAGGAGCCTAGGCCCCTAAAGAAATAAAAAAAAAAAATAGTGTAGTATTTTAATACCAGAGGTAGAGAAGTGGATGGTGGATAAGTTAAGATATCTGTCCTGCAAAGGCTATGACACACTCTCAAGGCTAAATCTTGGCACAATCCTGACTTTGGAATGTTCTACGTTTAAGCTACAGGTTTCAATTATTACGTGGCCTTTACGAGCATCTCGTGTGAGAAAACCAGTCAGTTACTCGCCAAACGCCAGTGGTTTACTCCTGTGACTCTGATTACATGTAGGCTATGTTCACACATGAAGCTGACAGTCGTCGTAGAAGGGAAATATTCAAGACTACGGCCTTGGACTCCAATGTTTGACATAATCAACCAACCTTTCAATCAATCAATCAATCAGTTCAATGCCTTAATGAGTCGGTTTAGTCACCTTATTTCATTGGCTATCCAATGGATAGCACGGCTTTTCTGCTCAATCTCGTGTACGTCTAAAGGACTCTCGGAAAACAGAATCGGTTCGGCTGTCTGGAAATCGGTCACTGCTTTATCTATACCTGAAATCAGATGCGCAGTGAAAATAGTTAACCGTAAGCGGCAGGCAAGCGCCTGCCCATGATGCTTTTCGGTATTGTTAGTTCTGAGGAATAGAATAACTGGAGAGGCAGCCATGTTGTTTCTCAACAGTCGACACGATATTGCTGCAATATTTCCAAGGTTGGTTGACGTCATAGTCGTTCATTCTCAAAAGCAGACGGTAGTCGTGAAATCCTTTCTTGTCACGTGACATGTTAGTATTTCTATCTACCACTTCACAGGCCATATATACTTAATGGAATAAATGCTGACTGACGATTTTTTCTGAGTTATTAACAGACTGGCTGTTGAAAATTTAAGAAATAGAATCTGATTAACCGTGTGATTTAGTTTCATATGTGGACTAAACTTCTGAATTGCAGTATGTAAAAGATAATAGTTATGTAAGGTTGAGGTATCACAAAGTCGTCAATCCCTTAATTTGCTGTCCTTTTTTTTTCTTGGTCTCGATGGCGTATTGGTAAGAGCGTCTCCCTCGCAGTCATGAGATCCGAGATCAATCCCGAACAGTTTATACCAAAGACTTACAAAATTATATATTTGTTGCTGCCTGACTAAAGCACTCAGCAGGGTGAAGTTAAAGCACGGAAACAGGACAAGTCATGTCTGGTGTCTTCGGTATGATGTTTCAGTGGCAGCAGCACTGGCGACATGGACTCGCCCTTACACAAGAAGACACAGTATGTATACATTTCTCGTCGTCGTCATATAACTGAAAAATTGTTGAGTACGACGTAAAACCCAAGCATACATACCTACCTACCTACCTACGGACCGGTACATATTTAGTCAGACGTATCGGACTGTGTAAACAGGCTGGCCTACCTGTAGAATGCCTAGATTCCATCACGGCGTTCTCCCCGTTCACCTTGGCAATGGCGCTCCTTATTACAGAAGCAATCTCAAGGTTAAGGACACTTGGCAAGGCAGCCATGGAGAGCTATAAAAAGCAAATCACAAGGATTGTTGTAATGGAGAGGACATGTATCAACCAGCTCAAGCCGAGGACTGCAAGGATGGTCAGATAACGCCATGTTCTTAATGTGTTTGAGCAACAACGCTTTAATGTAAGATCTGACAGATAAGCAGAGTGGGGACCAGATAACAGTACGTGTAAGTAGAGCAGGAGCGCAATATATAACAACTTCGCTTCATATTATAAAGCTCGTGCCTTGCTGTTGAACAAAGCGAAAATTCAGATGAAAAAAAAAAGGAGATAACAAAAAAAAAAAAAAAAAAAAAAACAAACAAAAAAACGAAACAAAGGGTAATGTCTCTGCCTAAACTTTTCACAATGATGTATACGTAACCAAGTAGCTTACTCACGCTAGGGAGGATGGAGACTGTCAATAACAGCACGAGGAAGTTCCTGAAACAAAATTAGACGCCAAATTTATATCTGTAACTGTGTCTTGTAACTGATAAAGGCTAACCCCAAACGGATCAATATTACAACAGAAATTTTGGCGTCAAAGCCGACATTCGTGTACCATCCGTCAACCAAGCTGAACGTTCCCGGTCAGTAATCGCCAGGCCAGTTTCCAAACCCACAAATAACACAAACCACCATGGACCCAATAAAATATATAGAACATAAAATTAGGGTGGATTCATGCAAAGAGAAGCAGTCAACAGTGTTGAATGAATGTTCTAGGCGGATGAATAAAATCACTTTCTAAATCGCGTACCATTTAGTATTCATGTATACGGTGTCGATAATCAAATATGTATCTCAATTGTGCTTTGATTGCAACTGTTCATATATCCAACGTGGCGATCATATTCAACGCGGTAAACATACGGCCCCTATCCCCGGGTTATGCGGAAGTACACACAATTATGAAGCAGAATTGTACACACTCCGTCCGTATTTACTGCCAAGAGAGGCGTAATTGTTGTAAAATTTAAGAAACATAGAGTGAAGGCGTTGGATGGAATGTCTTTGACGCACTAGTTTTTGTAGTAACAACTTGCGACGTTGATTGACATCATCACACAGCACACAGGATCTAAAGTTACAAGGCGAGATATGTATACACTATATGCAGGACCGTTCGCTATATTGCTATCCAAGTAGGCATAATCCACAATATCAAAATCGAAAGTATTGCACCAAAGTCCGTTGGTGTGGCAGGAAATTTGGTGTCACAGGAAACAACTGTCGTCTTTGTACAGGTACAAGTCCAGGTAAGATGTACTATCTGGAAAACCTGTTTCCAGCATAGAGTATGTATGTATGCTTAGGTTTAATGTCGTACTCAACAATTTTTCAGTCATATGACGACGATGAGTCCTTAGAATGTATATATACTGTGTCGTCTTGTAGCAGGGTGAGTCCTGACGCCAAACTGCTGCCCCCATGCAGAAGACACCGGACATGACACACCACCCAGTCACATTATACTGACACCTGGCTGATCAGTCCCGTTTCCTTGCTCTAACCTCTCAGTGCTGAGAGAGAAGCAACGCAGCAGGAAGTGCAATTTTTAAAGTCTTTGGTATGATTGGCTTGGTTTGAACAGGACACCTCATTGACGAAAGGTCTGCTGAATTCCGACAGCGGTCTTGAATAAGATCGTTTTGAATAAGATCGCCACGTTGGATACATAAACAGTTGTAATATAAGCACAAATGAAATTTATATTTTGGTAAACAACAACTTTATAACTTAGCATGGTAAACGGTTTGGATTTAAATCATCCAACATTCTTTTGTGCCTTTCGGTCATCATTGAAAATTATTTACTGCTGACTTTTGCATAAATCAGTCTTTCTGTGTCACTTTATACACTTCGTTAGGTATTTGGTGGTTGATGTTAAACTTTGTTTTGGAACCTGGTATTGTGCTCATTGCCCCGGAACGCCCATTTTGATTGACGGTTGGTTTACCAATGTCCCTTTTGACGCCTAGATCAACCGGCAAAGGGCGTCCTGGATTATAAGTCCTGGATTAAGGCGTGTTGCATGGATTTTGCAATTGCAATTCACCAAAGGCCTACTGGATTCGAACAATAGCACTATTTCGCAAAGGGCGGTCTTGATTAGAACATAAGACATAATTGGCCAAGGGCCCATCGAATTGGAACACCGGACCTAATTGGCCATGGGCCTGCTGAATTGGAACACCAGTCCTAATTGGCCATGGGCCAGCTGAATTCAAGCAAGAGGAGCTGCTTAGCCAAGGGATTGTCTTGTGCATCGCGAGAGACACCTTAAACCACTACGACTGGATTAGATCAACGAAACCACCACGACTGGATTAGATCAACGAATGGGTCGATTGATTGATAAGGTAACTACTTTCTACTTACCACATATTCATGCGACGTAAAGCAAACACGGCAAACAGGTGTGGAGTTGTGTCAGTACAACAAATATGAATATGATTCCCAAAAGTTGGCTGGAATAAGTTCGATAATAAAGCATCCGTTTCTTCGACAGTCTGTAACAGTGATTAAAACCGTCCTTCTCCAGCTGCCATTTACCTCGACAGTAATTCCCCACAATGTGTACAGACGGGTGCTAAAACTGTAGGACGAACAACAGGCAACCTATACAAGTTTACTCGTACATTCGTTGTGTCATACCTATCTAGAAGGAAATTGACTGCTTACGCTATTTTAATTGCAGTAGGCCTGTGTTAATAATAGAGCAGGACACAGGAAGATTTTTTTTATCTCCCAGCTCTGGGACTAACGTGACAGCTGTGATATTAGTTCTACAGTTTCTATACTATAAATGTTGCATGCTCGCGTCAGCCTACATGCACTGAACTTTGGATGTCACGACAACATGCCTGGAAGAATTAAGCTGCCTAGAGAATCGCCGCATATATTTTGTTTTCGGTATTCATTGATAATATTCTTTCCGTGATTATAATTTTTTTGTTTCATTCATTTACCCTGTCTTAAAGGTGGTTTCATTTCATTGATGTATAACGGCGTTCGAAAGAATTTTTCACAAGTATGACGACGATCTGGAAATCGGATAAAGAATTGTTGGCCCACAAATTTCATCGTGGAAATCTGCAATTAACTTAACTTGGAAGTGTTGGTGATTTTGCGGTTCGACTTTATATCTACAGTTTGTAACTTTAACAAATTAGGCAGTATATCTACAATTTAGATAGTTGCCTTGCAAAACAAATATACAGCAAACATGACTACGGTATGTTACAAGTAGGCCAGGTAGAGTTACCGTGGAAAAGTCATGCACCTTTTTGTGCGCTGTAAAACAAATGGGAAAAATAACCCGTGCTGTCTTCAGTTGAATAGGACAATAATCTGACTACACCGCAAAAACAGAAACATCCCAGCACAGGTCTTTACCTAATTTAACGTGTCATGAAGGTGGTTTCAAGCTAAAATGTAAGTGTTAAGGACCTGAACAATGCCCATGATGCAATCCGATTATATAGACCACAATCCGCGGGGCCTCCTGAAACGCACGCGATTTCGGGTCACATGGGGTGTAACTTCCGGATCGTGATATTATACGACAGACGGCAAGAATATCCTGGTCAACTGCTTACTTGAAACATAAGCTGTTTTGTTGCTGATATAGAAATAACCTGACGAGTGATGACAAGCACTATGCAATGTACATGTACCAGCACAACAATACTTCATTTACACCATCATCATGTACGATAATGTGCAAAAATCCCGGTGGAAATCATTTATAGTTTTGAAGGTTGTAGGCCTGTAATGATCAGAGTGGATAATCAAGCTGTATGGTAGCTGAATGACAACACATGGATATTTAAATCGCTTTGTTTCTGACATGCATGTGAACGATTTAATAATTTTGTTGTTTTGATATAGGGGTGTCGAGGATCTACGTAAAGGAGACCACTCTCCCATTTCCTGGTTCATTTTATAGGCGAGGAACCATGCAGTTTCGGACTAGTGGTAAACAAATAATGTTTAGCATTTTCTTTAATTTAACGAAAAGGCCATCTGGAAGTTTTCAGAAGGAAGGTCTGAGTACAAGTGAACATCCGGTATGCAACCACCATCAATCAAACTACATGTACAAATAATATTACAAAGTTATCTGCGGTCACCAAAATAATGAAATTTCAGTATTTTGGGCATGCGAACGAAGTCATAAGTTTGATTTCAAATCTATCAGTATCTGTCCCACGTTTCACACGATATCAGGTGACGAGCTCCAATGTTCTAATTGCTTTAGAAGAAAACGTTTTCAAAATTGTCCGTAGAGCATTGGTAAGGATCAGTCTTAATTGGATAGAATTGCAAGCATTATGTCGGGGGAGGGGAGGTAACTTGGTGATATCTGACATTGAAACTGATTAATAATCAGGGCTATTCAATATTGTGCGAAATATCTGTATTAAGTATAACGGTGAATTATCGGTCTAGTTTCCAGGGGAGTAGTTATAGGCGTAAAGTACAATGCAAGTACAATACCTGTAATGTCCATATATATATATATATATATATATGGATTATTCCTGTCCGTAAATACGAACTGCTCTCGTTACCAGGGCTACAGGGAGAGCATCCATCTTGAAATGTCTTCCTCATCTTTCGGTGACCTTGCACTTCGCGGTACTATCGTTATTCCCACAGCGCTCACATGTTAAAACTTGCGCACGGAGCTCACCAAGGAATCACTAAACCAAAGAGATTGCTACGAGAAAAAGTGTGGTATACAGGCATTGACAGGGACACTGAGACTCTAATCAGCCAGTGTATATTACTTGCCAGGCAAAGGCCCTAGCTCCGAAACCTCAACCTATTAAAATGACTAATGTACCCGGCAAACCGTTGAGCCATGTTAGTGCAGATTTCTGTGGACCTTTTCGTTCAGGCGAATACCTCTTAGTTGTTATCGATGACTATTCGCGTTACCTGGAAGTGGAAATTGTGAAATCGATCGATGTCGAACGCGTTATGGTAAAACTATATAGAATGTTTGCCACCCATGGTATCGTGGATGAAGTCAAATCTGACAATGTTACACCATTCAATGGACGAGAATTCTAGACATTTGCTGTTGGATTTCGACAGAGAAAAAACACTCCCTGTTGGCCAAAAGCTAGCGGAAAAGCGGAACGCTTCATGTACACAATCGAAAAAGCCGTCCAAACCTCTTGAGTTGAAGGGAAAAAACTGGAAAAAAGACTTTAAGCAGTTTTTACTGAACTAATGTGCGACACCTGATTCCATCACAGGGGTGTTTCCGGCAGAATTTTTGTTCTCCCGTCCCATTAAAACAAAACTGCCAGAGCCACAGACAGGCTACAGATGAAAGGAGAGAAACAGAGAGGAAAGAAAGCATGTTGCAGTCCAAGGATAGACAGAAGGTCAAAATGAAAGCCTACTTTGATGTGAAATCTGATGCTAAAACATCTGAAGTGCAGGTCGGTGATACGGCGCTACTAACTGCGAAGAAAAACGACAAACTGTCTACTCGATTTGACAAACACCCTTTAAAGGGGGTCTCCAAGAATGGAGCAATGGTAATTGTTCGAGGTACGAATGGTGAGCATCATGCTCGTAACTGCTCTCACGTGAAAAAGATTCACTGTTCCGTGATGCTCTCGGCAGACAACTTAATACCATCCGACGAAGACACCAATGATGATATCTGTGATGAAGCAAACCCCCAACAGGTTTCAACACACGAAGGTTGACCAAGTAGGCACAGAACCAGACCTGCCTATCGCAATAACTATACATGTATGCAGGTGTTTAGTTTGAGTGACTGATATTTTATTTTACTTTTTTCAGTTTCACAACATCTTCATAAAATTTGACAAGGCAATTGTGAATTGTCCGTTTATGTTTTCTAGACTCTACACCATTAAGTTAATTGCTATGTAATTACAAATGAAACCAAAATGCTTGCAGTAGTATTTATTGTGAAGACACGCAAATCGGTGTATCAGTAATGCGGGAGTAGACAAATGTATAAGTATTAATTCTTATAATGTTTGTTTTAAAATTTACTTGGTTTTGTTTCAACGAAATGCATGGTTCTGTCTAAAGAAAGGGAGGGATGTAATGTCCATACATGTAGCAGCACATGACTACCTGTCCGTAGATACGAACTGCTCCCGTTACCAGGGCTACAGGGAGATCATCCATATTGAAACACATTATCGAGAATACAGCTCCATGTGTCAAGCCCTATTTAGGCACGTTGTGTTCATCATTAAGTGCCATAAAGACATCATACTATCTAATAGCTTTTCTGTTCGTCGTCGAGGCTGGTCAGACGTATTGCATATAAAGGTAGGCGGTTCAGTGTTGGGTATTACAGCTTTAGAATGTCAGCATTCTAGTCAGATGTGTTTAATGTATATCAGTCAATCAAATCAGGCATTTAACATAATAAACAGCCAATGACGCAGTCATATATTTGGATCAAATCAACTGTCAAGGGATAAGCCGGGTCGTAGGGGCCTGGTTAAAGGAAGAGACCACCATTAAATGAATACAGGTCATCTGATATGCCATTTTGTGGAGATTTCCACGCTATTTTCATCTTTTTGTTTGCATTCTTTTAACAGTGAACCAACATTCTGGTTCTACAATGGAGTTTTTGGGCCACATTCAACGGGCTGAAGAAGAGTGATGTCACACATTCTTTTTTGCTACTATACATATGCTGATTAATATATTTCCTCAATAAATACATCGCCACGATATGGCTGAGATATTGCCGATGTGGCGTTAAGCCATAATCATTCATTCATCATTCAATAAATACAGATGCACGTGTAGTACTATATCTATATTCATACAAGACATTGGCGTGTGGCAATTGAGCACGTAAAAATAATTTGTGACGTAACTGTGCTTTAGTATGGTCCAAAAGGTTCATCAGAGCACCTCTATCTTTATTTCAGTTTTACTCAATGTGAAAAAATATCACCAATGAAAATAATGAAGACCATATGAGGAATCAGCACGAAATGATCTTTTACAAGATGTTTGCCTATTTTTTGGGGGTTTCTTTTTATCGTCTTTATTTATCTTGCTTGGTCTGTGTTTTTTTTTCTTTCATGTGCTCAATCGCTGTGTCATCCGCGACGTATGTATGTATGCATGCTTAGGTTTAACGTCGTACTCAACAATATTTCAGCCATATGACGAGGATTTCTTAGAATGTTTTTATTTGCTGTGTCTCCAGGGCGAGTCCATGCCGTCAAAGTGCTGCCGAACATTATGCCATAGACACTAGACAGGACACCCCAACCCAGTTATATTATACTAGACCAGTCCTGTTCCCTCGCTCTAACCTCTCAGTGCCGAGCGCCAAACGCGCAAGCAACAAGTACCATTTGTAAAGTCTTTGGTATGACTCGACTCGGGATTGATCCCGGATCTTCCGGCCTCGAGGCGGTCACTCGACATGGGCCAGCGAGGCGGTCACCACCCGAGATGTGGTTTCTGTCCCATTCATACACGAAAGATTCCCTTTCTCCAAATAATGTAAAGGCCGTGATTACAAGAAGGTGCTTTCCTTGTTTGGTCATGCGCCTTCTTGTGTGGTCACGTGCCTTCTTGTTTGTATACCCATTTTCTTCTTTGGTCGCCCAGCTACTTGTGTTGTCACTCACCTTCTTGTTTCGTCACACGCATTCTGGTTTTGTCACCCACATCCTTGTTTGCTTAGCACACATGACACCCACATCCAGTCATATTATACTACATTACTCGTGCTATGTATTAGTCGCACGCGTTTCTTCGCTGTGCTGGAAATAAGCCTTGAATTCATTGGCTTAGAACATCATTCCTTTATCGCTAAAGTGATTTTGCCAAGAACCAAGTCGCTTTATTCAGAGTAAGCCCTGTTTTCAGGGCAAGAATAATTGAATTGCGAGAAGTCGATACCACAAAGCGTACCATGTGAACAACGATTCAAGAGATACCGCTTATTCCACTCAAAATGATTAAGCATCGCAATATGCAAATTGTGTTTGAAAGCTCTCATCGCATTAGCCAAAACGTTCCATATTTGTTTGTTTGCGCGTCCTTCTTGGATCAGGTGACACACGCCCTCAAGTGAACGTGTGCGCTGCGATCATAGTTGATATAGGCAAAACTCCTTCATAGAAATGCATCAGAATCGCTTCGCAACTGTGATTGAGTACGCCAAATGCAATTCACGCTGTATAACATTCCCCCTTTTGGGGAATTCGATTTGAAGTTGCTTTCAGCGCTAAGAGGCTTTGATGTTAGAAGTGATTCTAAGACTGACAAACTACATGATTCTTGGTCGCTGTATAATAAAGCTTTTACTTCTGAATCCAAGTAGCCCTTGGAACAAAACTCAAAACCCAGACATAATCATCATCGTATATATATGGACATTGACAGATCTCCGATGAGCACATATCACATGGTTAGCACACCAAATAGCCTAAGGGTATTTCCGCAGAAAACAAATTTCCTGGGAATTTCCCTAGAGTGGACACAAGGTCCACGCAAACTTCGCCGAGAGTGATCATAAACTCCATGTGAGTTCCCCAGTGGACACGAAGTTCCTAGGAATTTCACCAGAGTGGTGACGAAGTCCATGTGAATTTCCCCAGAGTATACACACAAACTTCCCAAGAGTGTTCACAAGGTCGTATAGGATTTTCCCCTGGGTCGAATTTCCCCAGAGGTGTCACAAAGTACATGTACATGTGAGTTCCCCCTCTCCCTCCCCTCCCTCTCCCCCCCCCCCAGAAAACACAAACCCAATGAATTTCTCCACAGAGGTTACAAATTCCCCTACAGAGTACACAAACCCTACGAATTTCCCCATGGTGGAAACGAAGTCCATGTCACTTTACCTACTGCAGACACAAACTTGGAGTTTTCAATAGTGATTACAAAGTTCATGAGAACATTTCCAGAGTGGTCACAAATTCACCCATAGAGAACACAAACCCTACGAATTCATCAGAGTGGATACTAAGTAGATCAAAAAGTACATGTCAACTTCCCCAGTGATCATAAAAACCCTGTAAACTTCACTAGAGTGGTCACAAAGTCCCTAGAAAATTCCCCAGTGTGGTCACAAAGTCCCTAGGAATTCCCCAGTGTGGTCACAAAGTCCCTAGAAATTCCCCAGTGTCGTCACAATCCCTAAGAATTTCGCCAGTGTGGTCACAGTCCCTAGGAATTTCCCCAGCATGGTCACAGTCCATAGAAATTTCCGCAGTATGGTCATAGTCCATAGAAATTTCCCCAGTGAGGTCACAGTCCCCAGTGAGGTCACAGTCCATAGGGATTTCCCCAGTATGGTCACAGTCCCTAGCAATTTCCGCAGTGTGGTCACAGTTCTTAAGAATTTCCCGCTGTGGTCACAAAGCCAATGTGGATTTCCCTACAATGGTGTCAAAGTCTACGTGAATTTCCCCAGAGTGCGCCAACCTCTAGAAACTTCCAAAGTGTCAACACAAAGTGCCGCTTGAGAGACTGGGTTTATCTTTCTCACACTAATACACATCAGCATTATCCCTAGAAAGTCTACAAAGCAGTGGACAAACCTCTGGGAATTCCCAAAGTGTCGACACAAAGAGCCTCTTCACTGACCGGGTTTTACTCTCTCGGACAAATACATGTATATAACATTCATCATTTAGTAATAATAATAATAATAATACTTGATCAGCTACTTCTAGAAGTACAGTGTTTAAAATCCACATACATGTCGGTATCTTACTAAACAGTATACCGTTTATAACAATCCCATATTATATATACAAGTATTATAGTGTAACAAAGAAAGAAATACAATCAGGACACTGTCAAAGTCACACACCCTCCATTTCGTAAACTAATCCACCGCTAGATTTGAGACCCTGAGGAGGAAGTGGTCAGGGTTAGTGGAACAGACCACTTCTGTATCGGAGGTGATTTGAGAATATCCAGACTTTATTTCAGTTTTGTTATTAAAATACACATTAACCAGTGTTACAATGGTGCATGGTTAGGTGTAGGAAAAACGTTATTGTACACAGATTATAATGGTGGGGTTTGGGGTGGTTGGAGGAGGTTAGGAGGCAGTCTTAAGACTGGGCTCCAGGGGCAGGGGGCTCGCTAATTGTTAACTGGGCATATCCTATTAAACACTTGTCGTCTGGGGCGTCGTTTGGTTGGCAACCCGAGTTCTGAAAAGAGAGAAATGAACATGAAAACACATGTACATGTACCTTTCCAATGAAGCTGAATGTCTTCTGATGAGCTAGATCACCAGTGGCATGTCCGTAGGAACCATCCAGAATTCCAACAGGTACATTCATCCCAAGGGGCCTGTTTGACAATGAGGGTGTAATGCTACATCAAACGTAACCATCATGGCGGCACATCTCTACAGTATGTATCATCATGACAGTTAGGTTTGGCATAACTTACAATGTACATTCTGTTTGTAAAGTGGGCCCGTAAAGGTGTGCTTCACAACAGTAGTTTCTGGACAACCAGTCCACTACCATTCCACAAACTCACCACAGACACACCACTAGCAGACCAGAGAGAAAGTGGAGTAACTACAAGGGTTTGTGGATATGATGACCAGTAACCTCCTACAACCAGTCCACTACCATTCCACAAACTCACCACAGACACACCACTAGCAGACCAGAGAGAAAGTGGAGTAACTACAAGGGTTTGTGGATATGATGACCAGTAACCTCCTACAACCAGTCCACTACCATTCCACAAACTCACCACAGACACACCACTAGCAGACCAGAGAGAAAGTGGAGTAACTACAAGGGTTTGTGGATATGATGACCAGTAACCTCCTACAACCAGTCCACTACCATTCCACAAACTCACCAAAGACACACCACTAGCAGACCAGAGGGAAGCTCCTAGTTAACCTGAACGCGCGGAGTAACTACAGGGGCGTGTGGACATGGTGACCAGTAACTTTCTACAATCAATCCACTACCATTCCACAAACTCACCACAGACACACCAATAGCAGACCAGAGGGAAGCTCCTCGCTCAACAGAACATGTGGAGTAACTACTGGGGTTTGTGGACGTGGTGACCAGTAACTATCTACAAGCAGTCCACTACCATTCCACAAACTCACCACAGACTCACCATTAGCTCCAGAGGTAGCTCCTAGTTCACCAGAAGGTGGGAGGGACTGTAGTACACACCGCTAGTATGCCACTGGTAATTACGCTATACAATTACAAAAACGTAACAATCAGTAACTCACCAAGCCAAACACTAGACTTTTGTTCTCCGGATAGCTATCCAATATTTTTTGTAAGTTGGCAGCCACTGAAAGGAAAGAAAACAAGCGAGTTCAGAGAATTAACATAACATGCTACATAGGAAAAACTCAACCCTAGATAAAACTGGTTTTTCAAACTACATATTTGGGGAAAGAAAATACATCTGAGCATAAGATTTTATGACATTTTGACAATATTTACAGCAGTTATTTCATGGAAACCACTGAACATTAATTTCATAAAATATGTGCAAAAGTTATGCACGACATCAAATTTCATATGAGGTCCCATAAAGTGAGCCTGCACATAAAATATTATAGAACTTCGGAAGAGTTAAAAACTTCCCACATTTTCATGAACAGAAAAAATATTTATCCAATGAATGCATAAAAATGAATTCAACAATTAATTCACATTCCATGTCCAGAATAAATTGCAGGGGAATACACGTACTAAATATATTTCACATATTTGAAATATTTGTCAACAGTATGAACAGAAATTGATCTTTGTTACTGTGTCATTTCTTTGATTATGCCTCTCCTGTACTTGTCTCTTGTATTCAAATGGGATTAAAAATCACACTTACAAGAGAATTTTTTCCTTAGGTACATGGCAAGGTCTGCCAGCAACCTGCGGATGGTCGTGGTTTTCCCTGGGCTCTGCTCGATTTCCTAGCACCATAATGCTGACTGCCGTCGTATAAGTGAACTATTCTTGAGTACGGCATTAAACACCAATCAAATACATGTAAATAAACAAATGTATTTGCCTTGATCTCTGACTTACCGACAATCATATCTTTGCCGTCTACCAGGCCTGCCTCAACCAGTTCACGGGACACGCTGTCTGATGTGTCTGAAACACAACACACTAAACGGCTGAAACACAACACACTAAACGGCTGAAACACAACACACTAAACAGCTGACAAACGGATTTATTCGTGTATATTTTATTTTTGCATTTGTGGTCATTTATCCAATTTCAACTAATCCTGAGGACCCGAATACACGTACACAGTTGCTAACAAATAACGATCGAAAATTTAAATGATTTAAAAACTTGACAACACAGTAATTCTTTAAATAAGTACTGTGTAAATACATGTAAGAGCTTGTGTATAAGTTATGAATAAGCTCTGAAATAATTACACACTGAAATCATGTACACATGCATTTCACAAGAGTTAAGTCTAACCACTATAAACATATCAACGAGTGAAATACAAGTGTGCGTTGTAATTTCACGCCGTTGTAATTTCAAGTTTCCATGGTGACAAAACCAACCTATGAGTCACCCATATATTACTAATTGAAGTAAATAACATAATATAAGTTGACATATGGTAATATCATAATGGTAGAAGGTGATGCATCTGCAGTGAACCCCTTGTTCCAGCCAGGAAATAAGCCAGCCCCTGAGTCCTTATATGTTTTAGTCACAGACAGACAAGAGTTTCGCAACCGTTGACAAGTCAGCTTATTTGTGTGTATCATATAAGTGGAAGGCAAGAGACCCCACTAAACGCACCTTCACATCGTTCCAGTTTTCTTTTTTTTATTTTTCGCTATGCTACAGAAGATAACTTCTTCCATTCCTACAATCATTTCGATTTGCAGGAGAGTCTAAACCCGGTCATCCAATGAAATCTCTCCGCATGTCCTGCTTCATTCATGAATTGATGTCGAGTAAACAGGTAACCTCAACTCTGTCTTGCACACTTATGACGGACACTCTGACTGGACAATACAACTGAAACCCTCAACGACCCACCAAAGATGCCAGTGTCATTCCCGCTACCAGGGAAGACGCCCTGAACGAGGTCTAGGAAAGAAGAAGCATCTGGTGTTTGATGGACAACGTATTACAACCTCTAGCCCATGATCTGCCCCCGTCTCAAGAATACATCACCTCATACAGGGCAGTGGTCAGGATTATGGGTGAAGCCATTGGGCTGGGGGAACCACTGCACCTCGCCAGGTACCAGACAAACTTCCTGACAAAAGGCTGCAGTCGACCTTACAGGCAGAGGAGTAAATGTAAAAGTCAAACAGGCCACTTACTCACACAAAGTCCTTCAACTGTTGATGCTAAGAACAGTACAGGTGTTTCAATTACTTGCACCTGGAGAATGTTTTGTAGGAAAGTTAATTCTGTCTAGGCCTACTCTCTCACTGTACAAAAAAGTTCATATTCCCCCGGGACAAATATATCTGAGATTCAAAATTTTGTAAACAGCCATAACCACTCAGTCATGTGGTGGGTTGGCTTGATATGGCTGAAACACTGCGGAGCTGTAATAAGCCCATAATGATTTGTTTATTCACCAGGGGGAAAAACAGGGCCACTCACCTTGGCCAGGTGTGAAGTCAAATTTTATATCGTTTAATTCCTTCTTCTCATTTCTGAAAAAAGAAAGCAAGCAATCAACTCTGAGTTACAAGAAGAAAGCAGCTATAAAATTAATGAACTATAATAAGTGCACTCTATCTTTTTTAAATATTTTTTTCATGAAGAGTAAAATCTGTGGATATACAGTCTTCGTCCTAAAAATTCACCTAAAAATGCTATTTTTCTACCTGTAATCAGTCTGATTGTTGACTTTAATATTCTCATGCTTTTATTCTGTTATTAACATATATCTGATAGCTGTTTAAAGTGGTACTCTTTTTCCCTCACAGGATGGCAGTCAGGTTTATGGGTTGAGGAACCCAGGGTACCTGCAGTAAACATGTAAACCACTGTGCCTGACCTCCTGACTTATAGCCTGGTGCCCATCCTCCAGCCTGACTTGAGATACTGGTTGTACATGTAAGTGTACTTCATTGTGGTGGGTGTACATATAAGTTTACTTTAGGGTGGTGGGTGTACATATAAGTGTACTTTAGCGTGGCAGGTGTGCATATAAGTGTACTTTAGGGTGGTGGGTGTGCATATAAGTGTACATTAGGGTGGTGGGCATGCATATAAGTGTACTTTAGGGTAGTGGGTGTGCATATAAGTGTACTTTAGAGTGGTGCGTGTGCATATAAGTGTACTTTAGGGTGGCAGGTGTGCATATAAGTGTACTTTAGGGTGGTGGGTGTGTATATAAGAGTACTTTAGAGTGGAGGGTGTGCATATAAGTGTGTAGAGATAAACTATGACATTACCTTAATCGTAAAACCAGATTTATGGAAGAGACATTGATTTCCTCTTGGGAGTCCTGGAAAATGAAAACACTGTTAAACACAGACAGAGGAAATATGACACAGCAAAACCACAGACAAAACAGAGAAAGTACATGTATATACTGTTCATGTGTTTTACCTGAAAACTTGAAAATCAAAGTGCCTTTTTAAATCAAATACATAAAACCTGATATAACCTGGTACTGACACTATATTTTCAAGCAGCTGACTTCTGGTACTAACACTTATATTTTCAAGCAGCTGACTCCTGGTACTGACACTTATATTTTCAAGCAGCTGACTTCTGGTACTGACACTTATGTTTTCAAGCAGCTGACTTCTGGAACTGACACTTATATTTTCAAGCAGCTGACTTCTGGTACTGACACTTATATTTTCAAGCAGCTGACTTCTGGTACTAACACTTATATTTTCAAGCAGCTGACTTCTGGTACTAACACTTATATTTTCAAGCAGCTGACTTCTGGTACTTGGTACTGACACTTATGTTTTCAAGCAGCTGACTTCTGGTACTAACACTTATATTTTCAAACAGGTGACTTCTGGTACTTGGTACTGACACTTATATTTTCAAGCAGCTGACTTCTGGTACTGACACTTATATTTTCAAGCAGCTGACTTCTGGTACTTGGTACTGACACTTATATTTTCAAGCAGCTGACTTCTGGTACTAACACTTATATTTTCAAGCAGCTGACTTCTGGTACTGACACTTATATTTTCAAGCAGCTGACTTCTGGTACTAACACTTATGTTTTCAAGCAGCTGACTTCTGGTACTGACACTTATGTTTTCAAGCAGATGACTTCTGGTACTGATACTTATGTTTTCAAGCAGCTGACTTCTGGTACTGATACTTACGTTTTCAAGCAGCTGAATTCTGGTACTGACACTTATATTTTCAAGCAGCTGACTTCTGGCACTGACACTTAAATTTTCAAGCAGCTGACTTCTGGTACTAACACTTATATTTTCAAGCAGCTGACTTCTGGTACTGACACTTATATTTTCAAGCAGCTGACTTCTGGTACTGATACTTATATTTTCAAGCAGCTGACTTCTGGTACTAACACTTATGTTTTCAAGCAGCTGACTTCTGGTACTGACACTTATGTTTTCAAGCAGCTGACTTCTGGTACTAACACTTATGTTTTCAAGCAGCTGACTTCTGGTACTGATACTTACGTTTTCAAGCAGCTGACTTCTGGTACTGACACTTATATTTTCAAGCAGCTGACTTCTGGTACTGACACTTATATTTTCAAGCAGCTGACTTCTGGTACTAACACTTATATTTTCAAGCAGCTGACTTCTGGTACTGACACTTATATTTTCAAGCAGCTGGTACTGACACTTATGTTTTCAAGCAGCTGACTTCTGGTACTAACACTTATGTTTTCAAGCAGCTGAATTCTGGTACTGACACTTATATTTTCAAGCAGCTGACTTCTGGTACTGACACTTATGTTTTCAAGCAGCTGACTTCTGGTACTGATACTTATGTTTTCAAGCAGCTGACTTCTGGTACTGACACTTATATTTTCAAGCAGCTGACTTCTGGTACTGACACTTATGTTTTCAAGCAGCTGACTTCTGGTACTGACACTTATGTTTTCAAGCAGCTGACTTCTGGTACTGACACTTATGTTTTCAAGCAGCTGACTTCTGGTACTGACACGGTACTGACACTTATGTTTTCAAGCAGCTGACTTCTGGTACTGATACTTATGTTTTCAAGCAGCTGACTTCTGGTACTGATACTTATATTTTCAAGCAGGTGACTTCTGGTACTGACACTTATATTTTCAAGCAGCATATCATCCTACCCTCCAAGCAAACCTCAAAACCACAAAAAGGTCAGAGGATTAGGGGAGCTTCAAGTTTGAATTCTTTCATCGCTGAAGGTAAGAAAAGTGCTACTGTACCATGTGACTTGACAAAAATGTTAGGTAGCTATTGCAGAATACATTTGCTATAACTCGACTGTCTAAAAAGTGCCACAAAAGTTATGTAGACTTGGACAAGCCATGGCGAAAATTGAGAAGCTGAAGGTTTGTGAACTTGTGAACACTGAAGAAAAGAAACGTCATTCGTACCTCCTGAACACATTGAGATGGATGTTCAGTGAAGTAAAGTCACCAAACACTGCCAAACATTTTTGACAAGTCACATGATACAGTAGGACTCTTTTTACCTTCAGTGACAAAAGAGATCGAATTCGAAACTCCCTTATTCCCAGAATCTGTCAAAAGGTTTAAGTTAGAAATGGATGAATTTGGATATCAAATACTCTGTATGTTTATTTGGTTAGACTTAAACATCATACTCTGGACTACTTGAATCATCATGACCGTGGTCAGACTTACAAGCTGAAGATTACTGGACAAAAGCTGTGCTCACTCTACAAACTGGTCACGCCATATCAGGGGTGGATTCCACAAAGCTGGTTTAAACTTATCAAACTCAGAATTTGAGACAAAATTTCACATGTTCTTTTATGAGCCATTAGTATCACGACTTCACAGTGAATAAGCTAAGCGATATGTTGTTTTTAACATTTAAATCTTGGGTGTAATCAAAAACAGCTATTGGCCACTGAACTTAGTTCCATATTATGGGGCGGTTATTCATTTACTTCTCCATTTCAGCTACAAAGAACATGGAAGCTGTTCCAGAACCTGTGTTATATGGACATTTCTGATATAAATTGGGTTGTCTGGCCATATACAAGGGAGGTAAATCTTGCTACTCATATAACAGCTGTGCCCTTTACCTGTATAAATAACACTATCATAAATTTCAATAACAAAAGAAGTTCTTCTGAATAACCAATGCTGGCACTGTTTTTTAAGTAAGTAAAGGGCACTGTTATTCAAGTAAGTAAAGGGCACTGTTGTTCAAGTAAGTAAAGGGCACTGTTGTTTGAGAAGTTGCAAGATCTGCTTCCCTTTGTAGATGGAGTGAATGAGTCTGCGATTCAGGTTTGATGTCATACTTAACAATTTTTCAGTCATATGACAACGAGGGGTCGTCCTGGTGTGTGCATATAGTGTGTCTTCTTGTGGCAGGGTGAGTCCAAGTCGCCCAAGTGCTGCCGCCACTGAAACATCATGCCTAAGACACCACACAACACCCCAACTAGTCACACTATACTGACACCGGGTGGACCAGTCCTATTTCCTTACTCTAACCTCTCCCCGCTGAGCGCCAAGCGAGGCACCAACAAGTACCATTTTTTTGGTATGACCCGACCCAGGCTTGAACCCAGATCTCCTGACGCCATGGCAGACGCTCTAACCACCTTAAAAATTAGAGTATTGCTACCACAGCTTTTATAGCTACAACCTGCTCTTTCATTTCTTTTGTTTTTACGCAAAAACCCTTCAATATGTGTTCATCTTTGTACACAATCCCTGTAGGGCCACTGATACATGCAAGTTTTACATCACATAAAAAGCACTGTAATTTCAAAAACCTCAAGGCTTCAGTATGACTAGGTATTTTACTGCTTCATGTTGCAAGCATCAGTACAGGTCTTCACAGAGAAGATATTTTGGTTTGAAGAGATACAGCTAAAGAAGAAAAAAAAAGAGCCTGGACAGCCCTAGCTAGGGTGATGTCACCATAGTAACCTACAGGCACGTGCAATGGGACAGCCCTTGCTGTGAAGTCGTTGCCATGGTAACCTGAAGGCAATGGGGCAGCACTAGCTGGAATGATGTTGCCATGGTAACCTACTGGCAACGGGATTGCCTTATCTAGGATCATGTTGCCATGGTAACCTACAGGCAATGGGACCGCCCTAGCTAGGATGATGTCACCATGGTAACCTACAGTCAATGGCATAGCACTAGCTATAATGATTTTTATTTGTTTATTTATTTGATTGGTGTTTTATGCTGTACTTGAGAATATTTCACTTATACAACAGCGGCCAGCATGATGGTGTGAGGAAACCGGGCAGAGCCCGGGGGAAACCCACGACCATCCGCAGGTTGCTGGAAGACCTTCCCACGTACAGCCAGAGAGGAAGCCAGCATGAGCTGGTCTTGCACTCACAGTGGAGCCATGGAGGCCCCTAGCTATAATGATGTCGCCATGGTTACCTACAGGCAATGGAACAGTACCAGTTAGATTGAAATCGCCATGGCAACCTGCAGGCAATGGGACAGCCCTAGCCAGAATGATCTTGCCATGGTATCCTACAAGCAATGGGACAGCTCTAGCTAGAATGATCTTGCCATGGTATCCTACAAGCAACGGGACAGCCCTAGCTAGAATGATGTCACCATGCTTACCTGCAGGAAATGGGACTGCCCTAGCTAGGGTGATGTCGTCACAGTTACCTACTGTCTATGGGACAGCCCTACATGTAGCTAGGATGATGTTGCCATGGTAACCTAAAGGTAATGGTACAGCTCAAGCTAGGATGGCGTTGCCATGGTTACCAATGGGACAGCCCTACCTCGGCTGATGGTGCCATGGTGACCTACCTCTTTCTGAGGCTGAGCCGCTGGTTTTTCTGCGGGAGTCGGCTCTTCAGCCACAGGTGGTACACTTGACTCTTGAGCAGTGCCAGTGGATGGCTGGGAAGGCTGACTGGATAAGCTCCCTTGATCACCTTGTCCATCAGAGGGAGCTTCAGACAGGCTTTTCTGCCCTTGAAAGTCTGGAAACTATTAACACACAAATCACCAAATGCAGTATAACTACAATTATTAAACATTTTAAACATTGTTTTCAATGAATTAAAAGCGGTAAAACAATTGCATTCTGAGATGGCCATAGTCGTATCTCCTCATACAAAAACAAAAAGACCAGTAATGAGACACACTGTTTTTCTACAGTAATTTCACTTTACGAAAAAATTCTTGTCAAGTTTATTTCAGTATTGTTGACTCTTGCAGCTATCTGTAAGTCAGTTATCCTTACACTACCAACCAAGTCTGGGGTGAAAAAACAAAGCCGTTGTCTATTTCATTTAGTTAGAAAAAAAAAAGAGTTATTTTGAGATATGCTTTTTGGTGGTTTTTTTCCACTGATGCTTAAAACTTCCTTTCTGGCTTCGGTTTTTTTGCTCTCTGTTCATATCTAGCACATGACTGATACTTGACACAGTCCCACCCATCACAATGACACTGGACTTTCATAACCGTTCACACTGTATGTACACAACACAACTGGGTACTTACACAGTCCCAGCCATCACAATGACAATGGATTTTCATAACCCTTTACACTATACGTACACAACACAACTGGCTACTTACCGCAGGTGAGTTTTTCACACGAGGTGACTGAAAAAATGAAGGGAAAAAAAAAAAAAAAAAAAAAAAAGGTCTAATTAGTAATACCGAGACTGAGAAAATTAACGAAAATATGTGAAGATACACATGTACACTGTGACATATAATAAGTACACCTGTACTGGTACCAATCCTCTTACACCCCATTCTGCTACACCGAAGTGTGGCCACATTTATATCATTACCTAGTCACTTTATACATCAACACTTTATACTTTATCACACCATGATAAATTTGACACTGTTTTCCATTCCAGTCATACAGGGGAAGATCTGCCAGCCACCCAGCTACCTGCAGATTGTACTGGGTTTTCCTAATGCCGGTTTCCTGCTACCATAATGCTGGTTTCCTGCTACCATAATGCTGGCTTCCTGCTACCATAATGCTGGCTGCTGTTGCATGCGTGAAATATAATCGAGCGGTTGCTTGAAACACATGCATATACATGTTCACCGTTCAATACCAGCAACTGCTTCATACCATGATAACCTATTAAACTGAACAGGAGTGTATTTATTTATGGGTTTATTTGGTGTATTTCATTGGCGATTTACGCTGCACATTCAGCATCGTGGTGGGAGGAAACCACACAGACCTTGTGGGAAGCCCACGGCCATCTGCAGGTTGCAGGAAAGACCACAAATCATGAATACTATTTATGTACAGTGTGAACTGTTACATGATTTGTCATGACGATCATCAGTGGACGGGACCCGGTGAAGTGACCCTAGTACAGGGAGTGTTACAATCGCTCTCTGAGCAATGTTACAGCGAAACGGCAGTTGAGAAATATGCTGACAGACTGCTGAAACCTGTCACGTACCTGTACAGTGCACTGTACTGTTAAACTCTTTCTCAGTGCAATGTTAGTGAAAACAGTGATTATTTGGGAATACAAGGTTGAATAAGCATTCATTAACCTGTGAATGTCACCAGATGCATGAACATGTGGTGTTAACCTGTCCTCGGTGAATTGTTAGTCAAACCCTGATTTACAACATACTGGATGAGTATTCAAAGCACAAATATATATGTCTGCTGATGCTATACAATGAACTGTACTGTGGAAGCAATTCTAAGCCTAACATTAGCCTAAAAATACTTGCCAACATACTTGTGAATATATACGACCTGCCCTTGCTGGCTTCCTCTCAGGTCATACGTGGGAAGGTCCGCCAGCGACCTGCGGATGGTCATAGATTTCCCCCGTGCTCTGGACAGTTTCCTCCAACCATAATGCTGGCTGCTGTCGTACAAGTGAAATATTCTTGAGCCTGGTGTAGAATACCAATCAGATAAATAAATATACTAATTGATTATAACCATGAATATTCTCACAGTTTTAGATGAGTATATGAAAACAGGAAGTGTTTATATCGACCCTGGCCTTGTCAGTAAGTGATTGACAACATGAATAGTTTCTGAATAACACACACAAAGTTTACAGTAAATGATTGGGAACACAGTACTCTCCTTTTACCTCCCCACTCCCTCACTCCCATCCCCAACACACACCGAAGTGACACAGGTACATGTATGTTTTTGTACAGCAAACAACCCAGCTGATCACGATGATACACACACAGAATGACTGACATGACATGACGAAATGACAGAATGACTGACATGACATGACGAAATGACAGAATGACTGACATGACATGACGAAATGACAGAATGACTGACATGACGAAATGACGAATGACTGACATGACGAAATGACAGAATGACTGACATGACGAAATGACAATGAGCTCAACATGGACATACACGTTGAAATGACATCAGTAAACTGACCTGATGAGTCTAGACGGAGAGACTAAGAAAAAGGGCTTTAAGCCTGGCGTACAAAAGAGACATCTGTTGAGCAAAATGTTGTTCAAGGCAATCAGTTCAGCGAAATCCCCAACTTCAACACGAAGCTAACAGCTAAACGAGTCTTTGGCGAACTGTCCATTAATTAAGGGAATTAATGGCCAATTACATGTCTTAAAATTTTAAGAACGGTTTCTTGGTTACGTTATCTATCATGCCGCCATTGGTCGCATAAATACTCCATCCTTAATCATCACAGCTCAGCCAGGCTTGTTTCCTCTGTTATTTGAGGCAATGTCCATGATCCAATAGCACAAATAAGTTCTTCTGAGCCTATTACTCAACTAAACACCACCATGGTAAGTATCATGTTATCCTAACAAATCAGACGATGTTTAACAAACACTATGGTAGTTTCAATATTGTCACCAATCGCTGCCTAGCTCTCTTATCATGTGAGGCTTTCTTTGGACACAAACATTTCGCAACAGCACTCTTTTCTGAGTGCTACATCACACAGTGATATTTAGGACATGAGAGGTCCAAAAATGTTAACCGTGACACCTATTTTCCTTTGCGTCTACACAGAGAAAAACACAGGGAAAAGTGTTAAGATGCCTGTCTGGAGTAGCTTTTGCCCAGCAGGTTAGTTGTTGTGTGTGTCAGACTGTAGAAGTTGAGGCTGAAAGGCTAAGAAGTCCTATTGCTAATGAAGAGTTTCACAAAGCAGCCTTTAAAAGGAGTTGTTTTTTTTTTCTTCAAGGCGTTTATGTATGTTTTGGCAGTTTGCAAGGTGTTTAAGAAACACATGACTTCAAGCAAGTAGCTACATGTATAAAACCAAGAAAACATAGAAACAGCCACAACAGTGTGGTTGACCGCTTTCACCACTAACAAGGTCATGGCCTCACAAACACACACAGCGCGCAAGTGCACAAATTCTCTGTTAAAGGCTGGGCTTGAACCCACACTTCCTTAGTTCTAGCCATTGAAAGGCGAGCTCCTATAACCACTCTGCCACAGACCACTTATGGCTGCTGATGATATGTATGTAGTATAAAGCAATTCACTCTGCGAAGTCCGACTGAGGAAATTCAGAACTTCTACACCATACCAAAGCTGATAACTTAACACAGTCATTTTAAGAAGTTGCAAGCCAGCAGTTGCACTACAGCTATGCATTTAACAGAACACAACTACATGTATCTCTGGCAGGCCATGTGGCAAGTCAGATTGAGAAGCAATTTGGTATGCCATCAAACAAAAACTTAACACACATGTTCACTTACCAAGGCTTTGCAAAATTATTCATTTATTTATTTACTTGATTGGTGTTTTATGCAATACTCAAGATTATTTCACTGATTTCACAACGACCAGCATTTGTGAGAGAAAACAGAGCAGAGCTCGAGCGAAACATATGACCAACCGCAGGTTTTTGGACAGACCTTCCCTAGTACGGTCAGAGAGGAAGCCAGTCTGAGCTAGACTTGAACTCGCAGCAACTGAATTGGTGAGGGGCCTCTTTTGCAAAATCAAGTCAATCGTTTGACGCCAAATCGTCGGAGCGTCAAACTCAGGAATTGCACAATGGTGCAAGAAAAGTGGTCTTCAACAAATGTTCTTTGGATTGCCAAAGGATCATGATCGATAATTCCTGGTCACCAAGGCCTCACGAGTGACCAGGGCATGGGAATCCCGAAATTCCCTGCCATACATATTCAGTGAGGTTATATTCATGCAAAAACGTTTAAACATACTCTTGAGAAAGACCGACAATTCTGACGAGAGCAAATTAGAATGTCTACATTGAAATCATTCATGTACAGGTACCAAGAAGAACACCGAGCTACGTAAAATCGGGAATATCAAAATTACAAAATACATACCTTATAAATTCACACCCTGCTCACAGGGCTGCAACTCTTAATCTGGAGGCATTTATTAACGACTGGTAAAATAATTATTAGTGAGACGTGAGTGGTACTGAAAGTCACACACATACATGACATACACATGGAAAGGCATATAAGATGACACGAATGAGTTTGGGCTTGCAAGTGAAGTTTTTAGCGAGGTTAGCAGGCAGTGGCTTGTAAATGATCATGAATCATAGTGCATGGGTTAGCGAAAAAAAAAAATGACAACAAACGACAAAAAGCAACAAAGACGACAATGCACATGGGTAAATAAGAGTCGGATGTCCTTACGACTGGCGATGACAAATCTAACTGGGTGCGATCAACCCTCCGAGCCTGTTGGATCAAAAACAATGCAACATGGAAATTATGAACGCTGCAAATTTTGGGTGCAAATTTTTTTAACAAACACTAAAAAGAACTTTTTAACAGGTATGGAAATGACAGTGCTTGTTCTTCAAAATGCTGAGGGATGTACGCCATAAACTAAGATCATATATCTATAATATACGGCAAAAATACACTAATCTTTAATACACACATAAGTAATTACACATCTCACTTATTTTGATATTTCAGCACTTCAGCTGACAATGACGTATTTCAACTATTCTTAAGGTAATATGCCTACATATTTCCACATTTTAGGATTTTGTTATCATCCATTATGATGTTCAAATGTTTAAGAAAGTAACATGTTCATCATTTTGGGATTTCAGCTGATTCCTACATGTAGACACACTAGCAAGATATACAGCCAGCTTCTTTCCTCATGTCTACACATACGTACCAAATATTATCAGAAATGGTTTGAAGTATATAAAAAATACTTGATACCATCAATACAAATTTAACATTTAGATACAAATGTAAACGGACTGAATCTTTCTACTGAAGCTTTAATACTGCAATTTCAATTTGAAATGATATTTGCTTATCAGACTGAAATTCTCTACACTTGTAACCATGGTAACAGTTGCGTTCTGCATTATTTCAGTGATACATAAATATCCCTGCAGCAGGTCGGCTCCAGTGACAAGAGAGAAGTCTTTATAGACCTGCCTCAATGCAATGCCATGCTGAAGATAACAGACGCAGTGTCACACCCAGTCAAATTCTACTTACACCTGACCAGCCAGTGTCACACCCAGTCAAATTCTACTTACACCTGACCAGCCAGTACTAAACAGTACTAAACTGCTCAGAACCAAGCCAGGGAAGTTCAAAGGTAGCAGATTTGACAGGGTGTCAGACATATACGGGCTACATTCTACTACTTGGCCATTACAGAGTCCTGAAACATTTTTATATTAGAAGTTACTACAATTCCAAGAAAATCTCCATGAAAATTTTAGAAATATTGTTTATAATTTGGGCATTTTTTTCTTACCAATATTTGCCTGATGTTTCGTAATAAAATTTCTTGTGTGACATAAAATCTGAGGCAGATCTGATGTCGAGTAAGTTAAATTTTGCTTGAATGATGTCAAACATGTTGGAAGTACATCACTGTTTGTGGGTGCACATCAGGAAAAGTATGATGCCATGAATGCTTCTTGCCCGACATCCACAAACAAAACAACAGAACAATTTGTTTCCATCTGACTCTCTGATACTTACAACAACAAATTTAATACACTTTAAATACAGATTAAATGTTTCGACCAAAAGCTGAACTTCCATATTAAGTGCCAATTTTAGATCAGACTATGAGGTTAATATCTGTCTACATCAAGTACTACCAGCGCCTGTATGAGGGCTAATCCTAAACTCCTGCTGAATATATGGCTTCAATAACCAGCACTAATCCCGTTGCCAACTGCTTGTCATTAAGCGAGGTGCATGTCTTGCGTGACTTTTTATGTTATGGCAGATCTTAAAATTTAATGGAAAGTGATCAATCTCGCATTGAATTAACCTAATGAATTTGACGCTGAAATGTGCGTTTTCACTTAAACTCCTTGTTTAGGTATTTAATAGCCATATAATTTGGTGACTTTGTGATGATACCCTTCTTTATATGTCGAGTCAGTTTGTGAAACAACTTTTTGAGATCACTTAAGCCAGAGGATCACAAAAAACCTTAATGTATTAGGAATAAGGTAATATGCATAAAATCTGCCAAATCTGAAAGTCATCTCTCTTTGATGTTTACAAAATCCGAAATTTAAGAGGCATGATTTAACAGACAAAGTACAACAAACTGATCTACAAGATCTTGTGAAAGTCGGCCCAGAACTTTACTCAAATTATATGATTTCATAAACAACGCACCCAAAAACCAGTCACATATTTGTCTTTTTTTGCATCTGCGTCATTACTGATCTCCTTTGTTTTAAATAAAGAGGGGAGGTAACTGGTTGGTATTATTGATTTCTTTACTTTTCAATGAAGGGAGGCAACTAGTGGCAACACTGATTTCTTTTCTTCTCAACAAAGGGGGGCGGTAACAGGTTGGCAATACTGATTTCTTGTTTTCAGTGAAGAGGGGAGGTAACTGCTGGGCAAGGACACTGCCCCTGCTTTCATTTCTCTTGAGAAATGGATTTTGTGTGGGTGTCTTTATTTTTTTTGGAACTTCACTTTCAATATAGTGATGTGGGTATTTTAAAGAAAATATGCATGTATTAATAAAAAACACCTGTGTAAATTCATAAGAGGCTGTTTTTACATGTAAGCGAACATTTCTAGTACAGAGTATGATATTAACCATTGATCAAGGCAATGACTTCGTGAATTCCAAACATCTGAGTTTAACATCTTCAATCAATATTAACTAACATGTGCTACACATACATTTCTCTTCTGACACGAATGATCTATTTTATATCAGAGTGAATATAGGGACAAAATGGAGCCAGGTTAATGGCATGCCGGCTGAATGCTGAACAAAACCATTCGGAAAAGCAAACTGTAAAGGTTAACGAGCCAATCCATAAGACACAAATATTACGCTTTGGTGAAATTATGCTTCAAAATATCCTCCAAATCCCTTGGATGTGTGTGAGTGTTTCGTTTTTGGTTTTTGTCTTGAAGGAGAGTCACAAAAGATAAAAGTTTGTATGCAATATAGGACAATCAACAATTGACTGTCGGAGATGAAGTTAAAAACTGCCAAAATAACTTGAATAATCCCAAAATAAGGACTCCCAGAATGGAGGCCTGGATGAGTGTGTTGAGGACATCTTCATTTGGCAACACCAAGTCCAGTCTACAAAAACACCATATCTTAAAAAAGACACGATGTAACTTCCAATTTATCACTGCTTTTCACTGGTTATGAAATAACATATACTTACATGTATGTGAAAAAAGAAAAACTACTTAACCAAACGATAGAAAGCAAAGTCATACTTCTGTGGTATTTTCAGAGGACTGGGTTGTGTGCAATCAAAACATCCCTAAGGAAACACTAGTCTATTTAACATTAAAGGAAAAGACCTCCAAAAATTGAAGTCATGCTGAGAAAACAGACCATTCAAAATTGTATCTGAAAATATTTTCATTGACTTTTTTAGAGACTATTTTTTTTTCATCAAATTAAATGCAGTCAATTGTTTTGATTATATCGTGGGTTTTGTGGACTACACTGACAATGCGTCAACTATGACGTCACACTGACTTTTTTCTGGCCCAGAACTTTAATGTCATATGCGTGTACATGTCTATTATACACAACCACACAATACGCGAGTACAATTCACACGAACTTCATTCCCAGCTGAACATAAAGGTGTCCCTATTGACAAAAAAACAATCAACATGCTCCACAAAACCTACCATACAATTAAATCATTTGACTGCAATTAATTTGGTGGGAAAAAAAATGAAAATAAAAATCAATGAAAGTATTTTCAGGTACAGTTTTTAATGTTTTTTTTTCCTCACCAGAACTTCATTTTTGAGGGGCCGTTGTCTTTAAGGAAAGGGGCTTTCCAATATTTTGGACTGGTAAACCAATCGTAAGTACATGCAGATGTGAAAGAAAAAAACAGGTCAAATCCAAGCCTTTCATGGAAATGCAATGCAATCACAGCAAGTCATGTGTGAACAAGGAAATCTACATATAGGTTATAACACAACTATCAACGTCACATATATGTTTGCAGAAATTCTAAAATGCTGACAGCTGTGATCTCCAACAGATGTGTGCACACACCGTCCTGATGTGCACAAACAATTCCAAGGCACACAAAATCCCCATGGGCATACACATCCCAATGTGTACACACATTCCTTAGCCATACAAAATCCCCAGGAGCACACATATCCAAATGTGCACACACAATCCCCAGGCACACAAAATCCCCATGGGCACACATATCCTAATGTGCACACACAATCTCCAGGCAATCACGGACAAAAACCCTATGGACACACATATCCCAATGTGCACACACAATCCCCATGGGTACACATATCCCTGTGTGTGCACACAATCTCCACGCACACAAAATCCCCATGGGCACACATATCCCTAGGCACACAAAATGACCATGGGCATACATATCCCAATGTGCATTGTGCACACACAATCTCCAGGCAAACAAAATCCCCATATATACCTATGTACACACAATCTCCAGCCAGCCAAAAACCATATGGACACACATATCCCAATGTGCCCACACAATCCCTTGGCACATAAAATCCCCATGGGCAAACATATCCCAATGTGCGCACACAATCCCTAGGCACACAAAATGATCATGGGCACACATAACAAAATGTGCAACGTGTGCACATAATCCCCAGGCACACAAAATTCCCATGGGCACTCATATCCCAATGCGTGCATACAATTCCTAGGCACACAAAGTGACCGTGGCCACACATATCCCAATGTACATGTACAATGTGCACACAATCACCAGGTGCACAAAATCCTCATGGGCACACATACCCCTATGTGCACACAGAATCCCCACACACACAAAATCCTTATGAGCACACAGATCCCAATCAATCCCTCGGCACACAAAATGGGCACACATATCCGAATGTGCACACACAATCTCCAGACACACAAAATCCCCATGGGCACACATATCCCTATGTGCACACACAATCCCAAGGCACACATAATCTCCATTGGCACACATATCCCAACATGCAATATGTACATACAATCTCCAGGCACACAAAATCCCCATGGGCACACATGTCCAAATGTCCACACACAATCTCCAGGCACACCAAATCCCCATGGGCACACAAATCCCAATCAATCCCTCAGCACATAAAATGACCATGGTTGGCACACATATCCCTATGTGCAATGTGCACACACTATCGCCAGGCACACAAAATCCCCATGAGCACACATATCCCAATGTGCGCACACAATCCCAAGGCACTCAAAATCCCCATGGCCATACATATCCCTATGTGCACACACAATTCCCAGGCACACAAAATGCCCATAGGCATACATATCCCTATGTGCACACACAATTCCCAGGCACACAAAATGCCCATGGGCACTCATATTCCAATGTGCGCACACAATCGCCTGACACACAAAATCTCCATGGGCACTCATATCCCAATGTACGCACACAATCCCAAGGCGCACAAAATCCATATGGGCAGACATATCCATATGTGCATACACAATGCCCACTTACAGACCAAACTCATGTGCCTACAAAATCAGTGACCCATATATTCACATAAAGTTTACATGTGCACAAAAATCCCCACTTACAGACCAAACTCATGTGCCTACAAAATCAGTGACCCATATATTCACATAAAGTTCACATGTGCACAAAAATCCCCACTTACAGACCAATCTCATGTGCCTACAAAATCAGTGACCCATATGTTCACATAAAGTCTACACATGCACAAAAATCCCCTGCACTTTGAACCCACAACTCTCCAAAACTACTGTCAAACTTTTAGTTTTAAAATCTTTGCTGCACCACTGTGATCATGAGAAACATTTAAATTAGGATTAAAAATGGTGGCCTTTATTTACCACACCTGAGTGATGTGACACTTCATCACTTTTTGTCTTACCCTGTAAGAATTGTCCATATTTGTCAATGAAACACTTAGAAAATAGGCACTGTCTGTGAATTTATTTGTGATGAGCTTCAACAAATTCTAATAAGTTTTAATGAAGACAGGCCTTTGTTTTTGTTTTTTGAGCAGGTGTGTGATTATAACCAGAATCTAACCATTACGTCAGGTGAGTGCATGATTTTGTTTCAATGCATATGCACTACATATACATGTAGGTGTGTGAACACTTATAAAATTGCAAGGCCTGTGAATATTCAAACGCTCAAAATAAGGTGAAAATCCTTTGGAAAATAAACTCTCAATAACCCATATAGAAAATTATTGTCTTTGCCCCAAAAAATATAAAGAGGAAAAATAACATTGTCTTTCTGGACACAGGTCTCATGTTGTCTTTCATTTCAGGTACACCAGATAATTATTCCTGAGTTGATGCATGCCTTAAAGTTTAGTCATTCATTCTGTATCTAGTATGATGGGCAGTGTTCCAGATGTAACACGCTGACTGCTGTAAGAAGTTACATTTCTAAAATTACATGTAAAAAAAAAACAAACCACAATACACTTCCATACCCAAACTGAGGATTCACATTGTTTCAATTCAGAAGTCAGTGTGCACTTGAAACAAAACAAGAAAAAAAAAGAACAAAAACAATAAAAAAACACACAATTTATTTCCTTGTGTAATAAACTTTGGAATTGACAAAGAACAATACAGGTGTACACTGTACAAAAAGGGGGGAAAAAAACCCAGCAATTTATTTCCGTGTCTAATCAATTGAGGATTAACGCAGTATTATACAGGTGTGAGCGTGCACACATGTTGGAGACCACAGACACTATCAGCCCTCACTCATCACACAGATCAGTGTGTTAGACAACGCCACTTGACCCCCTGACCCCCAGCACTTCTTACCCGCTCGGACGTGGCCGCTCGCTTCCCCTCCTCCGAGTTCTCATCCAGTTCATCATCTGACCACTCCCAGCCACCATCCTCCGTCTTGTGTAACCTTCCGCTCGACCCAGGCACACGCTTTACCTGCAAGAAAAAGCGCTCTCTAGTTATTTATTCGTTTATTTTTGATCAAAAAGCCGTACTCATATAACTGTATGCATATATGTGCTGTTACTTGCTAAATATCTCATTTGATTGTTTAAAGGGGCATTTACTGTGGGCAGCCATGTTGGCTAAACATGGATAAGGGTTCACTGGGGTCACAGAAACCCCTATGTGGCTATTTATTAACCGTTTCTTAACCACTGCACACCTGAAGCTCATATCTGCACAAATGCTAATTCACTATAAAGGGCAGTTAATCAATCTAACACCAAAAAAGAGAAATTAACAATTAAACATAGTCAACTTCTGAGTCACAGTGTCTCACCGAAACGTAACAAAACTGTCTTCATAACATGTAACTTGAACATCCATGGGCTGAAAGTTGGACAACTCATTGAGCAATGTGAAGAAAACAGTAAATGGCCGGTCCAGTCTACATCTTGTCTCTCTTCTCTTCAGTAAGTCCCAAAGGTAACATTAACCCCTTTGGTTGCGAAATTGTACTTCCACTGGTAAATAATCTCTCCTTGTAAACCTGGATAACTGCCCCCTGTTTGCATTACACTTCACGCTCACAGAAGGGTTAATCTTTCTGAATGGCTCATACCTCAGAATGTAAGAAAATATTAGCAAATGTCCTTCAAGAGCCTTGGGCATCTGTTGATTTAAAGTGACAACACTGTATTCCTCTATTAATTCACTGTGATGCGCAACATTGACAAGCCAAAAGAAATAGGGAAATTGCCGTATTCATCTGCCGCCAAATCACTGCCGATCTCCTACCAAGTGATATTTTCCTCCGCCATGGAGACAGAACTGGAAAACCGGCGTGGTCATGCTTTTCACTTATCTGACTTACAAAGATACAAACATACAGGAATGTGAGGGGAAAATTTTTACAACTATACATATGTGTCACAGCTGTGTTTATGTGTTACCGTCACAAAGCAAGACAAGTTTTTATTAGGTACTGTGTACACTTCAACAATGTCAGCTGAGTGTTGACGCTTTCACTCAGTGAACTACTATGACCAAACAGTTGACCCTTTCTTTAATTGTTCATTTCTGTTCTTGTGAGGTAGATGATTTAATCACAGGGATTGATTTATCTTCTCTGTATAGTGAATTAGCATGTGTGCAAATATCAGCTTCAGTTGTGCAATGGTTGAGAAACCGTTGATAAATAGCCATACAGGGGTGTCTTTGACAGCCATGTTTAGCAAACATGGCTGCCCACAATATATTACCCTTAAACACCATACTCAAAAATTGCATAGACTTATACGATTTCAGTCAACTCTATGGCTGGAAGAAACTGGAATGTCTGGCGCGAACCACCAACCTTTGACAAGATTCTGGTAAACTTTCCCACATGTGATGAACAGATTAGCCTATCATATTGGTCGAAGACAAGTGGTGTTCAACACACACAGACAAAAGGACATACTGCCAACAGTTTCAGTCCTGATCAGACTCAAGATTCAAGCCAGGGAATTGTGAAGTGGACTTTCTAACTTTTCACCCCACACAGCGCACTTTAAGAGGGAAACAAATGTAATAAATTGGTGCTGCAACTGACCACAGTTTTCCAGTAATACATCAGCCTACCTTCCAAACAAAACCTCAAAACATTTTTCTAACATTAATGGATCTCCAAGAATCAGACAAAAGCCTTGGATGAAATTTCAATGTATTTGTTGTAATTAGATGTTGCTTTTTACCTTTTTGTATCACAATGCTACAATCACTGATTTACATTCATACTGGACCAGCAAAATCCATGTAGTCAAGAGGAATATTACCTTCTGAGGTTTAACAGGCGGACCTTCTGTTAACAACGTCTTTTGTAAATAGGACTTGTCCTGCAAAGACAAAAACAAAACACATTATTTTGCACATCCGACACTACGGAGGGTCAGTAATCTGCCAGCAGATTCAGACAGCAAACCTACAATTAGCGTACAGAAGACTTCTCAGTTTTTGAATTGTAATTATATTTATAAGTAATTACAACTACCAAACTAGAACGACATATCATCATGTATATGCCGGATTGGTGTTTTAACAATATGCTCAGGATTCTTTCTATTATATGACAGTGGTCAGGTTTATGAGTGGTGGAAACCAGAGACAACTTAAGGAGACCAGAGGAAACTGGAGGAAACCAGAGACAACTAAAGGAGACCAGAGGAAACTAGAGGAAACCAGAGACAACTAAAGGAGACCAGAGGAAACTGGAGGAAACCAGAGACAACTAAAGGAGATCAGAGGAAACCAGAGACAACTAAAGGAGACCAGAGGAACTGGAGGAAACCAGAGACAACTAAAGGAGACCAGAGGAAACCAGAGACAACTAAAGGAGACCAGAGGAAACTAGAGGAAACCAGAGACAACTAAAGGAGACCAGAGGAAACTGAAGGAAACCAGAGACAACTAAAGGAGACCAGAGGAAACTGGAGGAAACCAGAGACAACTAATGGAGACCAGAGTAAACTAGAGGAAACCAGAGACAACTAAAGGAGACCAGAGGAGACTAGAGGAAACCAGAGTAAACTAGAGGAAACCAGAGTAAATTAGATGAAACCAGGGTAAACTAGATGAAACCAGCTTAACCTATTGACTTAGAGCCCCAACCAAAGCAGACAGAGCACAAGACCTCATTGGTCATGGGACTGCCATAACGAGGCGCACTTCAGTTGTCTTGAGCCAGCCACAAGTTTTGAAATGAGTTCATGGCAACACTGAACCAGAAAATGATACATTGCTAGTTTGACTGTATTGATTGTTCATCGCTTACAATACCTCCCTGGTGAATTTTTCGCGAGTGTGGTGCCAAGTGAAAATGGTACAATGTTAGAAAGTGGAATAAAGTTAGGATGTGGCATACTGTTGAAGGCTGGTCAATGGAACAATGTTCATTGGAAAGTTGCATAATGTTGTACAGAAGCATAACAACAGAAAATGGCACCAGGTTAGAAGGTAGCATTAAGTTGAGGAAACGTCAGAATATACATATACATATTATAATGTTAGAATGTGGCATGATGCCGGAAGTTGGGAAGTGTCATAATGTTAAAGAGTGTCAGGGTGTTGTAGGCTGGGTCAGCTCACACTGCACTATCACAATCCCCGAGAGTAGACACGTATGGTAATACACAAAAATGGAGCCCATATATACTGTCTGTTGATTTCTTTTACTGAGTACTATTGAGGTAATAGCTACATTTGCCATTCCTGTGCTTATCAGACTTTACATCTGAAGTTCCAGGTCCATTGTTACGAAGCTGATTTAAAAACAAGAGGACAGATGAACAGACAGACAACCAACAGACACGCACAACCACCAAACTACATAAATGACTTCCTTAGCTGAGGAGGCACAAAACTCACTTTAGCCTTTTTGATGAAGTCTGTTTTCAGTAACTGTTTTGCTGTAGGCCTGAAAGTGACATAGGGCAGTTAAAAACAACTCAACTTACATGTATTCAGAGTATTTATATACAATGAAATATTTCCTAGCCACAACATCAATTGGTTTTACTTATATTGTTAAGCGATGGGTGGTTTAATGCCATACTCATGAATATTTTGTTGATATGACACTAAGATTTATGTGTGGAGGAAACTGAACTTTCCCAAAGTGAAGGCCCATGCCCACAACCATGACTAAAGGCCACAGCCACAGCCACAACTCCAATTCCAACAACAGGAAGACTTGCACCGTCCCCACAGCCAGTGATATGAAGACAGTCACAAAGAAAACGGAAACGTTTCTATCTTTTCTCGGTGACATGGATATGGTGCTGATGTCATCGTGAAACGACGTCAGCAGTGGAGACGAAATAAGGAATATTCCGTTTTTTAGACGTTTTCAGTTGCGGTTGCAGTTCTGGTTGTTCCTTACATCAGGGAGGGAACCACTGAGCTTCGCTCTTCGCCTGACAAGCCTCCTGGCGGCAAACAAGTGACCTCACTGGTCGAGGGACTGACCGTCCGAGTCAGTCAGCACATTAACCCTCTGACATGTCTGAGGCAGTGGCGACCCACTGTCCCCTGTCCCCCAGTTTTATAAAGAGTGTCAATGTTAAAAGATGATGCAACCGTTTAACCAGCAATTACTGCGGAAAGGATGTACAGTTATTGCAGTATTAATGTTCTAACATAAAAACGCATACAGCAAGCTATATAGAATGTCTGGTGTACAGCATAGGAAAGAGAGAGGGGAAAAAACAAACCCACCATAAGAAACAGGGAAGTCATGTCGAGAATCTAGCTTAAAGGGAAAAGAAACCATAAATGTGATACAAGTATCGCTACTAAGACCAATGAAACCTTATCTCAAAATATATTTAATTCGTCCTGAATTACTTTCTTGCGGAAATAATGGCAGCCAACTGTTCTGCTAGCATGGTGCACTTTTCAGTCCACGCGGACAATGTGCATCGTCACCAATTTAACAGTCACTTGTTTCACGGACTTAACAGTCACTTGTTTCACGGATTTAACAGTCACTTGTTTCTGGCCCTAAAACAAGTGCTTAATGTTCTATTTGTTTTTTCCACATGCACACATTACAGTACATCAACTGCAGAAATATATCATCAAAAATCTAACATAAATAAAAATCTAAAACAAAAAAACAACAAAATGACAAGTAAAGGTATTTTCAGACACAGTTTTCAAGTGCTTCTACTGATGCTCACTTCATTTTTATCATTTCCTCCCATTTACTAAATATTTTTGAAAAATTACTTTATTTCATTGGTGATTAATGCCCCACTCAAGAATATCTGTGTTCGATTTCCGTAAAGGGTGTTTTTCTGTAAAGAAACTCACCACGATATGGCTGAGACATTGCCAATGTGGTCCTGAGCCATAATCATTCATTCGATAAAGAGAAAACCAAGTAGACTCCTTAGAAAACTGACCAATCATGCTGAGGGATGTACAAGTAATGGATCATTGTTGTGGTTGCTTAGCGACCAAGGTGTCATGTGACTGACCGTTTCTCAGGGTCCTTCATCAGGCACATGGCGATCATCTTCCTGAACACTTTACTGTAGGCCTTGTACTGGTCTTTGTCGTCAGCCCCTGTGTCCAGAGTGGGAGGGTCGTTCTGGAGAGTCAGCATCAAAACCTGTGAAACACACAGTAAGGTATGGAGTCACTGAGCAGAGGGAGGGGGAGGGGGGTGTTCTGTACAGTCAGCATCAAAACCTGTGAAACACAGAGTAAGGTATGGAGTCACTATGTGCAGAGGGAAGGGGAGGGGGGTGTTCTGTACAGTCAGCATCAAAACCTGTGAAACAGGGAGTAAGGTATGGAGTCACTGAGCAGAGGGAAGGGGAGGGGGGTGTTCTGTACAGTCAGCATCAAAACCTGTGAAACACACAGTAAGGTATGGAGTCACTGAGCAGAGGGAGGGGGAGGGGGGTGTTCTGTACAGTCAGCATCAAAACCTGTGAAACACAGAGTAAGGTATGGAGTCACTATGTGCAGAGGGAAGGGGATGTTCTGTACAGTCAGCATCAAAACCTGTGAAACACAGAAGGTATGGAGTCACTATGTGCAGAGGGAGGGGAGGGGGGTGTTCTGTACAGTCAGCATCAAAACCTGTGAAACACAGAGTAAGGTATGGAGTCACTATGTGCAGAGGGAAACTGTACTCAGTGAAACACAGAGTAAGGTATGGAGTCACTATGTGCAGAGGGAGGGGGAGGGGGGTGTTCTGTACAGTCAGCATCAAAACCTGTGAAACACAGAGTAAGGTATGGAGTCACTATGTGCAGAGGGAGGGGGAGGGGGGTGTTCTGTACAGTCAGCATCAAAACCTGTGAAACACACAGTAAGGTATGGAGTCACTATGTGCAGAGGGAGAGGGAGAGGGAGGGGGAGGGGGGTGTTCTGCACAGTCTGCATCAAAACCTGTGAAACACAGAGTAAGGTATGGAGTCACTGAGCAGAGGGAGGGGGAGGGGGAGGGGGGTGTTCTGTACAGTCAGCATCAAAACCTGTGAAACACAGAGTAAGGTATGGAGTCACTATGTGCAGAGGGAAGGGGAGGGGGGTGTTCTGTACACTCAGCATCAAAATCTGTGAAACACAGAGTAAGGTATGGAGTCACTGAGCAGAGGGAGGGGGAGGGGAGTGTTCTGTACAGTCAGCATCAAAACCTGTGAAACAGGGAGTAAGGTATGGAGTCACTCTATGCAGAGGGAAGGGGAGGGGAGTGTTCTGTACAGTCAGCATCAAAACCTGTGAAACACAGAGTAAGGTATGGAGTCACTGAGCAGAGGGAGGGGGAGGGGAGTGTTCTGTACACTCAGCATCAAAACCTGTGAAACACAGAGTAAGGTATGGAGTCACTATGTGCAGAGGGAAGGGGAGGGGGGTGTTCTGTACAGTCAGCATCAAAACCTGTGAAACACAGAGTAAGGTATGGAGTCACTGAGCAGAGGGAAGGGGAGGGGAGTGTTCTGTACACTCAGCATCAAAACCTGTGAAACACAGACTAAGGTATGGAGTCACTATGTGCAGAGGGAAGGGGAGGGGGGTGTTCTGTACACTCAGCATCAAAACCTGTGAAACACAGACTAAGGTATGGAGTCACTATGTGCAGAGGGAAGGGGAGGGGAGTGTTCTGTACAGTCAGCATCAAAACCTGTGAAACACAGACTAAGGTATGGAGTCACTGAGCAGAGGGAGGGGGAGGGGGGTGTTCTGTACAGTCAGCATCAAAACCTGTGAAACACAGAGTAAGGTATGCAGTCACTGAGCAGAGGGAGGGGGAGGGGGGTGTTCTGTACAGTCAGCATCAAAACCTGTGAAACACAGAGTAAGGTAGGGAGTCACTATACAAAGCCGAGAGGGGGGAGGGAGGTGTTCTGCACAATCTGCATCAAAACCTGTGAAACACAGAGTAAGGTATGGAGTCACTGAGCAGAGGGAGGGGGAGGGGGGTGTTCTGTACAGTCAGCATCAAAACCTGTGAAACACAGAGTAAGGTATGGAGTCACTGAGCAGGGGGAAGGGGAGGGGAGTGTCCTGTACAGTCAGCATCAAAACCTGTGAAACACACAGTAAGGTATGGAGTCACTGAGCAGAGGGAGGGGGAGGGGGGTGTTCTGTACACTCAGCATCAAAACCTGTGAAACACAGAGTAAGGTATGGAGTCACTGAGCAGAGGGAGGGGGAGGGGGGTGTTCTGTACAGTCAGCATCAAAACCTGTGAAACACAGAGTAAGGTATGGAGTCACTGAGCAGAGGGAGGGGGAGGGGGGTGTTCTGTACAGTCAGCATCAAAACCTGTGAAACACAGAGTAAGGTATGGAGTCACTGAGCAGAGGGAAGGGGAGGGGGGTGTTCTGTACAGTCAGCATCAAAACCTGTGAAACACAGAGGGAGGGGGAGGGGGGTGTTCTGTACAGTCAGCATCAAAACCTGTGAAACACACAGTAAGGTATGGAGTCACTGAGCAGAGGGAGGGGGAGGGGGGTGTTCTGTACAGTCAGCATCAAAACCTGTGAAACACAGAGTAACGTATGGAGTCACTGAGCAGAGGGAGGGGGAGGGGGGTGTTCTGTACAGTCAGCATCAAAACCTGTGAAACACAGACTAAGGTATGGAGTCGCTATACAGAGCTGTTAAGGGGTGTTCTGTACAGTTATTTGTTGTAGGACCGATGCCTTTTTAAACTCACCTTCATGGGTGGGTATTTGTGGTATGGGGCAGTCCCGGTCGCCAATTCAATGGCGGTGATTCCGAAGCTCCAGATGTCCGCCTTGAAATCATAACCAGCCACCTGTTCCATGACTTCCGGTGCCATCCAGCATGGTGTCCCAACGAAGGTGTGCCGCACTGCGTCTCTTGTCATGTCCTTACCAGATGTTGCCAGTTTGGCGCTAACCCCAAAATCTGCAAACCACATTGGAAACTCAACAAGATTATGGAAAAAAACCTTTGTGCCATTGTCAATACAGGAAATCATACTTGCAGTCAGAGAGGCACAATGATGTACACTTCGAAAGAATTTGCATATTGGTACAATGTTACACCCAATTGTATTGTTCCAATAAATAGTCAATTCACTATGTTAGATTACAATAAATGGACTTGCAGACTTGCTCAATGTCAACGCTGAAACTAAAATGACTGTATATTGAAGAGAGTAATTCTGATAAATATACAGATACCAGATAAACACAAATGTACATGTTCTGATGTGACCATCAATGACAAATATATGGCACAGAAATTTACAGATACCAGATAAACACAAATGTACATGTTCTGATGTGACCATCAATGACAAATATATGGCACAGAAATTTACAAGACACCAAACAACCAAGACAGTGTTTTAAAAGAAAAGATAACACTAGACTAAAGGTATCGACAGAGAATCCTATTCACAGTTTAAAAAAATGTCACTTTTTGTTTTGCGCTGTAGTATTAGCCTCAATATGCCCTCAATGCAGCCTCAATATGATCAGCCAAACTGTCCACATAGGGAATATCAAACGGAGTGCCATGCTTTCAATTTTAACCAATCAAGAGAGAGATATGTCTACCACCCAAGAAGGCATCTGTTTCCACTGTGACAATACCCGTTCCTAGATCACCATTCTGCCATCTAGATGTAGTGCCAACTCAACTGTTTTCCTTCTGATGACAGTTCAATACTGTATAATCTGATGAACTTTTCCATGTATAACAGGCTATACTGATTTAAGGCAAGTAACACAGCACCTGTCTCATTTGCATTACCTGCAATATATACAGATCCATCTTCACCCAGTAAAATGTTCCCAGCTTTGATGTCCCTGAAAGGCAATAAATAAGACTGCCTTTAATATGAAGATATGCATCTGAAACCTTTCTATTCAATGATACCTAGCAGCTAGTGTATCATTCACCTTAGCTTCAAGTGTAGTTCTTGATTTTTGGAAAATTAACAGTCACCAAAATTATTCACCAATCATTGCTTCAGGTTTAAACCTTTGTCTTAATGCCTCTTGATGTGTGTATGTATTCTTGACTTTTACGATGTAATGGTAAGTGGTACCTGTCTATGAGTGGTACATTCTATGACCATGGGCTTAACAGGTCACCCACCTGTGCATCTGGCCACTGGCACATGTCTATGAGTGTTACATGTCTATGACTGGTATGTGTCTAAGAGCGTGGGCTTGACAGGTCACCCACCCGTGTATCTGGCCAGTGGTACATGTCTATGAGTGGTACTTGTCTATGACTGGTATGTGTCTAAGAGCGTGGGCTTGACAGGTCACCCACCCGTGTATCTGGCCAATGGTACATGTCTATGAGTGGTACATGTCTATGAGTGGTATGTGTCTAAGAGCGTGGGCTTGACAGGTCACCCACCCGTGTATCTGGCCAGTGGTACATGTCTATGAGTGGTACATGTCTATGAGTGGTATGTGTCTAAGAGCGTGGGCTTAACAGGTCACCCACCCGTGTATCTGGCCAGTGGTACATGTCTATGAGTGGTACATGTCTATGAGTGGTATGTGTCTAAGAGCGTGGGCTTGACAGGTCACCCACCCGTGTATCTGGCCAGTGGTACATGTCTATGAGTGGTACATGTCTATGACTGGTATGTGTCTAAGAGCGTGGGCTTGACAGGTCACCCACCCGTGTATCTGGCCAGTGGTACATGTCTATGAGTGGTACATGTCTATGAGTGGTATGTGTCTAAGAGCGTGGGCTTGACAGGTCACCCACCCGTGTATCTGGCCAGTGGTACATGTCTATGAGTGGTACTTGTCTATGACTGGTATGTGTCTAAGAGCGTGGGCTTGACAGGTCACCCACCCGTGTATCTGGCCAGTGGTACATGTCTATGAGTGGTACATGTCTATGACTGGTATGTGTCTAAGAGCGTGGGCTTGACAGGTCACCCACCCGTGTATCTGGCCAGTGGTACATGTCTATGAGTGGTACATGTCTATGAGTGGTATGTGTCTAAGAGCGTGGGCTTAACAGGTCACCCACCCGTGTATCTGGCCAGTGGTACATGTCTATGAGTGTTACATGTCTATGACTGGTATGTGTCTAAGAGCGTGGGCTTGACAGGTCACCCACCGGTGTATCTGGCCAGTGGTGTGCAGGTAATCCAACCCCTTGAGCACTTCTTTCAGAATCGTCGCTATAGCAACTTCCTCCAGGACACCATTCTTGAACTGGCCGCTCCGTATTCGAGTCTTGATGATATCCAACATGGAGCCTGGATAAGGTGCAAAAATAAACGTGACATTTATTGTAAACACAAGCACACACACAAGAATTTCCAGGTGTGTCAGTGCAATTATGAAACAAATCTGTTTTCCAAAGACCCTGCAATATTTACTTCAGGCACGCCCAGTTAGACCAAGAACACCTTTGACAGTTTCTTTTTCTCAGATAAATGCTTTCTTCCTTTTAATATGAAGGTATATTTTATATACATGTGTTATTTTTCCAGCGCATATTCACCATTGTCAGGTGTGACAAAGCCATGGTCAAAGTACTAGTGACGATCAACCACTGCCATCAACCTGATTATAAACTGCAGCGCACATTAACATGTACACACAATCTGGAGATCCGAGTATCCTTGGGATATGCTCAAAGTGACATGCTGTACTGCAAGCCGCGACACAATAGACAAGGGCAGATAACTGCGCAAGGTTTTTAAAAGGAGCATGCTCTGAAGTCGGTCTGAGGCCATGCTCGGCAAAAACAAAACTTTACCAAAGCTACCTGTGCATGTATAATGTCAGGGCAATCTCAGACTACATCTCAGACTACATGTAGGTACAGACTGTATATCCCATCCAATCACCATCTCTGCATGAACTGATGAAAAGTCAGGATTGGTCTCACTGTTGAAAACAGCAGACTGCTTCTATTCCCCATGAATCGGTCCTACTAACTTTTTTTTATAATTCAGATACTTTCTTAAGCCTTTGGTGGTTTCTGTTTCTTGTTGTTTTTGGGAACTGTTCTTGCGACTATTGACCCAAAACGCCCATTTTGGTTGACGGCTGGTATACGAATGTTGGTTTCGGCATCTACGTTCACTGTATAGGCATGGTGCCGTGTCAACGGCTAGCTCCACCCACCTCCAGCACAGAGCTTCATGATGACCCAGAGCTCCTCCTTTACGACAAAAGACGTGTAGTAACAGACAACGTTCTCGTGTTTACACAGACTCATAGCCTGAATCTCTTTCTGAAAAACAGAACAAATGATTCATTCATTTCTTTATTTTCTTGTTGTTCTTCTTTATTCATGTTCACAAAAAAAAATGGTTGTCCCTGTATGTGCATTGGCGAACAGGTTTGTGGGCGGAGTGCCCAGAGAAAACCACTGATCTTCAGTATTAACCTGAGAGACATGACTCAAAGCTGAATGCACTCGAACTAATGATGACTTACTTTTCCATGTTTGAGTATATGATTTTGCACACCAAAAACTACATGTACATGGCAGTCCCAAGACGCCCTTAATTTTGACACAGCCATTCCCTTCTCAGACAAAGCACCCTTAACCACATTGCAGTTATATTTTAGAAGGAAATACGCACAATTAATGTTATCCCGTGTCTGCCCAATTCTTATCGACAAAGCGGATATTTGTATTCCACCTCAAGGCCTAGGTTTTGTTAGCCACTGTGATGTTTGGCACAGGTAGAAAAGTCTGTCAGTAACTTGCCAAAGGTTGGTGACTTATCCTGAGCACTCCAGTTATCCCCATCCTACCCCATAAACATGTCATCATATCAGTGAAAAACATTCTATAGCATTAAACACTAAAAATCAAATAAATGATTAAATATGCAGATGGTTTTAGCACTTCTGCATTCCAAATCTATCAGCCAATCCTGGCAAATGTACTGGATTAGAATAACACATCTAGCACACTCCTGAAGCAAAGTCTTGGTGTGCTAGTAACACTCACAAAATCGAAAATCTGCTAAGTGTGAATCAAGGTGTGCAAATCACACTTCCTCCCTTTTGAAGCAAAAAGGGAGAAAACCCACGACCATGTGCAGGTTGCTGCTCGAAAACAAAAACGAGGGTCTACAAGAAAGAATTTTACGTTATTAACAAGAAAAGAACCTATTATTGGGCAGGCAAGGGTAGATAATCCATACCAGGAGTTCCTCGACGGATGTGTTACATTTCTCTAGGTTAATCCTCTTGATGGCACACTTCTCGTTCCTTGGCTTACAGATGGCAGCCTGAACAACTGCGGTGGCTCCAGCTCCTACAGAACACACACCACAACTCAACTGAAAACTACAACATCACACAGAATACTCGAATTACTCTCATTTTTAGGTCTGCCAGCTATCTGTGGATGGTCATTGGTTTCCCCAGGGCTCTTCCCGGTTTTCTCCCACCATAATGCTGGCCAACGTTGTACAAGTGAGTATGGCGTAAAACACTAACCAAATAAATAAACAGATAAATATTCTGATTTTTAGGACATCAGATCTGCCCTTCATGGCCAATATCCACACCACTGTAACAGGATAGTTAGGCCATCTACTTAACAACATACATGTATCTCTATCTTTGCTTTTCTGACTTAAAAAAAAAATATGATGTACTTTTCTGCTTTCAGCACAAATAATGCCTGTTCTAATAATTGGGAGAATGACATTATGTGACTATGTAGTGTTAAATTGCCAGTCTGCAGAATATCAAGAGAATATTATCTCAAGAGAACCGACACCAAGAGATTCAGGGCAGGAGGAAAACATTTTCATGAAAGTAAAACCATAATGCTTAAACCCTTTTCTTGATTTTCTTGCAATTTTTAAACCATGTGAGTTTTCTTCTCAAATTTGATTTGTATTATTAAGATACAAATATAAAGCCCCTATGAGAGTTTTCTTCGCAAATTTGATTAATGTAATGAAGACACATGTATAAAATCCAAGAGCACAGAGTGCATCTAAGTTCAACTTACATTTCTGTTTATTCAATTTTACGCTGTACTCAACATTATTTCACCTGTATGATGGCGGGACTGTCATTATAATTTATTCATTTATTTGATTGGTGTTTTACGCTGTCCTTAAGAATATTTCACATATACGACAACTGCTAGTATTATGGTGGGAGGAAACCGGGCAAAGCCCAGGGAAAACCCACGACCATCTGCAGGTCGCTGGTGGATCTTCCCACATATAACCAGACAGGTGGGCAGCATGAAACTGCGGTTATAAAGATAAACATATAAACTTCAAGGGACCAGTGTGGTGTAAACTTTTCTCCTCAAATTTGATTCCTGATTCATGATCTTTTCTCCTAATGATAGGTCCGTCACCTCTGAGAGAATGCTTGAGGATTAATATCATGTTTCCATCGGTGTTTCCATCAGTTTAGAATTTCTGAATAAGATAACTAAAAACAATGGTTCTTTATAAAGATGTGAGGGCTTCAAACAGTTTTCCGACATCACTAAAATGAATTCTGCCAACTGAAGTCTACTTGAGCACCAGCTACTACATTGTCTGTTTCTTTTGACTTGTCGCTATATTCAGTTCTCTGAAAAAGCATTCATACATGCAGCTACAACCAAAGTTGCCTTTACTTCGTGACAAGTAACACCAGAATTTCTACACAATGTTAAATTGAACATCCACATTATTATTATTATTAGGGAAAATGCATTAAGAACAATTTTTCTCATTCATAATGACGAAGTCCACAGGCTGGTTTTCAGGGCGAAGACTTCATTGCCTCGGTTGTGACATCATAATTATTCGAAAACCGACGGCATGGAGCTGTAAACAAATTTACTGAGTTTAACATTATGAATTTGAAAAAGTGTTTTAACTGCATTTTCTCAGCAATAATACTGACATTCTACACATCACTGTGTTGAGCTTGAGATGTTAATGGCAAATTTTGGTGGCAAGAATGACTGATTTTACACATAGCTGAATATAGGTGAGAAGTTAAAAGAAACAGACTATATGATATTTCTGTAGACTGTGCACCCAGCACTGGCCAATAACTTTTATGTGGCTATGAGCAAATGAGTGTTTTCAAATGTCTTATTATGTACTCTGGGATTTATATATGCATATATTCACACAGCAGAGATATCTCTCTATACTCTATAAAACATTCCCCACTGCTATTGCTCTAACCACTTAACCTATGACCCGATTGTTTGCTTCCTGTCATATTTTGGAAAACTTGCTGCATTCAGCAGCGCTGTTGTCATTTAATCTCATATTTTGATACAATTTCTTGCAAAGAAAAAAGAAAAACATGAAATAATGAGTCTCTATTCATGGAGTGGAACAATGTTTGTGCAGAGATGGTAAACAGGGAATTAAACACAAACATGTTGATGTTCTTATGTGACAATCTTGCTTACACAATTAATGCCTGTCTAAAGCACCTTAAGAACAATAGTAAAGTTTCTGTGGTTCACAGACCATTAACCCCATGACCTGGATTGGTTAGGTCATGTGACATGGATAACTCAATGCATTAGTGAATTTTGACACGCATGTCATGCTACACTGAAAACAGCACTAAAATCACTTTGACCTCTGACGTTCTTTCACTTCACCAAACAAGACAGACGAAATCATGACAAAACATCCACTGCCAAACAATTCCTAACTTTTGCTTTATATTTTATATCATGAAACGGTTTCTTAAATCATCTTTGCATACGTAGGATTGCTGCAGAGTCTTTCAAAAAAATCAAACAACAAAAACTAAAAAAAAAAAAAAAAAAATCCTTGCCAGCTACAATACATCACTGATGTTTAATGTTAGAGCAGGATTAGCTGCTTAGCCAACCGTGAAGTTCGATCACGACCATGTCGACACGGAAACTGGGCCACTGTCAATCACGCACAACTGACCTACATGGGTGACATTTACGCTAGTTAAGCTACAAGATTTAGGGATCTTACCGATGACATCTTTCAGTTCATAGTCCTCCCTGTTGTTGGACCAGCCGGTTTGCTCCATGCTTGACCCTACAAAGATTGCCTCTCTTCCAACAGATAACTAAACAAGGCGAGGAATGCTCAAACATCCACTAACTGCTCGGAACACATTGCGATGTAGTACACAGAAGACTTCAGATCAAAGGGGAGATAACACAAGTAATGCTTCCAGGAACCAAAAAAGATAACTGAGACCAAAAAAAGACTGGAAGTAGGCGGAAGTGTAACGTTAGATAGGGAGAGGAGAATGTGTGGGTGTGTGTTTGCATGTTTGTTGGTGAGCTGGGGGGGGGGGGGAGTCAGGGAAGGGGTTAATCCACTGCTGTGAAAATATTATGTAGTTTCACATGAAAACTGTTAGAAAACCAGCCGTTTGCACTCTTCGGTCAAAATTGGCACGCAAATTGGTAGAATATTGTACGCAACGTCGCCGCCAGTACGTCCGTCTGTCCGTCCGTATGGTCATTTCCCTCTAAACATCTCCTTTTTTCTTGAACTCTTGTTGCTAGGTTTACCAAACGTATCTACCACATGTACATCACTTGGATTTTTGGGAAGAACCCATTTTAGCGATGACGTTGTTCAACTTTTTCAAGGTCATTGGGATCGTTTAGCTTGCATTTTGTTACAGACTGGTATTCCTAAACGTTATGTCTCTTGAACTTGAAAGCAAAAGATGTGCATTAACTCGCATTTAGTAATAAATGTTTTTTTCTTAACCTTGACCTGTTTTTCAAGGTCGACGGGCCTAGCCGCACCTTCGATCATTACCTCTGGATCTCGTGAAGGCGTGTGACCCTTCAGATTTACTAAACGTCGACCTCTTGGAAAGAACGCTATTCATTTGACCTTGTTGATATTCAAGGTCATGGTTGGGTTCGTATATAAGCTGCGTTTTATAACGGGCATGTAAACAACAGTGTCTCTTGAAAGGCTTTATTAAAGCAATTTTAACTTGATATGTGCACCTAGTCATCCGATATATTGCTTTTCGCATCGTCTGTATTCCCCGCCCCCGTCACCTAATTAATCGCTGAACCTGTCGGCCTTCTCTTCTACATTATAAACAGTCTGTAATTGTTTTAAAGACATATATAGTCCTAATAAATTGCACAAAATAGCATTACATTTTTTTTTTACCTAATTATGTTTAAGCCATGGTGTCAGGGTGGGTGTCTGATTGATTTCATGAATTCCATCGTGACGGATTAACAGGGCTACCATAAAACAGAGATACTCCAGTATGTGTTGTAGCAAACTAAAGCTTATACGGACTTATGGATAAGGTGTAGAGGTAGCCACCAGACCAGACAACTGTTGTGAGGAAAGACAACTGTTGTGAGAAAAGACAACTGCAACTTAAGGTTGATTTTTCGGTCACGTGATATACAAATTTAGTGCGACGGCCTTAGGGCGGAATAACCTCGATTTTACGTGAGGATCTTTGCTTCCATTTGCTGCAAACACCCCACTATTTCACAGAATTATATTTGTTTGCTGGTACCTCTGTGTTTTGGAGTACAATTACTCTTTGGCTGGCGTAGCAGAAACAGAATTTTGCAAACCTTAAGACGTGACAGAAGTACATTTTCACTTTGTGACGGAATTTCTGCTGCAAGTAATTCCGCCACGGTAATACAATCACACGTATTTTCGGCTTGAAATGAAAAGGGTCATTTTGTTAAATTTTAATCAGTAAGTCATATAGCACTATAAATTTATATTTCAAGACGTTTGGAAAAAGCCAACAGTTCTCTAAAACTAAACAAACTAATTTACAATTGGCTAACTCCCTTACTTTTATGATATCTGGCATTGGCTATACATTTATGAAATACATGTAATCTGTCACTATATTTAACCAAACATCCATTAACCGTAAGAAAACAGAATGCGTTGAACCAATTGCATTATAATCTGTCATCGATGATTCTACATGTCTTTTCCACATTCTTCGTGCTTCGTCTTTGCTGATGGTTTGAAATAAGCAATATCATGTTCAGCTAAAAATGGTATGATAGTTGCAGAAGCCTGTTAACCAGACTTAATGAACGTCTAGTAGTTATTACATCTGCTGTTTCATCTTCTGTTTTAATTCTGTAGGTAGGATATTTTCTGTATTGATATTAAAATTGCTGCTGTCAGCCTAGTTGTTTGTGAGTATAGGCTACAAAAAGCAAACTTCTTGATTATGTCTGCAAACCGTAAAATATATAGCCATTATTTTACCAAATCAAGGTTTGACCCAGACTGCACCCATTGCACCTTGAAAACCTTTAACAACATTCACCATGGATTCCACATGCAGTAAGTTTTTTTATGAGCGGCTTTTTTATGAGAGTTTTGTTATTTTTATTATTCCTCATGTTGTATTGTTGAGACTTATTTTATCCATAGGCTGCTGCTTGCTTGGTTTTAAAAAAAAGCTGTGAAACGGGTGGCGATGCAGAGGGACACTGTTTGTCCTATGCTGTGTGTGTTTTTTTTGTTTTTTGTTTTGTCTAGTAGAACTAATCTTTGTCCTGTACCCGTTGGATTAACCACCTTTGTGAAATCTGTGTCATAAGAGTTTAATTTTTTCGGAACAGGCACACTTAGTAAAAGTGTTTGATTTCTCAGAGCCGTCCATATGCAGGCGTCAAGCTGTAGGATTACACGATTACACACCCCGGTGGGAAATAAACGCAGTCGTGTAGACCTACATTATTTATTTATTTATTTATTTGATTGGTGTTTTACGCCGTACTCAAGAATACTTCACTCATACGACGGCGGTCACCATTGTGGTGGGAAGAAGCCGGGCAGAACGCAGGGGAAACCAACGATTATCCGCAGGTTACTGACAGACCTTCACATGAACGGCCGGAGAGGAAGTCAGCATATGAGCTGGACTTGAACTCACAGCGACCGCACTGTTAAGCCCCTCGAACTGGGAGGCCGCTTAATAGTTTTGTTTATTTGATTGATATATAACGCTGTATTCAAGAACTGGAATCTTACATAGCTATAGCGATAACTCCTTGATATGCTGTACAACTAGTTTTAGCTATATTTTAGGCAAATTTCTTCCAGAGGTGACAAATTAAAGCACATAAACTTTGTATCACGTCACTACCATCCAACATTATCAGTTCACATGGTCTATAAAATCCACCTCAGACTTCACGCATTTGTCTGAAATATACCCCCGTGGAGAAGTTAGAGAAAAGTTAGAAAAAGGAAAGAAAGAAAAAAGAAAAAGAAAAAAAAAGGGACATAAATATTCGCGAATTATATTTTCTGGAGTTCATGTTTAAACCGGACTGTGATTTGTGTCGAGGAATAAAACAAGACACAGAGGAGGCTCGTCAGTGGCGTCAAAATCACAACGTCACTAAATCATTGTGTAATTTGTTCTGGAAGTGAGTTTACATTCTGCGGACAGAAACGGTTATATCTGACATCATTATGGGCTGTAAATCGACCAAAGTTGTGACTAGTGCAGAGGAAATTGTAACACGTAGACGGGAGATCCCATTTGCCACAACGTGGTGAAAGAAAACAAAGCGGTCAGGGGTTCGCAAGAACCCTGAGCGCGATGAATGGACATTAAACACCATTGTACTTCAGGACAGAAAACTCATATTCCGCATGCCTTCTTGATGTGCCATTGGACAATTCCGTCCCGGGAAATAAGCGTGATTCTCACAGAGAAAGGTCTAAAGCATCTAGTCCCGAAGAGAGCATGAGCACAGAAGGCGAATTATTTTCGGATGGCCTTGAAAACGACGTAAACCTGACAGATTATGTGTCCCCGGCCAGTAATTCTGTCCCTGTGACCCAATCTGGATCGACAATGCCGAGTGAGATCACGTTTACGCCAAAGACCCTAACAGTCGACATCAACCCAAGGCAGCAAAGGGCTCCCAATCTAACATAGGTCTACCAAGCAGAATTGTGATTCCCGGCACATCCATGGAGAACCCTACGCGTCAGCTGAAGAAGCGCTGTCTGGACACCTGGATGGAGAGGTGTCTGGACCAAGAGGAGACGGCCCAAAGTAGATCATCAGGCGGCAGGCGATGATGACGAGTCCCCAGAAAACCGATGACACTGCAATTACACATGACTCATTTATTTTTGTGGTCTGAATCACCAGTTTTGTCTGTTTAGATTACACTCATAAGGATAAGAATCATAAAACTGAAATCGCTGATGAAGCATTAATTACGCAATTCACAACCGTTAATGCGTGTTTCATAATATAAATTCATGTGGTTTCACAGGGGCCTGGAATGATTTTCCCTCACCTGTCAAAGATATTGCACAAAGATCAAGAACGTGTATGCAGGGGTAAAATTATGGACGATCCCAAACACTTGGCGCTGTCCCTTGTACTGCGCCAAGATGATGAGATTAAAGTTTGCAGCTCACAACAGACGGCTTTTCCGGAACATGACAAAAGACGAGAACGCAACAGAATGTTGGTGCAGAGCTCTGACGTAAACTTGTTCGTCAAGGAGGCTCGTATAGAACAGTTTCAAAAGTACCTCTTGCAACTACAAGTCCGTTACTAATATACAAGTGTATATCTCTATCTCTATATACATAGGCCGAACATGAGAAGAACTGCGAGAACAGAAGATAGTACATGAGTGGAACATGAGAAGAACTGCGAGGACAGAAGATAGTACATGGGTGGAACATGAGAAGAACTGCGAGGACAGAAGCTAGTACATGGGTGGAACATGAGAAGAACTGCGAGCACAGAAGAAAGTACATGGGTGGAACATGAGAAGAACTGCGAGGACAGAAGATAGTACATGGGTGGAACATGAGAAGAACTGCGAGGACAGAAGATAGTACATGGGTGGAACATGAGAAGAATTGCGAGCACAGAAGATAGTACATGGGTGTCTTATCATAACATAGCACGATTAACATTAGATGATGACCACCAACAATATGTAGTACACGTGTATTCGAAAATTCCTGGAATGGAAGAAAATACAGCCTGTTTCAGGCAAGGTGCACTTTTTGTGTCTGATATTTACTCCCGTGGAGAAGTAGGAGGGGGAGGGCGAGGGGTGGACACATAGCCTTTCCGTTGACACTAAACCCCCTTTTGTGTCCTTGAAGCAACACATTTACGAACACGTCTTTGATTTCTTTCCATTTGGTTGTAAGTTATAGTACATGTATAATGTGTATAAGGCATGCACAGATCTGTTCAGTCACAGTGCACATGCGCTTGGTGTCTTGTATAAATGAAATAAATAAAATAATTACATAAAATCTCATAGTGTTCCTGTTACCTTGTGTAGGAATATCGTTAGATTAATTATCTGTGTTTGTATACAAATATGCATGGATATACTGTTCTCAGTTACAGGTGGCCGAGTGGTTTAGCTGCCTGCGCAACACAATGATTCAAGAGCCTCTCACCACTGCACTCGCTGTGAGTCTCCCTCAGGCTCTCCAGTCGTATGTGGGAAGCTTTGCCAGCAGCATGGGAACGGTCGTGGGTTTCTCCCGGGCTCTGCCCCTTTCCTCAAAGGACAACAGAAAACCTTATAAGTTGTGAGGATATGAGTATAAAACTCGTGGGTCTATCTCAACAACGCTGCTCTAAAAAGACATGGACGGTGTAGCTCCAAGATGCCACAAACGCCTTACAGCGAGATAAATTTGTGGTGAAACTGGTCGAGAATTTGTGGTCACTTGTCATGCTCTCTAGTGGATATTTCCATTGTGGTTTTCAGATTCGTCCGTGCATTTGAGGAATATTTTTTCCGAGTGTGCTGCCATGCAATTTTTATCCCTCTTCTCCTAATGACCGAAACCGTGCGCTTAATTCACAGCGATCGCACTGGACAGGAAAAGCGCGCCAAATTGTTTCAATCCTCCAGCAATCTCCTTCTGGTCTTCGGCGCTCTGTTCTTGGCCCTGTGTGATTTACCATCGACTCGGGTGGGTGCATTATATACAGGGTACCATCGATACTTAGTACAACCTCCAGAGAACTAGAATATTAAGATCTGCTGCTTGGCTTAAAAAAAAAAAGACAACACTAGAGCAGATGTATGCATGTATCGATAAAGACCCTTTTCGTATTCAAAATAACGTCACTTTTTATGTGTGGTGTATGATAACCGAGGTATCGCAGTTCAAAGTAAGGGAAAAGGCCCAAGTGTGGAAAATCGAACGGGCCGCCACTCTCTCGATTTAAACCACTCAAGGACGAGATATTTCTACCGCCCGAGAAGAGATCTTCTTCCCCTGTCACGTCACCCGTTCTTAAGTCACCACTACAGAAGGAGTGTTTAATCAGCTGTTTTTTTTTGTGATTACGAGCAATTCTGACAAACATTAAAGCCATTTGCAAGGAGAAAGTGGTAGTAGAATGCACCTGGGGTTATTCCTGAATATCTCAACCAGGAGGCCACAATGCGTGACCTTCGACAGTAATAATAAAGTGGCCGCACTTCGTACACAAATTAGTGTCTCACCCCTGATACTGAAGAGCGTATGGTACGGTTGACGCGAAATCGTGTTTCCAGTTTCTCTAAAATGGCGTATTCTATGGCCTCGTAAGGATTTCAGGTTTATACAGTTACCAAGCTCGTCATAAAAAATACATATGCCGATTTAGGCCCGTATGGGCCCCTCTTCTGAAATAACTTTGGTTATACTTTATGTGGCGTTTTCTTTTAAATTCCTGGTCCTCTGTTCATAGTCTGAGTCCGCCTTCATTTCCTGCATGTCACAAACAGGGGTTATTGGACGGACATGGTTTGTCCGATTGGTAATGCTTTTGTTTGTCTGCGGTTGCCGTCCCCCCTTAAGTCAACATCATCACTTCTGGGGCCACAGTTAGGCACATCTACGAGATCGGTGCACGTGTTTTGGTCAATAAAACGGAATTTTTGCAGCTGGCTGATCAGAAAACACTAGTAGGCCCCTATTTGTACGTGTAATTTAGGGAAATTGTGAGCTAGATGTATTACCTTGCTCCTGGATACATGGGGTTTCCGCCAAGTATTCCTTCACCCTGTTCAAGGATCTGCCTTGTTTATGTCTTGAATTGTCCTAACTATGCCGCAGTATTTCTAATCGTCATGGAGGATGTTTGTGGGTTACAGGGAAGCTCGGAGAGATGAGGACACAGAACCCTCCGAGGGTAGAAGTATTAAATTTCACGGAACCACCAATCCAAACACAAAGCTTTTTGACAGAAAAACACAATTCAGGTTTTTGTATGCTGATCTAGTAGGGTTCCTTATCCCGCAGCCTCAACCCGAATAGGCTACCATTGTTCTCTTGTAACACTTCAGCATTACGTTACCAGTTTTCCCACAGATCGTCATTGTAAAAGCAGGAATGAACAAAAGAGAACAGATCTTTGACCCAGATTACTTTCGTCGGGGAAGGAGCACGTCGCCAGCATGTTAACAATAGGATGATAACGTGTTCCCAAGCCTGATGGTAACAGGACGGCTTTATTTAAGGTGTGCTCACTGTTCGTCTGTCGGCAATTGCTTTCCAGTTGCATTCAAACGGACTTCCAAGCAGGTTGTTGCAAAGATCAAGAAATAAGTACAATGCCAAGGTCGGATTCATCTGATTGTTGTTCAACGAAAAAGCTCAAGAATTTTGATGTTACTGGACGAAGTTCAATTTTATGAGTGGAGGTAAACCACAAACTTTTGGCAGGTTATTGACTTGCTTTCTCACGGGTGACGTACAGATGTGCACACCATGTTGGTCATTAGCGAACGCCAGACTGTCAGGAAGTCCCCACAGACGTCCAGAGTTGGTGATTGGACAAATTCCCCATTCCACAGCCCAGTTTGTTACCGCGAAGTATTAAGGTACTCGGGCTTTCTGTGCAGTTATGACGGCCATGCTGTGTGAGCTGCACGCCCCTGGCATATAATAAAGTGAAAATTTATAAAAACTTCTTTTTATATAGTTCCACTGATAGTGTCCACTGGCAGACGAAGGCCTATGCCAATGGCATAACCATCAGTTGTAGGCCATTTCTCTTCACTAAATTAGCCTCAACCTGATATCAGCATTTTTTTTCTTTACTCCGTGAGTGTTATACAGAGATGGTCAGTTTTATGGGCGTAGAAAACTGGACTATTTATATTAGAGCGAACCAACGACCTTGGCAAGTTACTGACCAACTTTACCACATACAGACGTACAGATAATATGCACTTAATAGTGCTGGAACACAAACAGTCCTCAATGAACATTAGAGTGAGCAAACGCCCACAAGATCGTATGCAACTGCTTACTGTAATCACTGCCACACAAACACTGAGAGCAGGGAAATCTACAAATTCCCTTTCAAAACAACCTGCCATGTCTGAACAATTGAAAGGCAAGCGTCTTCAACATCAGAGCAGCCAAGGTCAGCTCCGGCTTACATACGCTGGAACAAAAACAGGCAGTCCCACTGTGGGCACATCCGTTTTTTCAGGGAGTCCCCTGTAAAAAATCAAACCATTATAGTTTCTGATACAAAAGTTAAAACAACAACAAAACACACAAGGCCTAAGACTCGAAGTTGTCCGAATTGAAATCTCATTTACATTTTACTCACGATATCTTTTCCAAATACATGTAAACTGTGACGGCTTACGATAGCAAAACAACCAGATGTAACAGCTGTCAAACAATACATGTAGTGCAGGCACAATTCAACACTGATAACACAAGCTAAATTGCATCATATATACAAGGGTATATGTATATCAACGCTAACATATATCAAGGCCACAAGATCGTATAGGATAAAGAACTGGCAACACACAACACTCTTGCCAATGAACACATCTCGTTATGGTATTTCAACACGTCTTCTGAACAAACCATATGTACACACGCAAACCTCATTTTAAAGTCATTTCACGTTTCTCGCTCACACGAGAAACAATTCTATTCCTTGAATAATAAAGCTTATTAAAATGTAATTTGCACCAATTAAATTTGTCAATGAGCACTGTTACAGCAGCGCTATGGTTACAGACTGCGAATAATAACATACTGACAAAGACCTTTTCTACTTTTCTTGAGAAGAACAAAGTTTTCTAAGTGCGTAGGAAAGCACAAAAATAGATGTAGTAAATATACAAGGCAACTGACTTTACAAGCCACATAAAATTACAGAAAATGTGATAGTACTGAGTGAAGAAACATACAGGCATAGTTTCGATCCTTTGATTTTATCTCTGCCGTCTCAACCGGCAATATTGCAATAATCTTTCCCAGACCAATGTATATGAAGATAACAACGCTTTACTTCAGCTGCTTTCATATATAATTCACTTATTATATACATACACAAAGTTCTAAAAATAAAATAGACTTTACACACAAAAAAAAGAAAGAAAAAAATTCAAAAATCAAAACAATGAGATCAAACCATCTGAATTTGTGTATAAATTAAAAATGACTGGTAATTATCATATACAACACGTATCACTAAACCCTTTTCTATGTACAATTTCAGGAAAACTCTATGCCTCTGTGTAAAATAGCTTACGTGCATGTTGTTAACACAAACGCCCCCGTCAGCATGGTACTGTGTCGGAGCATTAGATCAATCAGTGATGGCAAACTACATGTGGGGTCTACCCAGGGGGGCCAGATAGCACAACAACAATCCTGGCAGAAATCAGGACATCAATCATCCTATAATGACTTAATATGTGCATTGTAAATGTTCAAACTGTTTGCACCAAATAAACAGCTACGGAGCGATCACAATTAGATGTTTTGAAACCTTGAGTATTACAATGAAGTTTTCATGTCCAGTATGACCAATGTATATGGTCAAAAACTGTTCATGAAACCTCAAAGTTATACTTCAGTTCAGATTTGTGATTTCAGGGATTTTTGGCAGAATGTCGGCTGCAACATATGAAATCAAGGTTCACTCTTCATTTTTCTACCATACCTGTATTCTAAAGAATGTTCTTTTAGCAGATGCCACTCTAGTTACATTCCAATTTTTGGTAGTAGAACTTTGCAAAAAGTTATAATGCAGCCTGGATTACAATTCCCTATGACACTACGACGATGGTGTTGGTTAAATAATACTTCGGATATTAATGGCTGCGTTTGATAAGCAATTCAAGTCATAAATATTGTGAATTCGTTACTATTTGCGTAACCGACAAGTCTTTTTCTATTCAAGTGTTCCTTTAAGAGATTCCCCAAGGACCACCAATTCATGCCAATAACTCAACCCACCACTGTTATTTATACCACACCTGTTTGATCAAAACAACGAAGCAAGTCAATTTGTTCGCATTCATACTCTTACACACAATACCCAGAGACAATAGTGATATGTTCTGAAATGTTCACATGGCTTACCGCATGTTCGTGTCATACATGGGCTGCTGAGAGTTACAGTCTGACATGTAACTTTACATGGCCCAAGCCAACAAATTGGTTTGGGCAGCAAAATGACTCCATCCATGATCCATAAATTTGCTTCAAATACAGTTCTGTTGAAAATATTTCTTTGTTTTGACAAAAAACAAAAACATTTGTTACAAGACACTGTTCATATCCATGGTCACAATGGTCATCAACCATCTAATGAAATTTACAATACCTGTTTCCCACTGATATTTGACAATGAATTTTTCACACTCACCTTTCACACAAAATGTTTCATGCTGTCCTTTCACACTGTTTCACGCTGACATTTCACACAAAATCTTTCACACTCACATGTGTGACATGTTTTTTACACAAAATGTTTCACAGACCTTTCTCAGAAATGTTTCACACTGATCAACAACACGAAAATTTTCACACCGACCTTTTAGACAAAATGTTTCACAGGAACTTTTCACAGAAAATGTTTCACAATGACCTTTCACAGGAAATGTTTCACAATGACCTTTCACAGGAAATGTTTCACAATGACCTATCACAGAAAATGTTTCAAACTGACCTTTCACAGAAGATGTTTCATGCTGACATTTCACACAATATCTTTCACACTGACCTTTTACACAAAATGTTTCACACTGACTGATCTTTCAAACTGGCATGCCTAGAACCTGGTACATGTCCATGTATATGACCAATACTAAACAAATACACAGGAAGTGCCTGTGAAGAATCTTCATTTAACAAAAAACAAATGGCCAGCCGAGCAAAAAATGATCATTAATTGACTTTGCAAGTGGCTACAGGTAATTACTCAACAACCTTAGTAGTCTGGACATTGTGAGCATATGCTCACAAAATTTCTGGAAACCAAAACAATGCTATATTAAATAAACTTTGCCATGTTTTTTGTGCTTTCTAGTAATTACGTATACATGTACAATGTTGTTGTGGTTCCTCTAATACTGTCTGCCATAAAAATCCAATAATGCTGATCTGTGTGCATGTTTGTAGGTTATGTTGGTTGGTAAAAAAAAAAAGAAAAAAAAAAGAAACTAAAGAAAAAAACAACAGATTATTAAATGTACAAAAGGCATATTGTATGTACACTGTGTTTACATCACGTAAAAGACATACAAGAAGATAAATTCTACCTAACCTAATGTTGTTGTCTATTTCATGGATCATGTGTTGTGAGTTGACGGGAAGATGAAGTGGCTCGTGGATGAGATTTGCATGAAATGTACATGGAAAACAGCCGTCAAAATAATAATCTTCTTTCACCGAAATCCATGTCGTCCACTATATTCAACTGACAGGCTCTAAACACAGCGGAGTCATGACTCAAGTCATGAGCACAGTGGTAATCATCCTTTCTTACTTTGTCTCTCCACCATGTGGAAAATCTGGCAAGAAGAAATTTGGCCCAAAAAGCATAAATTGAGATTAAACTGAGCGGTTGTGTTGTACAAATATCAATGTTGTGTTGTACAAATATCAATGTTGTGTTGTACAAAGATCAATGTTTTGTTGCATAATACTCTCTTAACAATGCTTTGGATGCAAACCTGTGAAAAAAAAATGAAAAAAAAAAAAACATGGTCCATACAAATGGATAAAATGGTTATTTTGTGACTGAAAATACCTTTCAATAAAGATTTTGTTTTCCATGATATGGCAGTGAACGCTTCACACCTTATGTTGTTTATGTTTTGGCTTTGAACATGCTCACTAAGAGCATCAGTAACAATGAAACAGTACAATGGTGAGACATCAAAGTCAAGGTCAGACATCAAATGTCAAGGTCAAATACTGAAGGTCAAGGTTAATGTGGTATTATTCATTGTCACCACTTAAACCCCAGTTGAAATTATAATTTTCCCAAGCCTGTTATTGGCTGACTCTTCTCAAAATTTTCTAGAAAACAGCTACTCTTGCCTCACAAACTTCTTACATGTGCATTCTAATTAGTTTTCATTCATCCATGTTCAGGTAGCTGGCTCCCCTATCCAATCCTGAACCGCTGTACTGTTTGTTGACGAACCTGTCGAGTTTGTCTGAGAGGTTTTGCGTGTTGAGATTGCGCAGATCTGACACAGCAGCTTTGTGGTACACGTCCAGGCTGGTGGGCCTCGTGGTGCGTGAGCCCCCCTCCCCCTGGGGGTCACCGCCTGACCCCTCGGACAACTCGTCCTCCACAGTCTGGGGGATTTCGTCCAAACTCCTGTCTATACACGGCACACTGTCACGGTTAGAACTCCGAGGCTGCGGCAGTGGACGCGACTTGGAACCGGGGTCTTGGGGAACCCCGACAATGCTTCCTCGACTGGAGCCACTGCTTGTGCTGCTTCCAGAGGGAGTGTTGGCTATGGGGCTTCTCTCAAAGCTGCCCGCATTGATGCGAGGTAAGCCCTCCAACAGCTTCTGTAATCTCTCGTTGGCACTGTAGGAAACCTTCTGAGGCTGCCGTTGGGGCAGGGGTGGCGCCATCTGGTGCTCACGTTCTCCTGACGGAACCAGCTGGATTCGGTTTGGACCGGCTCGGATGACGTTGCTGAAAGTTGGTGGTGATGTCGACTGTGACCTTGATCTCGACCTTGGATTCACTAGGTCCTCGATGCTCTTTCGGTCGGGATCTTGCTCGCTGCCGTAGCCAGAGCTTTTCTCGCAGCCGCTACGGGAGTTTGTCGTTCCTTGGTGTGAGCTTAGGTCGCTGGTGTTGAGGTTAGTGCCGTCATCGTCTGCTGTTCTCAGTCCTCTGCCGTCATAATTCCCCCTGGAGTGGAGGAGGAACTTCTCGAATCTGAGTGGACTGAGTTTAGGGATGCGCGAGAGCCCCAATCCCGCGGCGTCCGACGTGGGCGGTTCATGGTCCCTGTAGCATCGCCGGTCGTCACGGTTACTGCTGTAGGAGTATTTAGGTGTGCCGCTGTGATCTGGACGCTTGTTACACTGATAGTAATCGCGATCTACCTCAGTCTCGCTGCTGCGAATGTCCTCAGAGTTAGAAGGGGAGATCTTGTGTTCGTTAGCCATATCTTCCGGAGACGGAGACAGATCCACGTACGTCGACTGATTCCGTTCCATCATGTCTTCCACTGGTCGCAGACGTAGGTGTTTCGCGCGTGCGGGAGATGGAATACCGTTGTCCCGTCCACTATTGTTGCTGCCGCGCCTGGAGTAGGGATATCCACCTGTGCGCCCGCTACTGGCAAAGCTCAGTGCAGGGCTGTGCAAAGGGCTATCAAACATGGTGGTTGGTGGCGCCGGCAACACAAACTGATTCTCGAAGCTGTCTGAGCCCGGCATAGCTAGCCCCGCATAATTATGGTCATGGTCTCTATGGTAACAAGATGCCGTTCCTTCTAGGATCTGGCGCAGTTCGGCATCCTCATCTTCTTCCTCCAGCTCCTCATCGTTTCCCATACATTGCGTGAGGCTCAGACTTGATCGCGACCCAGTCTCAAAGTCATTCTGGTCGTCTGTGTTTGTGTCCTCGCTGTTCTGAGCCATTGCCTCTCGGAACTTTAGCGAGTTGAGAGAATTCTTCAGGATGCCTTTCTCCGGGGGTTTGGCACTGTTAGGGGAGGTGATGATGATTGGAGGCGGAGGTAACTCTCCGATGTCGCTTTCCTCCTCAGAGGAAGGTCGCATCTTCTTACCCTTCTTCTTAGACTTACCGAGTCTGGAAGAATAAAAGGAAAAATCCACACTTGGATGAGAATCTTGTAATGACATTCTTAAGACTTCGAACATTCTTTTGACATTTTATAAGTCACTGTATTTGATCTAAAATTTGGGCCACGATTATGTTACTCATTTTGTCCAATTCTGACAGAGTTCTCTCATTCATGTTGGGCTGTGTTGTCAGATTCACCTGGTTGCCCATGTAGGAGATACCAGCAAAGTGGAAGTTTTATCACCTAAATACACTAATGTTTAATGGCCTTGGTGAAAGCACAGTGCCAGAACAATGACCATATAGATGGCCAACATGTATCCAAAGTGACTTAAAATTTTGTCCAAGACTAAGTGGCTCATTCTTTGGAATTACCAAGGTGTATTGAGGTTTGTTTGCTGGGTGGCATGATAAATACATGTATCAACAATAATAGTTATATCTTATGACATTTATTTGCCTCTAAAAATGTACTTTTGGGGACAAAGCTTTCGCTCATGTACTGTATTTATCACCATTACCATCAATAAGATTACTACATTGTCACAATTCCTCATCACCATTATGATGAAGCATCACCATGACAACCACTGCAGACATCACCATCACCATGGCAACCACTGCAGACACCACCATCACCATAACAACCACTGCAGACACCACTACCACCACGACAACCACTGCAAACACCACCATCACCACGACAACCACTGCCAGTATCGACAGTGTCATATTGCCACCACCACAATGCTTGTTATTATGATCACTGTAACCATGATCAAAACTGCACACAGCCTGATAAAACTCTACATAGTCACAACCACACTGCCTTTGTAGTGCAACCAACAGTGTTAATGATTAGCATATAAAAAGCATATTTCTCAGTAAATGTTAGTCCAATAAACTCAAGGTAAGGTTTGGAGCTCTGACCAGCGACCAGCACAAAACTATACCTTCAATACCACATGGCAGGTAGCCTCTGATTTTTATCTTCTAGTCCACAAAACTTATCATTAACTGAACCTCTTCAATCCGGAACAGACACATCAGATTATATTGAATGCAAACAAAAATCTTTGCAGTTTCAAAATACAGAAGCATATTTTCAGGAACCAAGAAACTTCTGCTCTGTAGAAAGTGAAAATATAATACTCAGAAAAATTAATACAAGCATGTCTTGCGTAGGAGATGGGGAGGGATATGAAACAATACGCAGCGAGAGAATAAGCACTGGAGTGAACACCGCGTGCTTTAGTCAAGCTCAGAGTGCTTGAACTGTGAAGCATTACAATTAACTCCCGAATTAAATCAGTATATCTTAAAATTTGAACAACTACATGATACAAAATGCTTGTTCACAATGTATTCCTGAACTGAGGTCAGAATAAATAGAAGAAAAATCCAACAACATGGCCTTTGAAGAGCTACTTCTGTGTAAACATCTCTGTGTTTTAAAAGCAAGATAGTCTGAGATTGAGAAAGTCTGAATTGCTTTCCTAAATTGTGGAAAAACAGCTGTGTATAAAAGTTGATATTGTACACTTGTATCACTCTCCATATCATCCCGAAACAAATGTCTGATTCAACATCACATCCTCCTGATTCGACATCAGATAAGAAAATATAACCACAACACACCAGAAAAATTTTATGCAGACAGATGAAGAATTTGTTTTCTGAGGAATCTTCACTTTTATGGGTTAAATAACGATACTCACTGTAAATTCTTCTCAACCATAATCATGATGATGTTCAATTTGTTCCCTAGGATTTTCCTTTGTGTCACTGTAATGTTTCTACCCAGTTTCTATTGAGACTGTAGTGGCACTTTAAATAATAACAACTACATGTATTTGCTTAATCACACAATGGTGCATTCACCACACATCATCACCAACATAACCAGGACCAAATCTGCTTCCACAGTGTTCCAGGCTGTTCAAATGAAACCTCGTGTGGGATTTTGAAGAGCAGAGATTAGCAGAGATTTTTGTCCACATAAGGTAACCTTCATCCAGTTATTATAACCCTCATCCATTGAGTTACTGGAACCTTCGTCAAATTACTGTAACTTCCATCCAGTTATTGAGTGAGTAAAGAAAGCAGACAACAACAACACCAGAGGATGTTAGAGACTAGGTTAGTGCTACACATACCTATATGTTGGCAAACTGCCAAAACTTATTAACCTGAGCGATTTCTTTCCAGACCCGTCAGAGTTGTCCCCCTTCTTCTTCAGGAGAGACGAGTCTTGGCCGATGAAGATGTTATTTTTACTCCCCGATAAGGCTGACTTGTTCGGTGTCTTTCGCCTTTGGGAAAGAAGCGAAAACGTAAACTGACATGTATAAGTACATTTTCATATCTCTGCCGCAGGAGAAGATTTCAGCTCTAAGATCTGTGCTCACTCAGCCCACACTATTTATCATGATTACAACCCTTGCAAAAAAAAAGACAACGATAAGGATAATTATTCATTTATTTGATCGGGGGTTTGTGCAATCCTCAAGGATATTTCAATATATGACAGTGGCTAGCACTACTGTGGGAGGAAACCAGGCAGAGCCTTGGAGAAACCGACAACCATCTGCAGGGTGCTGGTGGACCATCCCACGTCTACCCAGAGAGGAAGCAAGCACCAGCTAGATTTGAACTCACAGCGACCGAATTGGTGAGATGCCCCTGATCGTTATAAGTAAGCTTGTATCAAAAACTTTTGATCATAAATATACATTCCTATCACAGATTCAAGTATGTAACACATGTAAAAGTAAGACAATATGTCATGTAATACCAAGTGATAATTTGAAATTTCTTTAGGGAGCTACAGCTATGTAATGCTCATGAAAAAATACTATTCAGATCCACAAACTTAGAACAAGAAACAGCAGACTTGTTTATGACTTACATTCATTTGCATATCTTTATTCATGTTTGTAAAAAGCCTGTTTTTGACATGCCACAAAATCCCTGAATAGAAATCCTCCCACCTCTGAATACATGTATGACATGCCAACTTGCTATTACACTCCCTCACACATACAGGTATATACTGGGTATCACCTTAAGACAGGTAGATCTGTTTGAGGTGATTTACACCTGAGACTGATTGCATTTGGATTCTCACCTGTAGCAGATCATGGTGAGGCCTATGACCAGGACAAGTCCCCCCACTACAGAGGCCAGGATGACCACCAGCCAGGTTGTGCTCAGGCCAGGTTTGGCATCTAAAAACACACAGGTCAGACATTCATTATCAGTGATCTTGTGACAAGGCCTGGCATCTAAAAACACACAGGTCAGACATTCATTATCAGTGATCTTGTGACAAGGCCTGGCATCTAAGAACACACAGGTAAGACATTCATTATCAGTGATCTTGTGACAAGGCCTGGTATCTAAAAACACACAGGTCAGACATTCATTATCAGTGATCTTGTGACAAGGCCTGGTATCTAAAAACACACAGGTCAGACATTCATTATCAGTGATCTTGTGACAAGGCCTGGTATCTAAAAACACACAGGTCAGACATTCATTATCAGTGATCTTGTGACAAGGCCTGGCATCTAAGAACACACAGGTAAGACATTCATTATCAGTGATCTTGTGACAAGGCCTGGCATCTAAAAACACACAGGTCAGACATTCATTATCAGTGATCTTGTGACAAGGCCTGGCATCTAAAAACACACAGGTGAGACATTCATTATCAGTGATCTGGTGGCCAGGCCTGGCATCTAAAAACACACAGGTCAGACATTCATTATCAGTGATCTGGTGACCAGGCCTGGCATCTAAAAACCCGCAGGTGAGACATTCATTGTGCGCCATTTGTTATGTGATTAATACTGCACTTCAAGCGCACTGAAGTGAAATCAAGGTGCAATGTGATGAATGCAAAACGAAAATGGACAAGTGTCAACACATGACAACTGTACGTCATAAATGAAAGAATAGTTTTCAGTATTACTGAAGGCCAAACACCCCCTAAAACAGCCAGAAAAAAAAAAAGAACACCAGTCAGTAATGTAAAATTATGTTCTTTTTTCACTTAACACAGCAAAGGTTCCACTGTAATGACAGGACTTTACTGCAAGTTCAAAGCAATTCTGTTTTGGAAATTCACTAATTGTTCAGGATTTCGCTATGCAGGAGGAAAGCTGGAAGCATGGGCACTGATTTTATTTCACTGTTCTTCTACGCCTTACTCAAGAATATTTCACTTATACAACAGCAGCCAGCAGAATGATGGGGGGAAAATGGGCAGAGCCTTGGGGGAAATCCACAACCATCTGCAGGTTGCTGGCGAACTTCAAATGTAGAACCAGAGGGAAAGCATGAGCTAGGCTTGAACTCACAGGCTTGAACTCACAGTGATAGTTGGTTCCATAACATATGACTGAGAGAGGGTAGGTAGACAAAGGCAAATGGCCTACCTTTGACGACAGCCAGAGCTGGTGTGGACGATGGCAACCTTGACTGACCCGTCACGGACGGAGCGAGGGTTGACCTGGTCTGAACGTTCACCGGGACTGGGATTGTTGTTGTTGTAGCAGTTGTGGACGGAGCTTTGGTGGTTGGCGGTGCCGTGACAATTTCCACCTCAATATCGCAGGCGAAACCACCCCAGCCCGGATCACAGAAACATGTGCCTCCTCGTGTGCAAATCTGGATCAAACAACAACAGACCATTATGACTGAGTCACTACACCGCATTTCTCTAAGGACAAAACAAGTGATCACTACTTCACAGAAATATAAACAATCAACAATCCACCCCCATTTTGTATTTTGTGCACTAAGCACCGGTTCGGCATGTCTCATATGGCTATCAAAAACATTTATTTTTTTTTTATTTTTTTTTTGGTACTTTTAGATACATTTTACCTGAAACATGAAGCAAACATGACAGGAATTAGAGGTCCATGCTGTCCTCCAACTATTGGAAGGATATCCGTACACTTCAAACTTCATTATCTTAAAAACTGTTGAAGAATGAAGAAACCACACACAACAGTCAAGATACTGCAATCTTTAGCAAACTTTTGACACTTTCTGAGCATTGACTGGTAACATGGTTTGGCAGCCATTTTGAATTTTATGAAAAAAAGTTCACAAAACTTCTTGTCTAAAGCCACTTAACCATGTTTAATTTGTCATGTCACATATCTTTCAGTTTCCTCTGACTTTTTTGATATAAATAAAGTTTATCATACAAGGACACAAACTGCATGCTATCTGATGTAACTCTGGGTGCTGAATCCACATGCTATCTGATGTAACTCTGGGTGCTGAATCCACATGCTATCTGATGTAACTCTGGGTGCTGAATCCACATGCTATCTGATGTAACTCTGGGTGCTGAATCCACATGCTATCTGATGTAACTCTGGGAGCTGAATCCACAAGCTATCTGATGTAACTCTGGGTGCTGAATCCACAAGCTATCTGATGTAACTCTGCGTGCTGAATCCACAAGCTATCTGATGTAACTCTGGGAGCTGAATCCACAAGCTATCTGATGTAACTCTGCGTGCTGAATCCACATGCTACCTGAAGTAACTCTGAATCCACTGTGTCTATGTATAGGTACGTGAAACAGCTTAAAGATGTACACAAAACTGCATAATATTCTCTCACTGCACCAGGTAGCTCTTGGTAAGCAAATCCCCCCTGTGAGAAAACTCCACCCCCAAGGAGTTAGCTGGGCAGATGAGGTGAGCCAGGGTGCTGACCGCTACACAGGCCCAGTCCTGGAACAGCATCCCCTCCCCACATCGCATCCCGTCCTGCACCATCCCCATACAGGTCTCAAATGGTAATCTTACCCCGTGTTGGGAACACTCCACTCCGAGGGAGTTAGCTGGGCAGATGAGGTGAGCCAGGGTGTTGACTCCCACACAAGCCCTATCCAGGCACAGCATCCCCTCCGCACACCGTGTCCCGTCCTGTACCATCCCCATGTGAGGCATATCCAGCCTTGCTGGGCCGTGAACGATTCTGGCAAGGAAATACAGCAGAACATTGTTGTTACATGTGGAGAGAGCTGTCCTTTTATAGTGAAAAAAACAGAAAAAAATCACAGAATTCAGGAAAAGCTGTACACTGTATGTTCACAGAAAACAGTTCAGACTTCACCACACAAATTCCTGTGTCTGTAACTTGTGACCTTGTCCAAAACCAAGACACAAACAGCAATAACTTTGTCGAAAACGGAGGTCTTGTACCTAGTTTTGATTTGATACCATGAACTGTTGTGAAATACAGAAATCCAGACAACTGATTCACGATGGACTGACAGACAGGCTGGGTAAAGCTAGACTCCTCTCTGCTACCAGTTAGTTACTAATTATACCAATAAAAAAGGGAATCAATGACTAAACATATATTATCCACAGAAAACACTTTAGGGTTTCCCAGCAGAGCGTGGACAAACAGCCTTCCCTTCATCAGGCACCTTACACATAGACCTCATTCCCTTGCTCCCTTCCCCCCAGGAGTATAGATCGGGTACAGATGTCCAGACTGAAGACTTACACACAGACCCCATTGCCTTGCTCCCTTCCCCCCAGGAGTATAGATCGGGTACAAATGTCCAGACTGAAGACTTACACACAGACCCCAATCCCTTGCTCCCTCCCCCCCCCCCCCAGGGGTGTGGATCGGGTACAAATGTCCAGACTGAAGACTTGCACACAGACCCCATTCCCTTGCTCCCTTCCCCCCAGGAGTATAGATCGGGTACAAATGTCCAGACTGAAGACTTACACACAGACCCCAATCCCTTGCTCCCTCCCCTAGAGGGGTATAGATTGGGTACAAATGTCCAGACTGAAGACTTACACACAGACCCCAATCCCTTGCTCCCTGCCCACCAGCAATATAGATCGGGTACAGATGTCCCGACTGAAGACTTACACACAGACCCCAATCCCTTGCTCCCTCCCCTAGAGGGGTATAGATTGGGTACAGATGTCCAGACTGAAGACTTACACACAGACCCCATTCCCTTGCTCCCTGCCCACCAGCAATATAGATCGGGTACAGATGTCCAGACTGAAGACTTACACACAGACCCCATTCCCTTGCTCCCTGCCCACCAGCAATATAGATCGGGTACAGATGTCCAGATTGAAGACTTACACACACACCCCATTCCCTTGCTCCCTTCCCACCAGGAATATAGATCGGGTACAGATGTCCAGACTGAAGACTTACACACAGACCCCATTCCCTTGCTCCCTGCCCACCAGGAATATAGATCGGGTACAGATGTCCACACTGAAGACTTACACACACACCCCATTCCCTTGCTCCCTGCCCACCAGGAATATAGATCGGGTACAGATGTCCAGACTGAAGACTTACACACAGACCCCATTCCCTTGCTCCCTGCCCACCAGCAATATAGATCGGGTACAGATGTCCAGATTGAAGACTTACACACACACCCCATTCCCTTGCTCCCTGCCCACCAGGAATATAGATCGGGTACAAATGTCCAGACTGAAGACTTACACACACACCCCATTCCCTTGCTCCCTTCCCCCTAGGAGTATAGATCGGGTACAGATATCCAGACTGAAGACTTACACACAGACCCCATTCTCTTGCTCCCTGCCCACCAGGAATATAGATCGGGTACAGATGTCCAGACTGAAGACTTACACACACACCCCATTCCCTTGCTCCCTGCCCACCAGGAATATAGATCGGGTACAGATGTCCAGACTGAAGACTTACACACAGACCCCATTCCCTTGCTCCCTGCCCACCAGCAATATAGATCGGGTACAGATGTCCAGACTGAAGACTTACACACACACCCCATTCCCTTGCTCCCTGCCCACCAGGAATATAGATCGGGTACAGATGTCCAGACTGAAGACTTACACACACACCCCATTCCCTTGCTCCCTGCCCACCAGGAATATAGATCGGGTACAGATGTCCAGACTGAAGACTTACACACAGACCCCATTCCCTTGCTCCCTGCCCACCAGGAATATAGATCGGGTACAGATGTCCAGACTGAAGACTTACACACACACCCCATTCCCTTGCTCCCTTCCCACCAGGAATATAGATCGGGTACAGATGTCCAGACTGAAGACTTACACACACACCCCATTCCCTTGCTCCCTTCCCCCCAGGAGTATAGATCGGGTACAAATGTCCAGACTGAAGACTTACACACACACCCCATTCCCTTGCTCCCTGCCCACCAGGAATATAGATCGGGTACAGATGTCCAGACTGAAGACTTACACACACACCCCATTCCCTTGCTCCCTGCCCACCAGGAATATAGATCGGGTACAAATGTCCAGACTGAAGACTTACACACACACCCCATTCCCTTGCTCCCTGCCCACCAGGAATATAGATCGGGTACAGATGTCCAGACTGAAGACTTACACACAGACCCCATTCCCTTGCTCCCTGCCCACCAGGAATATAGATCGGGTACAGATGTCCAGACTGAAGACTTACACACACACCCCATTCCCTTGCTCCCTGCCCACCAGGAATATAGATCGGGTACAGATGTCCACACTGAAGACTTACACACACACCCCATTCCCTTGCTCCCTGCCCACCAGGAATATAGATCGGGTACAGATGTCCAGACTGAAAGACTTACTTGCACTCGTACTCAACTCCTCCAGACGACACAGTGGTTTTGGAGAAGGCTTTGTCTGGCCCGTACAGGGGCACCTTACTCCCACCGTCACAATGAAGTAACCCACACTGGGAGTCCCTGGACACGACAAAAACAAGATCAGGCCCTTATTAAAAAGCTGTTCATAAACTGACAGCAGTTTCACAGGTACAGTTTCTCTCTCTAATACTGTGGTCTGTGACAGCCCACATGCTTATGGGTGGAGAAATACATGAATATCTGTGTACTGGCATCCTGTAGTAATACTTAAAAAATTCTGTGCAATGCATTTAATACTCCTCGGCCTTAAGCACATGTATAATGTCATGAATAGATACAAATTCGAAGAAATATTACGTATGACACCAGCCATTCATAACTTTGAAATGGTCAAACCAATAGGGTTCACGCTGGGGTGTAGGTGTGGTATAAGTCTACCTGGTGAGCTTGGGGCAAACTGTTCAACAGACATAATGTTTACAAGCCATTCATGAAATTTAACTTAAATGACCCTAATGACCTTGAAAAAAAAAGATCACGGTCGCTGAAAAATCAACAGGGTACTTGCTCATGCCAAAGTGAAAGTATGGTGTAAGTTTGGTGAACTACTCCAGTGATATCATGTTCACAAGCCTTTTATAATATCTAACTTAAATGGCTAGAATGACCTTGAAGGAAAATATCAATGTCTTAGTAAATCAACAGGGTACTTCCTCATGCCAAAGTGTAAGTTTGATGAAATATGGCTAAAGCGTTCTAGAGATAGAATATTTACAAGCCCTATATAAAATGCAACTTAAATGACCTCAATAATCTTGAAGAAAAAGGTCAAGGTCACTAAAAATCAATAGGGGTTCTTCCTCATGCCAAGGTCTAAGTATGGCGTATGATTGGTGAACTTGAGCTAGACTGTTCTAGAGATACAGCGTTTACAAGATTTTAACATAAACGACCCCAATGACCTTGAAGAAAAAGGTCACGGTCACTGAAAATCAATAAGGTTCTTCCTGACGCCAAAGTGTAAGTTTGGTATAAATTTGGTGAACTTGGGCTAAACCATTCCAGAGACAGCATGTTTACAAGGATAGGGAGAGACAGATGGATGGACAAATGTACACCGCATACTACCACAATACCCCTTAGCCAATATTGGCCGAGGAGTAAAAATGGGTGAAAGCACACACTGGCTAGTACATACTTGTATAACATAACGTAACATAGAGAAGAACCATGCAGCAGCATCATATATGTTCATGATACCCTATGACCTCATACACTGATCAAATATTATCAGGACACCAAAAACTGCCATTTCATGCAAGAAAACACAAAGTAACTTGTACTTCAGAAGTACATCAGGAGACTTCACCTTCAGTGCTGCTACTCACGCAATTGAACGGATAAATATTTTAATATCATTGATAATTCAACTGAATTTGAATTTAATAAACATACCCAGTTATCCACTTTAGGGCATTTATGAAACTCTTGTCCCAAATAAATGTGTTTCTGTGTGTGCCTTTTAATATAAAACTTAACTTGAATGAGTGAATTCATTTTAAGCCCAAACATTCACAAGGTGAACACAAGTTTTACAATCAGTTCTTCAACAGCATATACATTGGTGAAATTGTCTGCCCTTGTAACTTTGATACCCTCCATGTACGTGAAGGCATCCTTACTCTGAGGTACACTTGATGTAATGCCCGGTGTTCTCATCTCTCCCACAATGACCGTTAAAGTTTCCTGTCGGGTTAAATCTCTCAAAGCAGCGGAAATCTGCGCTCTCAGCTCCTGAAAAGCCAGCATGAAATGACTTAATTAACACTGGATTAATCAACTGGGTTTCAAGGTTTAATTAGGCACTTTGTACTATGAAGCCTAAATACAGTCCAATACAAGTACATGTATTCATGAGCAATAATTACTTCAATTCATGGTGAAGATATGAAGAAGCTATTTTTTCTAACTGTCATAAATTTAAAATGAATTTAGGGCTTATTCTACTCTTTGTCAAGTTAACTAGGTGTCTTGAGATAGACTGTCACTTGATCACAAATGCTGACAAGGAACCCTGTATTAAGCATGTCAATCAAGCCATTAGTCATGTGCTGCATATGTACTTCCAAATAGAACTGGCAGGGAGTTTATGAAAATAATTGTAAAATACAGAATATAAAATTTTACAGTGACCCATTTCTGACAGCATGCGTTTTCTCTGAACATTCAAATCCAATAATTTGGGTACAAGAAAAACATTGACCAACTGCTGCTCTATAGCTGATAAAGGGATGTAACTGTTGTCATTCATGTAACATGAAATCCATGCCTCCCCTGAGTCATAGAAACCATCTCTTCCCTCCCTCCCTTCCTTCAACTTCCCTTTCCCTTCAGCTGGTACAGAGCAAGACTTGATTTGATCATGGGATGATCATGGGATGAAGTGTATCTCCCATGGAGATCTCATTCTCAAGTTTCGCATAACACTTACCCTTTTCCATGGAGATCTCATCCTCAAACTTCATTTCACCTTGCATGAATTTCACATAACACTTACCCTTTCCCATGGAGATCTCATCCAGAGGCTTCTTTTCGCCTTGCATGAATTTCACATAACACTTACCCTTTCCCATGGAGTTTAATTCTCAAGTTTCATTTCACCTTGCATGAATTTCACATAACACTTGGCCTTTCCTATGGAGTTTCATTTCACCTTACATGAATTTCACAGCACACTTACCATCTCCCCAGATGGCCTGGCACTGTTGCCCCAGAGTGGGGCAAATTCCCCCGAAACAGTAGCCGGTGTTGTTAGCGCAAGGGTGACCATCCTGGATGAAGTTGTTACTGGGGCACTGTGGAAGTAGAGAGCTAGGCCTTAAGGGTCATTCAAAACAGACACAAACAGGTAAATATATGTAATATTGTTTGAATAAATGTACATATTAATTTCACTGGTATTGAACACCACACTCCAGACTACATGTACAGTATACACAAGTACACTATTATGACACTGGTCAGACTGACCACTATCCTTTGCTAACCAGCTGACAAACCTTCTGATGTAAGCTACAGTTGAAAGCAGTGCAGGCTGTGGAATCCTTGGCATCACCCATCTTGGATTAGAACTCTGACGATTCCTACATGTACATACTTTATCATGTGATTGATAATATTGGAATTTTTTAATCTCTTTTTTTTTTAAATCTGTTCAAGGCCATGGTTATGATTATATCAGTTTTATATGCTACAGTGGTCATTTACAAGGCTTGGGGATACCACTGAGCCCAGCATAAATTTTAATGAATGGATTAACCTCTCATGTGATAGCAAGATCAATGAGTACTGAGTATTAGTAGAGTTTAAGTGGTCTTTTCTTACAAATTTTATTTAAGGCTATCTGAATGGCCCAGACACTTCTGTGGATGACAACTTTGTTGCCAGCAAGATGGCTACAAGGCTTGGGAAGATAAAAAAAAAAAGAAAGAAGTCCACATTCATGGCCTGGTATCACACATCAGACAGATTCTGACCAGTGGGCCACTGAAGAAAATGATCATTTCTTAGGATGGCCAGCTTCCCCTGAGTTATCTCCCCTGTCCTGAACTCACCTCTCCAGTGAGCCCTGTACAAAACTCGGGGACATCGCACTCTGTCGTCTTCATTCGGCAGACATGGGTTGCTGGGTACAGCTGTAACAGCAAACAACAAACAACAATATCACACATTATACTTTACCTTTTCATTCATTCATGAAAACATGTCACGTAAAAAAGTTGGTGAAGTTCCAGTGTTAAGGCAAACCTTTTCAGGAGAACATCTTGAATGGTGCAATTGTCTTTGTTCTGTTCAACTGATGAATACAGTGAAAGTCCATCTGTCCTTCCTTCTCAAAAGAACAAATGATTATAGATAACCTCACTTTTCATCCCACATAGCACTGCGTGGCCTGTCATTTACAGGTTGACTGCATTGAGGTTTTGTCTTCCTCCCAGTTTTCACTAACTTCAATTATTGGCCAAATGTTCCAACAGCTGCATTTTTCAGGACACGTTTCCATCTTCCTTGCAGTGGCTGATTCAATGAACGTAAACATTTGAGACACACTTCCATACTCCTACTCGCAGTGCTGATTTTGCCGACTGCAATTTTCTGGACAACACTTCCATACTCTTTGGGAGTGCTGAGTTCAACCACTGCAATTTTCTGAGGAGTGGGAATGGTTGAAAACCTGGTGAAATCACTTGATTTACCAAAGTGGTCATTTATAAGGTTGGAGGAAGCTGGTATGCCCACCATAAATTCACATGCAATGACTAAACTTCCCTTACGTGACACAAAGATTTCTATCTGACACACAGCTGAACTGAACCACTGACACCTGTATTCCTACGCACAACCTCACTGCTCAACGGTATCTTTACAAAACTAAGCCTGTGCAGATCCCTTGTTCACACTTCAATTGTTTGATTCTTGCTTGCCAACTATCTCAGGAATATTTTTCTTGAGAACTTTTTGTAAATCATTGACCTGACAAACCACCTCACTGCAACTGAAGCAGTGAGAGATGACGATTTCTTTGATAAAGCCCAACAGTTGCAGGAAGCCAGTGAGGCCTCCACAAATCCACAGTCCAGGTTGTCTACTTACGGTACAGTTGTTACAGCAGGGGCCCGCCCGGCAGGTGGCCCAGGACTTGAGCAGACAGGTGTGGGGGTCACAGCAGGGGTCCAGCAGGGCACAGTCCTGAGAGAGGAAGCAGAGAGAAACAAATCCACTGAAACATGTAAGGAATTTCAATTTTTTTTATTATTTATTATTTCCTTTTGTAAGTTAATATCTATTATTATTTTACAGTGACAAACACCAATGAAATAAATACATACCCTAAATGACCTAAAATTTTGTCCATGACAAAGATGCTTATTTTTGCCTGATTCTGAGAGTGCTACTGATTGTAGGAAGGTGCTTTTCTGGATGAAATTTTAGGTCATTTACAGTAATTATTATGATAATGGAGGGTGGGGGAGGCTGGAGGAGAGGGGGGTGGCTTTTCTATTTCCATCAAAGAATTCCTAGCTGCAGCTGATAATCTCCTCCTGCTTCTGTGAAGCAGATATATCCAGAAGTGATGACTTGTGGTAACTTATATGTGGTAACTTAGACGTGGTAACTCGGATGTGGTAACTTAGATGTGGTAACTTGGATGTGCTAATTTAGATGTGGTAACTTAAGATCTGGTAACTTATATGTGGTAACCTGGATGTGGTAACTTAGATGTGGTAACTTAGACATGGTGCTAACTCGGATGTGCTAACTTAGATGTGGTAACTTAGATGTGGTAACTTCGGTGTAGTAGCTCAGATGTGCTAACTTGGATGTGCTAACTTAGATGTGGTAACTTAAACGTGGTAACTCGGATGTGGTAACTTCGGTGTGGTAACTCAGATGTGGTAACTCAGATGTGGTAACTTAGATGTGGTAACTTAGATGTGGTAGCTTGGATGTGGTAACTTAGATGTGCTAACTTGGATGTGCTAACTTAGATGTGGTAACTTCGGTGTGGTAACGCAGATGTGCTAGCTTGGATGTGGTAACTTAGATGTGGTAACTTAGCTGTGGTAGCTTGGATGTGGTAGCTTGAATGTGGTAGCTTGGATGTGGTAGCTTAGCTGTGGTAACTTGGATGTGCTAACTTAGATGTGGTAGCTTAGCTGTGGTAACTTGGATGTGGTAACTTGGACGTGGTAACTTAGATGTGGTAACTTAGATGTGGTAGCTTAGATGTGGTAGCTTGGATGTGGTAGCTTGAATGTGGTAGCTTGGATGTGGTAGCTTAGCTGTGGTAACTTAGATGTGGTAGCTTAGATGTGGTGATGTGGTAGCTTAGATGTGGTAACTTAGATGTGGTAGCTTGGATGTGCTAACTTGGACGTGGTAGCTTAGATGTGGTAACTTAGATGTGGTAACTTAGATGTGGTAGCTTAGATGTGGTAACTTAGATGTGGTAGCTTGGATGTGGTAGCTTAGCTGTGGTAACTTAGATGTGGTAGCTTAGATGTGGTAACTTAGATGTGGTAGCTTGGACGTGGTAACTTAGATGTGGTAGCTTAGATGTGGTAGCTTAGATGTGCTAACTTGGACGTGGTAACTTAGATGTGGTAGCTTAGATGTGGTAACTTAGATGTGGTAGCTTGGACGTGGTAACTTAGATGTGGTAACTTAGATGTGGTAGCTTAGATGTGCTAACTTGGACGTGGTAACTTAGATGTGGTAGCTTAGATGTGGTAACTTAGATGTGGTAGCTTGGATGTGCTAACTCAGATGTGGTAGCTTAGCTGTGGTAGCTTAGATGTGGTAACTCGGATGTGGTAACTCGGATGTGCTAACTTAGATGTGCTAACTTAGACGTGGTAGCTTGGACGTGCTAACTTAGCTGTGGTAGCTTAGATGTGCTAACTTAGATGTGGTAACTTGGATGTGGTAACTTGGATGTGGTAACTTAGATGTGGTAGCTTGGATGTGGTAACTTAGATGTGGTAGCTTAGATGTGGTAACTTAGATGTGGTAACTTAGATGTGGTAACTTAGATGTGGTAACTTGGATGTGATAACTTAGATGTGGTAACTCAGATGTGGTAGTTTATGTGCGGTAACTTGGCTACCAAAGAGTTTGCCTGTAGGGGAACGATGACGAGAGAGTAACGAATAAATGTTGATGAGATAGATAATTACAAGTAATATACTTGTGAAAGTACATTGTGAATGGTGTAAGCTTTGAGAGAAAACACTGGCTGAGCTCAACAAATGAAGTAGTTTTTTTTAAGGTACATTTTGTTGAACATTGCTTTCCCTGTTACTGGATGTCTGAGGGTGAAATTGTAATTTATGGTAATTAATATGAACATAGAGCATGACTGATGGAATATCCCCCTTGTGTTATTGTGCTCTAATTGTGTGCAAACCTTGAGCTCAATACATGCAGTATTTTTTAAGACACCACCACTAAAACTTTGTTTAGCACAGATTCTAATACATAGTACATGTACACTAAGTGAGGAATTTGGCAATTTACAGTATTTAATATACACACACAGAATCAATGATGGAATATCCTCCTCGTGTTATAGTGCTCTACATGTGTGTAAACCCGGAGTTCAATACATGAACAGCACTTTTTAAGATACCACCGTAACATTCTGTTTAACACTGCTTGCCCTGTTATTGGATCCCGATGCCGACACCGCCTCTCTGGGCATGACATAAGCTATGCCTGTACTAAGTACAGGTGAGCTAAATACAGATATCCAATCTTCATGTTTATTTTTAATGAATTGTGTCCGGCTTTGTGTAACACAATGAAAAGATGAAAAAAACTGCTTCCTGTCTTTGAGTCTTTTCTTCATCCATTAGGACACCATACCTACCAATGAGTGTGATATGTTTTTACTGACTGTGACTTTTGTGTTCTGCAGTTATTATTCAGAAATACAATCATGGGTAGGTCCTAATTAATCTTACAATATCTTTGGCACACTTCACTTTTCCTACCCTCTCCACTTGAAGATGAATCTCTGTCACTTCACATCTGGCTATTTACCACAATGTTTATCCTGACCACCTACATGCAATGCTGAGATAAGCGAGAGACTTACCTCCCCTGAGCCACAGTCACACTCCTCTCCTCTCTCCACATACCCATTACCACACTGCTGGGCAAAGTTCCTCTGCAAAAGAAAATACACACAACGCTAAAAACACTGAACAGATATTACAATTAGATCACTACATGTACAGCTCATGATATCGCAATAAGGAAATGGCATTTTGCTCTATACTTATCATTACACATTCATGTAGACACAGACAAAAAAATTGATGCAAAAGGCCAATAAGCTAACAGACAGAATCTAGAGTAGCTGTCCGAAATACCCTCCAGCCTTTTGGCCACGAACATACACTACGTACTTGAAGAGGTTAACGTTGTAAATACTGAACTGATAGTAAATCATGAAAGTCAGGAAAGCACAAGTTTAGGTCATGGGGAAAAATGTGTACAAAATTTCATGGAAATCTGTGCGGTGCCAACAAAATCACAATTGTAAATGGCCAAGTACCTCAAGGGGAGTAAATCTGTAAGTATTGATATGAACTGAAACAAAACTATGCAAACACAAGCCTATACCTTAGGGAAAGGTGTGCAAATTGTACTGGACAAAGGTGAAGTCCACTGGACAAAACTATGTCTACAGACAGACAGACAGTCACTTTGGTGTAAGCATGACAACTGTTTTTCTATCTTCATGTTTACACCTGACAGAGACATGCCCCAAAAAGTGCTGTATGGTGAATGACAAAAAGCTATTTTTGACTTCTACACTTGAAATACAATTTCACCCTTACTGGTCCCCAAAAAATTCCAATTCTGACCACCCGATAAATGTACTAAAATTCCAACATCCAGTACCAAACAGTAAGTATTGTGATGAGATTTTGAATTTTGAACATCAGTGAGAAATGGCTTTATGGAAAGCACCTTAGCCAACTGAAGTACCCACCTGACTCTTCTTCACCAGACATGAGGACAGGCCCATGTTGAGGGAGATCTCCAGATCCTTGACGCTACAGCTGGAGAAGCGGCGCGAGTGGAAGCCCCGGAACTGACTGTGACCAGGTGATGATTACAGGTAAGAATGAAAGGTAATACTCAACAGGTAAGACACGGTTCAAAGTGTGCAACAGTCATCTCCAATAAACTTCATGCAAGACTGCACAAAGCACAAGGCGAGGGAATCTCATAATTACAAGGGACATAAATGAACATTATCAACAAGGTGGAATTAATGTCAACACTGTATTTACTATGTCCTTTGCAACAATCTGGTAATTGGGTGCCAGTCCACTGATAGGTGTTAATTAAGGCCTGGCTCATCGGCAGATTAATTAACATCCATCAGTAGGATGTCAGCTGACGTTAATTCCACCTTGGTGACATTATCACGGCTTGTCAGAAGTTACTGGTTTCTTTGTAATTAATAACTATTATCAATATGTGCAGGTACCGAATAGTAATAGTAAAGATTAATAAAACAAACAAAAAAAAAAGTGAAATAAACAAGATACAACAAAGAAAATGGACATCAACACAGATGTGTGATCACAATACATTTTTACCTTTAGCTCAAGTTCTTCACTTCATGCCGCAACTATTGTATTGTTAATGCATATTAAAATACTTGACGTTTTATGAATACTACATGTACATAAATAAAAACAACAACAACAACAAAAACCGCCTATAATAATGAACTGTTACTATACACTCAGTGGCTGGCCGGTACTCACAAAACTTTGTAGGACATGATACAGCCGAACTGGTCCCAGCACTCACATTCACCTGCAACACGAACGAGAACAGTCTGAGTCAAGTTTGAGGATTTCCCCTGAGCTGAAAACTGCACTGTAAGACGTGGCATATGCATATCCTCCTCTGTAGAACGTCACTGTCGGCAGACTGATCCTTACAATACATACATGTTAGGTTAAACCTCAAAACAACAATCAAACTACGGGTACAAAGTACAACTGTACCAAGGATCTACATGCATGTATACAAGGGTTTATCTTCAAAGGACTATCATGCCTAAAATACCAAGTTACAATTTTCTAACTTTCACACAGACATTATACGAGTCAGTGAAAAACATCAAACTCCTCAAGTCATGCCACGTACTTACGCAATACATGTGTAACAACTGGCCAATAGTCAACATACAATCTCCCATAATGCACCAGCCTTTCTGGCTATAATGTACATGTACATTCGCACTGATGAAATTCAATGCTTGCCAAGGGTTACATTTCAATGCTAACACAAATTCTGTTAGAAAAATTAATGCTGTAGTTGCTGTACGATTATGATAAGAATTTTATTAGCCATTAATAAAACATACTGAAGTCGTACTTTACAGTCTTATGATGCTACTAAAGTTTTTATGTGAGGGAAACCAGAGTGCCCAGAGGAGACCACAGTGCCCAGAAGAGACTGTCGTGCCTGTGGGAAATCACAGTGCCTGGCAGAAACCACAGTGTCCTGAGGAGACCACTGTGCTCAGAGGAGACTGCAGTGCCTGGCAGATAAAACAGTGCCTGGCAGAAACCACAGTGACCAGAGGAAACTGCAGTGCCCAGACGAAACTGTATTTTGTGAATGGGTCACTATAGATATTGAGAATAATTACTGACATGCATAGAAAAGAAGATAAATGTTGAAATACAGAGAGATGTAAACACATGAACATGTGCTGGGCTGTCGTGGTATCAGATGTTCACTGCTGACAAGAATAATACAGATGCTTCTATAATCCCACAAAATGAGAAACCTTGCAACAAGACACAAAACAGAAAGAAAAAAGAAAAAAAATCAGCTGCATGCTAAAGGTAGTCAACAATGCTATTCAAGATGTTTGCATAACAAAAGCACAATAACAGAATGCGAAATGTAGGTGTAGAGAAAAGCAGACAAAAAACAGGGGAAACATAAAGAAAACAGGGGAACACAAAGAAAACAGGGTATACATAACTTCCCCTCCCCTTAAACAACAATACATACATACAGTAACAAAATAAACTGTTAAATTGAAATCCATTATCGAAACAACAGGCATACTGAAAGGAAGCAGCAGGTGCATTCCGCAAGTGTTACCTGAGTAGTAATCTAATCTCCATGCTTCTACAGTAGGCATTAGATCAAACAAACAGGTACAGGTTAATTGCAAACTGGTACATTTTAATTACAAACCATTATAGGTTAATTACCACGTAGTACAGGTCAATTACAAACCGATATAAGTCAATTACCAAGTGGTACAGGTTAATTACAAACATGTACAGGTTAATAGGTCACAGATGTATATCAGGTTAAATTACAGGTGTAAATTAGGTGAAATATGTTATTCATTAACTTCAACACAATTTTAATTGTTACATTTTCCACCAACAAATACCTGGACCTGAATTTCAGTAGCATATCACTGCATGCACGAATGTTTAAGTGTTAGTTGTGTTACTATGCTTAGCTGCCCAAGATTCATTCACTCCTAAACAATGCGTTTCAATTTTGGTTTCCATTATATTGTTACATCAACAGTCTGTAGAGATGTATTTAACGTTACAATGAATGATTATAGTAGCTTTGAAATACATTCACTTTTGGAACGAAACCTTACACACTATGCTTCCTGAACACTCTCTTCATAACGCCACATACAGTTTTGTTTCATTCTGACAGTCACAGGGTAGTAATACTCAGAGTAAACCAAATGCCATTTTTTTTTTTTTAATTATGGCTTTGGGTTTTGTAAAATAAAAAATAGAACCTGTAACTGTGATGACCTGAGATTTTACGTGATGTAATTGTACGTGTCTGCATACAGGACGACCAATGATACACCTGTAACTGTGATGACCTGAGATTATGCGTGATGTAATCGTACGTGTCTGCATACAGGACGACCAATGATACACCAGTGACTGTGATGACCTGAGATTTTACGTGATGTAATTGTACGTGTCTGCATACAGGACGACCAATGGTAAACCTGCTTCAGAAACTCAACTCACCGTCTTCATCGTGTTTGAGTCCCAGGTTATGACCAATCATGTGTGCCAACACTGTTGCCACCTGTTGTGGCTCTAAGGTGTCAGGATTCTGCAAGGGGAGATAAGCGTGCAGATGCATAAGTGCATAAACCTTCGAAAAACAACTTCATTTATTTGTTTGATTCTTTTTTAATGCCATACTCAAGCATTTTTCACAGTTTTATGGGCGGAGAAAAGTTGATCCACAGAGCAGCTTAGCCCATTAAATAAACATGCAAAGTGACTCTGATGAAATCCATTTGCCACACTCTATATTTTGACTGTAATTCAGTTATCCTTAGAAGGAAACCAAAGTGTCCTGAGTAAACCACTGAGTGTTGTCAATTCTGTGATGAACTTTATCAAGTATGAAAAATGATACACGTGGAAGACAAGTGGTGCTCTGGACTTCTGCTGTCAGCTAAGCTGGTGACATCAGCTGAGCTGGTGACCTCTGCAGCAGCAGCATCTAAACACAAGTGACTAGACGTGACTTCCTCACCACCACAACATCACAACATGAAACTTGCACACTTCTTTACAATGTTGAACACATCTGCCATCACTCCTGTAACTTAGTGGCCTTTGACACGCCTTATTTCACATTATTCAAAAAAATTATGTAAATAATAATTCTACTCAACACATGTGAAAATTCCTTGGTCTAGAAAGCATAGTCCTGACAGGTACCATTCAAAAACTCGTTTTATGCCTGTTGGCATCTTGCCAAGACTTGCAACCGAGAAGGTTTAGCCAAGTTGGACTCTCCCAAGCAAACAATGGGCATGTCCATTTTCAGACCTACAATTACGGCATTTTGCCAACTGCCAAAAGCAAATCTGTAAATAAAGGATAATGCACACTGAGGCTTCATCTTCCATGGTATTTTTGTCAGAGATCAAAAAAATTTAGACAGTTTTGCATCTTGTTTATTATCTCTCTTGCAATAAATATTTATGCTCAACAACCAATCATCACTGTTAAATATCCTCTTCCCATCCCTGACTCTTCAGCTCCTACCTTGTTAATACCAATGGCTCTATCGGTACATATGGAATCTGGTATGGCCAGTCCGATGCTGTTCTCCTCAAATCTCTGATTTCTGGAAAACAAAGAAAGCGGAATAATCAGTCAAATACATAAAATGAAATTATGAATTGTCACAACTTACTTTGAATAGTAGCACTTTGAAGGACAGTTGCAAAACTAAAATGCTTTCTCAAAAACTTTACATTTCCTTACAGACCCTTACTCCAGGTTCTGTTTGACCCCCCCAAAAATTCCCCCCAATATAGCATTAAAATTTTCCTACATTCAGGAAGTTGTCTGCCCTTGAATACCAAATATTTCTTTCCTTTCCTTCAATGACACTGTACCACTACTACTCTTCCATATTTTCATCACAAAACAAAAAAAAAACAACAAAACTTCACAAACAGAGAGCTTACATGAGATCAATCCAAAAAAAGAAATAAACCCATACTGTACTTACGTGACAAACTGGGCCACGTCATGGTCAACAGTGCTTAACATCTTTGATTTGAAGTCCAGGAAGTTTTCGAGAGTTTCTCGGAGTACAGGACTAACTCTGAATTGGTCCACGATATTCCACAGCTCCGCGTAAACCAGGGCGACCCGCATTTTCATCTCCTTGTAATACTGCCAGGAGTAACAGGAACACGGTGACAGACAGACTGAATGATTGACTGATGTTTATTTCACATTTCTCTATCATGTTGTTGTTTGCAGGGTGCATGTTGCCTGAAGAAAGCTACTCCAAATACTGAACGCTTCTAACTACTTCAATGTAGCAAAACTCCATGTGACCTACCACGTACAATCTCACATCAGGAACACTGTTTAGGAGATGCCCAGGACTTTGTTTTTGTGGGTATTTAAGCCATATCAGTAAAATCGTATGTTACCTTAAGCACCTTTTCAACCATGGTGTGTCATTTCTATTCCCAGATGATTTTCTTTTTATAATTTTAGAAACACGTTTTCTTTTTGACTGGAGTAGGTCTTAGTAATTGGAGCCCATACGCCCTGGATAATATTCTTACAAAAACACATCATTATTTTTGAATACTGTTAGACATTGTGATATTTACCAGCGTTGTACTCTCGTGTGTAACTTACCAAGTCCACAATGTTGGCAGTCTGGATAGCGTAGGTGACGACTTCTGGATGAGTCAAATTCAGGGTCTGGTACTGCAAATTGAAGAAGCATGAAAGTAGTGATTTGTTAGATCTTGATTTGGCATTCAATCTCGTTCCCTTATAAGTATTAAGGTTAAAACTGGCACAGAAATCTGCCCTTCTGTCCCGGTTTCCTCCCACAATAATACTGCCCTTCTGTCCCGGTTTCCTCCCACAATAATGCTGGCACAGAAATCTGCCCTTCTGTCCCGTTTTCCTCCCACAATAATACTGCCCTTCTGTCCCAGTTTCCTCCCACCTTAATGCTGGCACAGAAATCTGCCCTTCTGTCCCGTTTTCCTCCCACAATAACACTGCCCTTCTGTCCCAGTTTCCTCCCACCTTAATGCTGGCACAGAAATCTGCCCTTCTGCCCGGTTTCCTCCCACCATAATACTGGCACAGAAATCTGCCCTTCTGCCCGGTTTCCTCCCACCATAATACTGGCACAGAAATCTGCCCTTCTGTCCCAGTTTCCTCCCACCATAATACTGGCACAGAAATCTGCCCTTCTGTCCCAGTTTCCTCTCACCATAATACTGGCACAGAAATCTGCCCTTCTGCTCGGTTTCCTCCCACCATAATGCTGGCTGCCGTTTTATAAGTGAAATATTCTTGAGTATGGCGTAAAACACCAATCAAACAAATAAATAAACATTTATTTATTTACTTATCTATTCATTTTTTAATGGTGAAGGCAACAGTTCTCTTACACAATGGCAATCAGGTTTACGGGTGGGGAAACCAAGACACAGCACTTTTTGGCATTTTTACATGTCTGACAAAAGGTCCAACTGAAATTTACCGCCAATTCAAGAGCTCTGTTTCAAACTTAAAACCTCACTGACAACGTGTTACACACAGAAGAACTGTGCAAGTCAATAATGTAGGCAAGATGGCAAACCTTTCTAAAAAGTTTTAAGTACAACTCATGTTGTTGATGGACCGACTGCCACATTGCCGTCGGTAAGAGGCACGATGTTTGCAGAATGTACACATTCACACACCAAGAATTAATCAAAGCCATCAAAAACAAATGCACCCTCTGGAGAAATACCTGGAATACTTCTGATGTTCATTTGTATCAACAGCGGGGTACAAGGCATGTGTACATACACGCTACGGGGTACAACTGACTTGTATTCGAGTAAAAATTTCTTCTCTAGAAGCATTAGTATACACCTCAGTAAAACCATGTGTGAGAGAGTGGAGGTCAGCCCGGGGCGTGTTGACAGGGAGAAGCAGACTCACTCACCACAGATGTGTCAAAAACGAGGGCCAGGTGGATGAATGTGGGGTCAGCACTGGTGAGGTCACGGGTCATCTGTAAGGGAACCAAAAGGGACAGCGCTGTAGGACTTGTGACAGGTATCAATGTTATTGTTACTGTCTTTAAGGCATGAGCTGGTTCATTTCAATACTTAACGAGTGTTTCATACAAGGCTTCAGGTAACTTCTTTTTTCTGACAATTTCACAATGGAGCTACTAGAGAGGTGAGCAATGAGGGCAGATGGATGGAAATAAATCAAGTAAGACTTAAAGAAATCTTGAAAGTAGATCTGTGTCCGTAAGTTGTTGATTTTAGCATTTTGGAGAAATGACTATAATATTCCATGAAAGAAAAAAGTGGGGAATACTTCATACAAATGAGTTGCGGCAATTATAACTAATCTTCAATATCTTGCATTAGATGAAGAGTGGATGAGACATCGGATGAAGGAAATGATGAACTCAAAATTTTTAGTCGTAATTTCTCATTGACTGACAGATTGAACGCAAATTCTGAAAATCACACTTCAGCAAAATTAATGAGCTCTCTCATGCAAAACACCAGCACAGTATTTTTGGTGTGGTCAGAGAATTATCATAACATGCTGTAAACTGACCTAACTGTAGGCTGATTCCTTTATACTCATTCACATTTATACTATTATACTTTCCAGAAATCTCAACACAATCTGGAATATGTTCTACTTTTTTGCAAATTGTATATAAAATTTATTGAGCCTATTCCAATGCAGTGTACATACTTTTAAATAGAATAATTTCCATCTGTATACATAACACTGGAAAAACTTTTAGATTCTTTCACTTGCTGTTTTGTACACTTAAGCTGCAGGAACAAAATCACTTAACAGCTGTTGACTTTCCATATCAGTTTCAAACAGATTAACATTTCATTTCCTATGGCTACACAGTTCAATGCTTCAAAGATGGACCTACCTACACATGAAGTCTTTCTTCGATCTTTCCATAATTCCATCTAAATCATTGGCAAATACCACAAGCAGAATCCATCATTCGAAACGCATGCATGAGAATATGCTGTTATGAAATAGCGTTTGAGACACCTTAAAATACCTTCAAATCAATTATCGAAGTTGCATATAAAACTGGAAATGTAGGTTAGTCCATTTTTGAGAAACACAACTATTAACTCTGGATTCGTAAAACATCTTGGAAATACGAATATCGGCAGTGCAACCAGTTACGCTGGCCCCTTGTTCGCTCTCCAGGTCACGTACCCTCTGAGCCTTGAGGTATTTCAGTCGCCTCACATACTCGGCTTTGTGGAGCTCCTTGAATGGCTGCCACTGGCCCTTTCCATTCCCTGTGAAGTTTCACAAAGTTTCATTAGTTAATTCAAATAAAATTCACTCTTCACTCAGAGCCTGTACGTAGGAGTCTTACTAAACAAGCACTAAAAGGCTTCCTTATAAACCACCTTCTACCAAAATAAAATAATTAAATATACATATACACATGTAAATAAACACGTGGCTAGTTGAATGAAAGTCCGGAACAAATTTAATTTTCGTCAGGAAATACAAATCAAGATTTGACCAGGAACTCCGTAAAAAGCTGCGAAGCTGCACGCGTCCCTTGCCTTTCCTTGAAAGATGTTCTTGAATCTTTATTTGATTATTTGAATGGTGTTTTACGCCATATTTAAGGATATTTTACTTATACCATGGCAGCCAGCATTATGGTGGGAGGAAACCGGGCAGGGCCCAGAGGAAACCCATAACTATCCGCAGGTTGCTGACAGACCTTCCCATGTATGGCTGGAGATAAAGCCAGCATGAAGTGGACTTGAACTCACAGCGATCGCATTGGTGAGTCATTACGCCACTCTGGTGCGCTAACACCCTCAGCCACAACGCCCCCGGTTCCTGAATAGGCAGGGAACTAAATGCAAATTTTACCAGAAACTGTGTTAGTGGCTGTCACAGGTGTTTACTTTTCCCATAAAATTTGCATTTAACAGAGAAAAATTTACATGTATTGGACATATTTTTCTGTTCTTTACAGTTTAATCAAAGAAGTTTTCACTTGTACAATCGTGGCAAGTTTTCTGGCTGGTGAGAATCTCCTAACACAAAAAAGAGAAAGAAACGCCAAGTGTTAACTTACCACAGGTTTCACTTTCGGACACCGTGGCCTTGTACAGGACATGAGGGTGCCTCACCTGCAGGAAACAACACAGGCTAATAGTATTTAAAAAAAACAAGAAAATACTGATCAGCTGATCTGAACTTCAGATTAATTAGTACAAGATTTCATTCTGCTAAAGCATGACCATGTAAAATTTATGTTAATATTTTTCAACCCCACAATCAGACTGATGAATTGATCCAGTGAAAAGCCTTCAATGCCTGCTCAGAAATTCTTTGCAGTCCATAGGGAAGAGAAGAAAGTACAGTAGGTTTCATGCAGATTGGAAAACATTACACTGAAAAAGTGCGAAAACCATTCAGCTTTGAAAGTACTACATCTTTTTCAAATGGGAGAAAGTGTAAAAATTACATATGCATGTTTCTCTTAAAAGGGAAACCATTTTCAGGATGCAAAACAATGACAAGCTGAAGCCAAAAGGTTTTTAAATTTTCCTTTGATTCTTCCTGATTTTCGTTTCAGGGGGACCAGTTATTACAGAGAATGTAATGCCAATTCAGACTGAGACACTGTAGATGAGACACAGCGTAATCAGCCTCAAGTCTAGTTCATGTGACTTGATTTGTGTTGCTCGCTACAAGCAGACACAAATTTACAACTTGACTGGTGTTTAATGCCGTGGGTCGAGAAATTTCTCATTTATACATGTATGATTGTACTCAAGTTTATAGGACAGAGTAAAGTGGAGTGCAGAGTAATCAGTCCTGTGCCCAGTGACTGCCTAATCTCTGGACTTAAAGCTCTACATGAACCAGCCACAGCTGGATTTGAACACGCTACTGGTCCAGGGACTGACAGTCATGCTGAACCAGAACTACAACGATCTAATTAGGCCAGTAAGAGCATCATTTCCTTCAAAAGGTTGAGAGTAATAGATATGCATACACCTGTGATAAAAACCTAATGTGGGTATTTTTAATGTATCTCAAAATATTTCCATGATCATTTCAACTTCTACAACTCTTCTTAAATACAAGAATGCAAAATACTTCTTTCTAAATTTACCTGTACATGTATCAATTCATACACCCATTAATGTTTAAGTGCAACATCAAGTTTCTTTTTTGCAAGCAAAGCATTCCATGACAATATACCTCATGTTATATTTTCAGTTTTGTATGTTTGTTCTAAAAAAAAACACCCAGCAGAATAATCACAGATACCTTGAACGCACTGGACAGATCTTCACAAAGACAAGTACATGTGTAACGCCAGTAGTCAGAAAAAGAAAAATGACAATAATATCTTGAAGGCATCTGGTAAAACAGCAAGGTGGCCCTAAATGCCAGCTTGCTCCAATTATCCACCCCCATACATGCCCTCTGCTTGTTTACCAAGTCTTCACCTCCAAACCTCCTATGCTTTTTTATCACCTTCTCAATTTCCATAGCAACCACAAACTCCTACCCGAGAATATGAAAACAGTGGAGGTGTCATTCAATCTATGTTCAAGGACCCAAGAGAAAAAAAAACTACAAAACCTGCCAGCATGAGTTTTGCAAAATGTGCCGGTCGGCATATAGCCTTTCTCGTTTATGAAGTCATTGAGAGGTTTCCACTATTTTGCCAGGTTATCTTTTTCACACTCTAGTAGGCTGAAGGCGTTTTGTTGGCTTAGGCATGATATTTATTCAGGTTCAGGTCTGGTCACCAGTCTTTATGAGGTCACAGTGCTCTGAGCTCCAAAAATGGAATCCATAATGCTCGCGACGAAAGACGCAGATGCATATCCATCAGCAAAAATTACATTTTTTATGTCATTAAGCTATCGCAAAAAAAAAAAAAACATGGTAGATTAGAAAACCATCACTCAAACCAAGCATGGAATGGGTTCTTTCTCGCAGAGCAAACAAGGCCCCGATTAATTCCAGTGTTAGCGGAATCATTTTACATTTTCACCTCAAAGTGGGTCTAGCGTAAGAAGTATGGGAAGGTGACCACTGATAGTTTGAATATCAATTACAGATCACGATTAAGATGTGGATTGAAGCTTGATTAATACAATGCAGGGTCATGGGCTTTATATCAGCCTGCACATGTGATAATGTAGTACTCTGCAATACCAACGATACATGAAGATGAGAGGATTTCTAGGTCAATACCACCATGTACAAGAGGAGTAAAAACAGGTAGACTTTTTAGGGGAAAGAAAGAGGTTCATAAAATTACGTTGTTGTTTTCAATTTGAAAGAACTAGCTGGAATTCCTTTAATTATTTACATAATTATTTGATTACAAGGTCTACATCTCCAAATCCGACAGGCGTTTAAGGCTGTAGTTCAAGAATGTTTCACTTAGGAGCATTTAGGGGCTGGAGTAACAAACTCAGAAGGCACATTACTTATGGATAACAGATTAAATGAATTTATTGCTGGTGAGGTATTGATGAATATCATAACATTGTTTTCAAATCGGTTTACATGCACACTGTTAAGTCACCAGCAATAAACTTGAGGAGTTCGTTATACAGCAGTGATGTGCTCAAGCATTTCTTAGAATATTTCACTTATACAACAGCGACCAGCATTATATGATGAGAGGAAACTGGACAGAGCTCGGAAGAAACCCAAGCTAGGATCAAAACCATGCAGGGACATGCACATATACATGTGGACGTGATTGGTTGGGTCAGTGACTGATTGGCGCTCAGAGATTTTGATTTAGTCATGGCTAATTCCTTTCAAATGCATGTGTAGCAAGTTTGAAAGAAAAGCAATTTTTGTTCATTGGCTAAACAATATCTAAAACAGAATTTATCAAGGAAAGCTGTACTTAATGTGTGAGCTGATTGATAGGAAAACACTGATGTTGGATACAGCTATTTGGGCTAAGTGGAATTGGTTTTGGTAGAGACAGCCCATCAGGATGTTCCATGATTTCTTGGAAAATCCTCTCAAAAGTAAATTACACAGCATTATGCAGCCAACCGATTCGCCCTACACACCACGGCCAGGACATGATTCCCGAACGGCTATCCTGTTACGTATTGGTTATTCTGAATTTAGTCACAGGGAAAACAACCCTTACATGGTGCAGTAAATAACATAAAATCTGCCACAAAAAGTGCAGTTGTGGAGACATAAATAAATGTTACGAAATATCATCCTACACGCACCATCTTCACAATCAGCCTCACAACATGTTTCCATTCAACAGAACTCCCAGAAACTGGGGAAACATTCAACTTGTCTTTAATATTCATGGCTAAAAACTTTTAGGGCCTTTACCACAAATGTACTTTAGATAATAACCGGCTGGAAACCTAGCTGTCATTAGGAGTAATACCAGGTTAGGACCAGTTCATCAGTTTACAGACATGTACTTTGGATAATCCTGGTCTCCTTAAACGATTCGGCATCAGGATGGGCCCACAGTCCCTTAATGTTCCGCTGCATTACCTTGAGCAGCACACCATCAGTCTGTGTCCCCAGAGAGGGGATGAGTCATACATTGATCCGCCCACAATAAGCACGTACACGGCATTGTGTAGATATCATTATCAGCCATGCTGTATACTGTCCAATATCATATGCTACTGACTTCACCATTACACTCTGTACAGCAACGTACAGGACCTACACCATCATTCAGCATTTCCAAGATGCACTGCTGGCAGTTTGAGCTGTCAGGTCTTCTCCCTGTGGCTTGAGATACTTCGGACAATCTGACCATTTAACTGCCATTTTTAACTCTGGCTTTTTCTAAATAATGTTTAATTAATAATGAAATCCTTGAATAATGATAGCTTTTATATACATGTGCATGTCCTTTAAGTCCATCAAGCAAAAACTGCAACTAGTAGCTACTCTGACGCCCCAACACTTTGACACATGAAAAGGGCACTTTCAGAGTGATTTATGTACATTCTTCATCTAATTTGGGTGCCAATTAGCCATATGTTCACTGGATTGGGTTGATCAGTTTCAGGGCTCCACAAGAGGTGTCATTTCGTCCGTCCACACAGAAGAATACCTTCAGAGGATGCTGGAGAACAAAAACACCTTGACAACATGTGATACGGCTGAAGGATTACAGTTCAAACTTTATGAAATTATATTTATTTATTTACTTCATTGGTGTTTTATGCCGCACTCAAGAATATGTCACTTATATGATTGCAGCCAGCATTATGGTGGAAGGAAACCCACGCCCATCTGCAGGTTGCTGGTTGACCTTCCCAAATACTTACTTATAGCCGTACTAATAAATATGATGGTTGTTTTCATTTTAATGTGCCTCACTACGGTAGGGTGAATAGTATCACTGCAATTTTGCCTCAGTGAGCCTGCTGGATTTAAGCTACTGTAAATCTTCAGCATTTTCAATCATTAGGGCACTTTTTGAAGGATAATTCACACATGCAATTATTGAAAAATTGTAGCCAAATATGATTTGTTTGTGTCACCACACGTATAAGTTTCACAAACTATAAGAATTACTTCTCTCGGCCCTACAGTTCTCCAAGAAAATACAGAATTGTTGCTTTCAGAAGCGGTTGAAAAGGTTAAAGAATTGGGGTAACAGTGATTGTAATCCGTTGTTTTCTTTAAAAACTGATTACACCAGTGACATTAAACCTGTTACAATTCCAAAAAGATTTACATGTATCAGATGTTAAGTTTAAAATTTATTACCTTGAACATGAAGAACAGTTTTATTAAATTAATTCACTTTCTTTCACTTCATTTAACCATTTTAATCTGACTGATCCATTTTAACAACCACACTGTCACTGTTTATATTAAATATAAACAAACCAAAATAATGCATGAAGAATGTCACCATGTTGTTTTCAGACATGCCTTGAAGTCCTTGATCAATTTTGTGGTCCAATTAAAATCCTGCTCTCATTCCTGATGCTTGCGAGTTATATTATAAAAACATCTTCACTACATCAATGCTTTCATACGCTTCTAAGTGATCACTTCTGGTTAATGTCCTCCATACAACTGAACGTAATTGTTACCTGGCTTTCGACTTAATTATACGGTTCACAGAATAACCAGGGGGTTTTGCGCTGCAGACCTCACATTGTGTAAAGCACTTACATGTGAAGACTTCTATGGAAGTTGGAGAACATCATTCAGTCTTTATCTGAACAACAAGGGCCTACTCTTGATGTTGCTGGGCATCTACCATTTTTGATCCCGAAGGCAATTTTAGCAGGTCGAAAAGTAAATTTTGGTTTATATTTTCTTAAAAAGGCAAATTTTTGCACAGTATTCGGAAAATGTCCACAACTACATGCAAGTAACGCACTATATATCACTGCTCTCAGAAAGACATTTTGAGATTTGCTTGGATTAAGGTCCACGTAGGATGATGGCCTACCCCAAAAATTTAAGTCTCGGCACCCAAAATGATGCTATATGGCCCTTTTTTTTTTGCCTAAAAACAAAATGCACTTTTTCAGGTGAAGTTTTGGGCCCCACACTGTAGCTACATCAGCACACCAGGCCACATCCTCAAAATCTGGGAGGAGAACTCCAGGGATGAAGGTCTCTCTTTCTTATTGCGACTCTGAACTCAAAGCCTCGCTGATTGAAGATCCTGCCTTCACCCTGGCCACCATCAGCTATGGCAAACAGGCCTAACGTCCGTCTGGAAACATTGGCCTCGTTAATGGTGATAATTCCATCGAATTCCGGCGAGACAAGATTACAGTTGGCCGAATCAATACTGTAATGCATCATGATTTCCCGTCTAGATACAGTCAGTTCTAGGATGTGCATCAGTCACTTCAGATCCAGCCAGTACTATCAATACACAGCTCACTCAGCATGCGTGCCTTTTTCTTTTGCCCAGAAAATAGTTTTTGGCGAATTCTTTACTGAGATTGCTGAAAAGGTTTATTTCTTTTTCTCTGAGGGTTTTGCATTGTTGGCTATAAAATAATTTCACCGAAATCAATATGAATGAGAATGTGTTCAGAATGATAAAGTGACAGATTTGTTGGCAGCTGGTTTTTCTTAACCGAGCAGAAATGAAGTATTGTTTTTCTATGGTTTAGGCCGTGAAAGGCCCCAGTGTAGAAGCTTGCAGTTTGTCACAGGGTTTTATGAGCAATGCTTTACTTATTTGATTGGGGTTCAAATCTTTTCCCATTAAAGCTGGCAGCGCTCTATATACAGCGATATTATAAGGCAGACAAATGAAATTCTTCAACTTCATTGCATATTTCAATAGCCACTTTCATCGCAAGTGTTAGTATCTCTAAGTTAACAAAGTTGTGAAGCCCTACTGTTACCAATTATTTTTCCACTTGGAAGTCTTATATGAAATGATGTCAATCTATGTAATCCCAGCAATGAAGGATTCCATTTAATTAAAAGTCTGTTGAGATAATTTGAAATGAGATCACATGCAAATCATCACCCTGACAGAAACTAGAGATTTTTGGCAAAGTGTTGAGCAGCACAGCAAATCTGGTCCAAAGTGATCCTAAATACTACAACAACTACACAACATGCAGCCAAAAAAGAAGCAATTAAGGTTACTCCTTTGATTTTTATTTCATTTGAGAGTTGTTTAACAGCACACTCAAGAATTTTGTACTCATCAGATGGTGGTCTTGCCATTTTATGGTGGAGAAACAGCAGTGCCTGGAGTAAACCACTGGCCTTTGGCATTACTTTATGCAGTTTCTGAAAGCCTTTTTACATACACAGTGTGAATTCTCTGGCAAATTCTTGGGAGTTATGTTATTTTTTCCAGAAAATCCCAGTGACAGGAAATAATCACATCACCATTTTCTGATGTTATCTTGGGTGGCCTCTGTTAAATGATCTTTAAATCAATATAAAAACGTGTCCAACTAAACCCACAAAGTATTCTGCCATTTAAAATCTTGTTGATATATTGATTTATTTATTTCATTGGTGTTTTACGCTGTACTCAAGAATATTTATTTCACTTATACGACCGTGGCCAGCGTTATGGTGGCTGGAAACCGGACAGAGCCCAGGACAAACCCGCCATCATCCACAGTTTGCTGGCAGACCTCCCTATGTACGGCGGGATAGGACTGACATATTGATATATGAGCATACATCTATATGTCATCCGACTGACTGAGCATACACTGCATGTGACAGCCACAATGATAAACAAACAATTTGTTTTACACTATTTGTGATGTAAAATTTCCATAAGATGCATTACATCACTAAAACACCTACACATGTAGTATGCCCCCCCCCCCCTTTGTGTCACTGTGGAGAAACACACCAATAAACAGTACATGTCTACTGGGTACAGTCGAGACCTCCCCTCAGCATATCACCCAATCATAAGAACAATTACCTAACTTGAAAATCCCAAATCTGTAAAGTGTGATAAAAATGAAAATAAGAAATAAGTCTGAGATATCTTGCTCAGTAGAGCAGATTACAAAAACCCTCACAGGCACACTAACATACAGACAGGTGCAAATCAATATGCCCCCACTGTATAAAATGGGGGCGTAAAACAAGAAGCTTTGTACCTCCTCTGCACGAATACTCACCCCTTCATCTCCTCCCAGCAGAGGCTGTATGATGTACGTCTCATTGTGAAGCTGTATAATACCCCTGCCAAGGAGAAGCAACAATGAAGTATGCACATTTCTATAAATTAAAATGGCAAAATTTTCAACAAAACATTCTTCACAACAAATTAATCTACTCAATAACAAATGCTTTTAATTAGCAAATACTTTACTCCTAATAACACAAATTTCATACCAGGCTATAAACCTACAAGTACAATGTACATTGTGCTATAGTTTCACTCACATTGTCTAGTCTTACCCAAATACTGTGATTTGTCTTCAATAACTTTTGCACACTTTGTGGTACATGTAACTTTCAACTACGCATGCATCACACGTCATCTATCATTAAATCTATCTACCTGATGCATTTATTATAATGTTGTTTAAGAGCACCATAATCAAATCCTTACATCTATTCAAAAAGGCTTATGAGAATATGAGAACTCGGAGTTGTGATGTCAAATGACACTGTTGTGACCTCGTCCCTTTATGACAAATCAGTTTGTATGGGGGAAAATCAATGAACGTTAATACGAGCACATAAATGCATGTACAAAATTATCTACAAAGCATGATCCTGATTTCCGGGTTTTAATCTTGAAAATCTTCTGTAATAAACAATTCAGCCCATAAATTTCACCAATTACGGAAAATATGAATTATTGTCCTTGCCTGCCCATGTTAAAATTCACTTTCACCTGCCCACCATGGCGAAAAACAATGATATCAACACACAAAGGGACGTCACCACAATGATGTGACATCAAAACATGAAATTTTCAAATGAAGTCATCCTCACTAGCATACAAAATTTGATTAGAAGATTTGGGCAAACTTTACATTTGTGTTGTCACTTTAATAACCAGAGTATTATACATCAGCATCTTTTGTCATACACACAGGTATACAGGTACTTGTGCTGGTCATACACACAGGTATACAGGTACTTGTGCTGGTCACACACACAGGAATACAGATCCTTGTGCTGGTCACACACAAAGGAATACAGGTACTTGTGCTGGTCACACACACAGGTAGACAGGTACTTGTGCTGGTCACACACACAGGTACACAGATCCTTGTGCTGGTCACACACAAAGGAATACAGGTACTTGTGCTGGTCACACACACAGGAATACAGATCCTTGTGCTGGTCACACACAAAGGAATACAGGTACTTGTGCTGGTCACACACACAGGTAGACAGGTACTTGTGCTGGTCACATACACAGGTATACAGATCCTTGTGCTGGTCACACACACAGGAATACAGGTACTTGCGCTGGTTCACTGTACTGGTGTATTCAAATGTTTAAGTGGGAATACTGTCACAGCTTAGCGCCTTGAAAAGCAGGACCCACATTGTAAAAAAAAAAATTATTTCCTTATGGTGACTATAAGAAAGCTATCCATGGATAAGCTCACGCCTCCCTGCATTTACAAATCACAACATTCACGGCAAACATTTCATGTACTTCTCCCTAACTCTATACATCTCCTTGCTCTGATTTATCAATATTTCAGCACTGAATATCCCGAGTCCTTTGTCAGTCAGCCAGTCGGGCGTATTTCACTCAACACATATGCTCGTCATACAACACATGATATTTTGTTATGGATAAGGGTTTAGTTTTCTTTTTTAAGAGTGCAGGTAACCAAGCATGAAATGAGGTTACAAAGGTGTGACATTGTAGAGGTAATCTGTCAGCTGTGAGGACTGCGAGGGGCTGAACTATGTCAGTGACACCTCAACACAGGTATGATCAGGACTTAGGTGAACATCAAAGGCACTATACCTGTCAGGTGTATTACGTTTCAGGGGCTAGGCAGAAGACTACTGGTCGTGTCTTACTAGAAGGTGTTCATTACTCGAGTTTGTAACGACTAATTTTTGGAATACTTTTACGCCATTACTTATGTGCACAAGCACATATATATGTGTACAGCCAACTAAAGACATTTCAAATAAGTAATGAGCTGTCTGAATCTCAGGACATAAACTAAACCATGTATTACCGTTTCGTTTCACAAACTTTTTACCTTTTGTAGGCTTAAGGCTTTAAATCATTGGTGTCCTTTAAAATAAGACAGGTGAGCTACTCAAACCTCGCATTTTAAAAACGAAAGCTTACTGACTATCAATAAAAGATATACACGTTGATATATTAACAGAGAAAGCTGTCCTCATTGTTAAGTTAATGTATGAGTCCACTTACAATAAGGCATTTATTAAGACAACATGCTGATCTTCATGTCCCATCACACAAAGAATTGCAAGCCAAAAAATTAAAATGTTTGAAGAAATAAATCAATTCTTTGTCCAGCTTTTAAGGAATGTGGAAAATGTTGGAGTCTCGATGGGTAACAGGTCAGGCCGGCAGCATCACGAAGCTGTCTTGGGCCTAAGCCAGACTTAAGACAGTCTTAATGTGGGGTGCTAGTCCTGAACTTTAATTTAAATTTACACACTAATTTTGTCAAGAAAGACAACCCTTAGTATCCAAACCCTTACTATCAAAACTTTTAAGGTAAGTCACAATTTTTGTGCACTTTAATGTTTTGAAGTGAAGACTATTAAATCTGGGTGAAGTCTAATGACGGTGCCATGATTCTGGGGCTAAAGTCCATCTTCATAAAGTCGAAATTTATGTCCACTGTTACAAATGGCTCAAACAAATCATATTTGGTGCTTAGCTGTACTCATTCTTAAGTTGTCAGCGAACAAGTACCAGAGAATCTAGCTGTGTTTGTGCGTGTAAAGCATGAGTAAACAAATGCTAAAGTATGTAGACATCCTTCGGCAATTTATCTGCACACTTTCCCACATGCCACAAACATGTCATAGTGTTGGAAGGCAAATGGTCTCTCTCCAGTGAACTTCATGTATGACCACACAAGTGAGCTAAACCGACTTCTTTTTGCCACTATGGCTCCCGTGCACACTGAAAGAAAGCAAAAGATCCAGAAAATATCCTGTCCAAAATGGGAACTGAGGCCAAAACTCATCTGACATTTCAACTGAAAGACGTACCTGATTCCATTACACGTGCTGACGGCAACAGCTGACCAATCGTCTTTCTTCACAGTGCCATGATAGTAGCAATGTTCCACAGTCTACAACAACAACAACAACGCCAAAGGACATGTACAATAATATGACATAAGTACACAACGTTCAACGAATCTTGTCTTAGCAAATGGAAACAAATATGGCCACCACATCATCACAGGACTTGACACTTTTGTAGCTTAGATGTAAACAATGGCTTGCGGCGGTGAAGTTCTATGAAGCATTCTGGTATGTTTTTAAGTAGATATATCACCTGGTTAAAATGATATTTCCTGTAGTGATTATTCTCCCTTTTTTTACATCTTTATTTATTGCTGCAGTTCTTTACAAAGTAATACTACTAAAAATAGAAAAGTGAAGCTCCTAAAATTGATTTAAAATATGCTGGACTAAAGTGCTATTTTGGCCAGTGTTAAGGTCAAATTAATTTTTACCTTTAATCTGAAAAAAAACAACAACTCACTTTATACATTTTTTAACATCTGGCCTGTTAGTTTCTCTGAAACAGAACTTGAAGGTTTTGAGAAGAATGGGTCTTACAATAGTCAAACAACAAATTCCCTTGAACTTTATTTGAACTCTTACCTGCACACAATCCCAGGGGTTTTCCTAGCCAGTTAGATCAGAAAATTGAGTTGTGGACAAATTCTGTGTCTTCACGAGTTTTTGATACATTGCTAATGAAAGCGTACAGAGTTTCTGATTTGTTCAAATTGAGTTTCTAAAAAGAAACTGGCAAGAAAACCCCCTTACACACTGCGGACTCATACCTTACCTTTGATATCACCTGCTGGTTGTGGTCTATGTAATGTTTGATCATGACACCAGATGATAACAGGGCCCTGCAAATACACAAAACATACAACAGCCAATCAGGTACACAGATCAGTACATAATTTGCATAAATCTGCATACACTTGACCTTCCTGTGTTTGCGACTCACATTTAATACTACAACAACATCTGCAGTTTGTTCCTCTTTCCACATACATGTATAGGTGTACTGTACATGTATATGCTGGTGCAAGGACAAGAATGTTCAACTAAATGTCACAGTACTGAAAAGTACTGAATAGCACTGAAAAGCTAAGAACATAAATGCCTTGTGACACGCACAATTAGAGACGGTGTTCATGACGTGTCCATGTACATGTGGGGCTATCTAATGAATGTCGTATTTTTACAAGCTTTTATTTGTCATGAGAGAAAAAAAAAAGTTATTCACAGATTTGGGTGAAACTTTCTTCAGAGCCCCAAGTCGTTCTGCCTATTTGCAGGCCGTTCCCACTGAGCGTTTTAACAGAGCGCATGTATTTAGTCAATTTGACATGTATCTCACTTTATGCTTAAATCTTTGGCAAATGTTCAAACTGAAGGACAAAATGTAACTCGAAATGAAATCTGAACCAGACTGAGATCATTATCATTCCAATAATACTCGAGAAACACCAGCCCTTTATCATAAAATCCACCTTTATGCATCTACAGGCAAACAAACATTCCAGTGAAGTGTTTATAATTTGGAATTGCTCTCTCTCCCATGAACCAGTTGCAATAACAGCTGCCAGTGGCCTTCTGGTTAGGAGGAACAAGAAGAATAAACAGGGTTAACATGTAGGAGCTTTGACCTGTCAGGAGTATTAAACTCAGGCAAGAGGAGCATGCCAGGGGGAACTGCTTTGACCAGGCCATTAACACAATCTTACCCCAGTATTTATCTGGTGGAATGTGTTTAACATTAGTTAATGTCCTAGGACAAGTACACATAAATAAGGTAAAGAATTCGGCAGGTTACACAATTAAACATTGGTCTTCTCTGTCAGTTTTATCGGGATCAAAGTGATGGAAATAAGCATTAAAACTGAGTTATGGGTGATTAATAATGTTGTAGGTCATTTTGGGGTGGGGTGGGGATGGGTGGTGTGGGGTGGGTAAAAGTGCAGATCTCTCCATCAGACACAGAGAGCTACACTGCTGTTCCATCTAAATCTACATGCTAATTTATCTGAAGATCAGGTTAATCCCTGATGACTTTAACACACATCGATCAAGTACCTGTACAATCTTCAACTACAAAAACAGTATAGGAAATTACATGTATATATCACAGTACACGTTTAATTTGTAACACATCCGTTAAACTTCTGTATTTAACGTAGGTGCAAATGTATAGATCTGTATGGCACGTTAACATGGTTTTAATTAGAAATCTTCCTCTTACCTGATTAACTTTTGGCCTGACTTTTACTGGCACCCATCACGTATGTGTACATGCACCCTTTTCATTAACTTTCAGGATTTCTTTCTCAAAAGCGTTTTTTTTGTCTTTAATTTGCTCATAATATCATGTTTGTCTGGTAATGGACTGAGAGGTTTTACATTGTGTCACCCATAAACCTGAACACAGTAATGTAAGAGAAAACTTCTTGAGCATGGCATTAAGAACCAACCAATCAACACTTCTGTAACTTCTGTCATCGCCTCTGTTATCTGCCCTTTAATGGGCTTTTATTCTCAGCCTTCATGGATAAAAAAAAATTAGCTTCTAAAGACTTAATTTTATGACCTACTGTTTCACAGTTTGAGTTGTATGTGTTCAACGATAATAATTAATGACGTGACGGAAATGCAGATTATAATAGCTGATTTTATGTTCAACATACATGTAACAGCATTATAACTGGTTGTGTCCCACACCAGACCACATACACACAAACTGTAACACTGTATCATCACAACATGTTCTGTGCTTATTGGACTTCACAGCATCATTTGCCAGACGAGATTAAGGGTTACTCTGATATGAATCAACTTCTGATGTATCACACTGTATAAGATGACTTTCACACTTTTTTCTTCCAGCAACATTTGTAATTCCTAACTCTGTTGAATGTTTTTATGTGTATTTTATTCCTCTGCTGGGTTACATTTTCAAACAAATATTCCACTTTTTTTCATTGTTTAATTTTAATAAAATTGCATGCATGTGAAGCAATGAAAATGAGCCAATGTGTTGTAATTTCAATGTCTAAAACAAACTATTAACTTGCAGAATTTACACGTGTGTCCGCACAGTTGACGACTATGCATGTGCAGTATGAATCTAGTACAGAGTGTAGGTAACAGATCTCGAGTTACAGTTTGAATAATACACAAGGTTGGCATCATAAGGGCACAGCCATCTCTGCGCTGCACAGCCATCTCTGCGCTGCACAGCCATCTCTGCGCTGCACAGCCATCTCTGCACTGCACAAAGACAGTGGCCCTGTTTTTTCTAATCTACAGTGGGGAGGCCTAGGGGGTGATAATTATATCTTGAGTGGCTGTGTCAAAAGCAGACTGTCAGTCTGACACCTCCCAGATGGGGGCAACTGATAGGGTGAAATCATCCACCCTGGTTCTCACAACCACTACTGGGTGGAGTTAGGGGATAGGAACACAGCTAGGGTACAGTCTACATGTACGAAATGTTCCTCAATGTGTCTCATTCGTGCACAAATTCACAGGTCGAAAAGAAAAAGAGCAATTTTGAAAGAGCTATGAAATCCAACAAAAAGACCACCATTCAAGGACATTCACATGGGCCATTCGTTCATTCCCCATAACGGAGGAATGGTCCATATTAATAAGCAGACCTATAGGATGTCAACAATTTCCCTGTGTCTTTAGAACGGCTTGTCATGACTGGTCGAAGGGCAGCTTTATATAGGATGTCTTTCAGACAAAGACTGAATGAACTGGTATGGTATTGAGCGTCAATAATGGTATTCTTTTATGCATACTATAAAATAACACAACAATGTAATGTAATTAACCAACTGGAAAAGACTGTTCAAATGTTTCTAGTGGGGTAGTCTCCATTGTATAACCAGTCAACAGGGCGGCTAACAGATACATTTGACACTACATGCATGAGCGGAGTATTCTGGTTTCATGTAATTGTACATGCAGAATACAGCACAGGTTAACAACTCTCTCAGAGCTGAACACGGCTGGCAAACACCAAAGTAAATGACCTGAAACTTCTCACAGGAAAGCACAACATTAGATGCAAATAAATGTCATAAAATGCTACGTTTGCTGCTGAAATTTGCATTTGTCCAGTGTAGGACACCATATCCCACCTTCCAACTAAACCTCAATATCACCTGAACTCACACAATCATGCAATAGCTGCAACTTACATGTAGTCAAGAACGAAAAGACAGGTCATTTAGGGCACATGTACTGAGATCAATTATAGATATATACTCCCTAAACCATGAAAACTGACTAGCCATATTTTTTCTTCACCATTACTGATAACCAAATTCTTTTCTTTTCACTTTTTGATAACATTACACGTCCTGCTGATAAATAATGGAATGTTCGTAGAGACAAATCCTGATAGAGAAGCCTTCCTGTGTACAGAATTCATTATTTTTTTCCCACCAGCTGATTCCCTTGAGCAGCTTAACTGGTTTATACACATCCATATGCAGTCTATCTGGCGCTTCCCTCAGCATAATGAAGTTTTGCATTACGGCTGGATGCATACATGTAACTGTCATCTAAATAACGTGAAAATAGTGCAACAAGAACAGGCTTTATAAAACGACAGCAGGGAATTCTTGGTTATATATTCTGTGAACATGCCATGTACAATGTATATGAACGTAGAACAATGCCCAAGGTTCGTGAGTTTATTATGTGATAAACTGTTGTATATCAATCTCTTCTGCTCCTACGAGGGTTGCAAATCAAGGTGTAAATAATAAAAGTCTCATACACTTTATGGATTAATTTAGGACTTACTGTATCAAATAACTTCACATTCCCTCACCACAAAGTACCAACTACCTTTGCAGAGGCAAACAAATATCATGAAGGCATACTTTTGGTGTGAAACAGTCACATGTTTCCAGTATGATGTCATCTTACAGGTACCTACCAAACTAACTTCAAAATACATGTACCTGCATAATGAAATGGAGCTCGTGAAATAAGAAAATAAAATTATCAACAGAGCAATGGCATGCACAAAATCATGGGTCAATAATACATGTATATGTATGTATATATAGTAACAACCACTCTTCTAGAAAACGGAGACTTTCAGTTCTTCATATATCTTGAATGTCTGAAGCAAGGGTACCATGGCATCCACACTGCAGTTATCCAATACTCCATGTGGCATTGCAAATGGTTCCAGTGTTACCATTATACAAGCCTGATTTCTACACTGCGTTTCTACTCGAGTCAGTGATCCGAGAGAACTGTCTGCAGCTGACTTGGTTTTAAAAATGTCTGAGTATCAGGAGAGAATTTGGCATCAGGACAGAATTTGAGGCCAAGGAAATCAGAATGATGTAATCAGCAGATCTGGGTCGTGTCCTTTATAATACCCCGCCTCCTGGCAATTATATGACAAATGGTGATAGAATTATGGACTGACCCTAATGAAATGCCCTTGCCAGCCATTTTACCACTATTACTATGCCCCAGTACCCAGCCAACATGACCCCAGTGGAACCTCACAAATATGGCCAGCTGAATCACAACTCCCCTAAAGCCTGCTCACCCAGTGAGTGGTTGTGTGCCAGACAGTTAGGGCAATGCAAGAGGGGCAGAGAAACCTTTAAAAGGCTGTGAGGGCCACATGATTGGTCTAACAGGGCTGGCTGGAGCCTGGGTTACATAGGGCTATAAAGAGGGGTTTTGTGAGGCAGTTACTTGTACAGGGATGCTCAAACTATACTCATAAATCATTGATATTACCAAGTCAAACTACATGTACTGGGGAAACAAATAACACATCTGTAAAGAAAAACGGAGAGGGCATACTGGATAAATAATACTGGGTTATCAGAGATGGCAAGGAGATTTATGTACGTAACATGTATGTTAATATTAAGAATGAAGAGCGCTTTACAAAATATATTTTAAAAAAAAAAACAGATAAAGAACAAATACAAGGAGTTATAAATTAAATGTTCATTTTATTGCTATCTAATAACTTTACTTAAAAAAATAAGTATTTAATATCCATATACATGTATACAGTAGAAAAAAAGTTTTCAACATGCATCGACATTAAAGAAAGCCTCAAAAACATTTTTTCACTGTATTCATTAATTTCTTAATTTTTCCCCTCTATAGTAACTCCATAGTACATGCACCCTGACTGGCTGAAACTTTCTGGCTGCTCGATCCAGACACAGAATGATACTGTAAAAGCATCACAGCAGACAGAACTGCCTCCAGATCTGATCTAATAAGCCCTACAGCTTCCCTGTGGGGTTACAGGCTACACTCAGACCCCCTGGCATATTTACAGCCCATTTTCTCCCTGCACTATCTCTTGTTTTACAGCCCTCTCCTTTCAGCAGGCTATCCACCAGCTACGATCTCTAAAATTCTACCCTTCTCAAGCCTGTGATAGACACGGGCAGGGCACATGGGGTTAGGCTGGGTTATCTGGGTGAGGGGGACCTGCAGGATGGGGTTAATAAGGCATATGCATGAGGGGTGGGGGCCAGGGAGCCAGATAGCACAGACATGTACAGTATACTGGGGTTCAGGCAGCTTCAAGATTGGACCAATTCCACAAGGCAGTGTTTCACTTTAGGTCAAAGTCTTTAAAGTCAGTTTTGTAGCTCACTTACTGATTTTTTAAAATCTGTGTCACATGTGATACAGCATGATATACTCGCACCATTCCTGCCTTAGTTAAAATTGGTAGACATAACAGATTAAAAAATTGATCTGATTTTTGAATTCTACACCATGACATATTTAACTGATCATGTTTTTGCAATGTTAGAAAACTTAAAAGTACAGGTAGTTCATTTTTAACAATTATATTTGACTTCAATCATGTTCTTTAATTACAGAAAAAAGTAATGCGTAGGAATTAATTACACAATTGTATTATAATTGTGCTTCACTCCAGTGAAGCGCTGTTCCCACCTCACCCCATACACACACTACGGATGTGCTTCAGGCCATGAATAATACAGACCAACTGTCATCCTCACATTTGGGGCTAGAACTTGTTCCAAAATCTGGTAGAAGTGACGGGTCAAGGATGCGAGGGAAAACAGCTTTACCAAAACTGCCAATCTGAAAAGATTTACACTCACGACTCCACTTCTGTTTGAATCTGCAGTGTCATGTGTGAAAATCAAATGTACATGTACTAATATATACAAGAGAATAACCGTCTCATACACATGTACAGAAACTGCATGGTATTTTGGTGATCTATAGCGCAAATGTCAAATGGGTTTGTCCAATATCTAGGGTTCCTTGTACTTTGTTGGACTGGGTACATGTGGCAGAGAAATTAGGGCAGCAATACTGTAACCAGGCGGTAATTGCATGGCATCTTAGAGACAAATCAATCTGTTAGATCTGTGAAGCCCATTTATGTGAGGCCTACAGACAGACTTTAGGGCAGTTTACATATGCCCTGAGGGAAATCAACCAGCTCTGGATGTCTAGAGACAGAAGCTGTTTGGTAAATGTTGTGAAGCAGAAAACTGCTGTCCATCTACCCAACGGAATATGGTCCAGAGCTTCTGGAGGAACACCGCTCAGTTATCATTGGGTGTATGGCCACATGTACGTGATGTGCACGTCTGATAGATCATGTATCGCAACCTAAGTTCTGCCTTAAACATGTACTTTCAAAAGCACACGTTTTGACGCCAACAGCTGAGCGTTTCTTACAAGAAAAGTTCATCAAACTTCACACAAAAAAACCCCCATCTTAAGTGGCCCTACATTAAGGAGGAGAGATCAATCAGAATAAAGCAAGGTGCGTCACTTCAAAAAAGCTACACTTTGGGTTAGCTACCCTATTTATTGGGTACTAGGAAACATAACATTAATGTCAGATCTACATTTGACGAATCATTTCATCTTACCAGTCTGACATATGCAATCACCATAATAATCATCCAGAAATAAATGAGCTGGTGATAGACAGTTACTGAGTGCCTGGCAGATACATCAAAACTGACTCCATTACAAAAACACATGGTCAGGGCTGATTTTATGATAGCAACAGAAGGAAATTCCTAACAACTGACTTTCGGCCAGGACACCTTTATACACCATCCAGTCAAACTAGGTAGAGTTGATGGAATGCGGTCAACAGTTAATAAATGAAATGAGGGCACTCTGACTGGATTAAAATTCATCACTTGCAAGTCCTGACTTCAGAAGCCTTAATTGTATCGCACATGTACACTGGTCAACAAAGTTTCCTTTATTATCGATTTATCATTTCATTTGTTTGGTTTTTCATGCCATACTCAAAAGTCTTTCACTCAAAGTTTTATGGAGAAAGGAAGCCACAGTGCCACAATGTCAACTGCCTACTCTTGGCAGGTACATACTGGCATTTAAAGGATTTTTAAAAGTGTTCAGATAAAGCTAATGGTCCTATAATTACAAAGATTATGACTTGTTTAAACATTATACTACCTGAAGGTCTGATGAAAAATGCAGTAATAAGTTGAAATCCATCAAAAAGAACAGATTTACTTCAGTAGACGATGTGTAGTTCTTAAAAATGTTCTTTCTACAGGGTTTTTTTCGATTCATAGCCTGAAAATTCCCATCAAGACGATGTCACATTGAAGATGGATCAGGACTGTATTGCTGTATTTTGTGGCTGGAAATGCCTGAATAAGGACCAAATTTGCGGTCTTGAGTTACACTCAGAACATGAAGTCTGGTACGTCAGAGCCGTCAGTCATAAATTGGAGTTTCAATGCTGACCACTGTTGGCTCAAATTGTTTCTGTCTAACTAGAATCCAACCTCATACATGTACCTGACAACGCATTAGGACTTCTCGAGAAAACCTTGGTAACGACGACATCACTAGCTATGTGAGCCTGTAAAACCTCCTGACTTAAAGCCCCGTGGAAACAAAGCACAACGCTCAATAGCCCAAATGGCTCAACAGTGGCAATTTTTTATTTGCATTTTTTTGACACCTGCAACAATTACCTATAACTCGTAATTAACGCTTGGCTAATTAACCTCATTAAGACTGTCTGATATTAATCAAGGCACTTTACACCACTGAAAAAAAAAGAAAAAAAAAGAAAAAAAAAAAAAGAAACGAAAATATCATTCTGGAACGTCCTGTATTATAAATACAATCTATACGTACGAATAAATGTAGGTAACTACATAATAAATTTTAAAATCAGGGTGACTCATTTACAGTTTGTTCAAATTTCCCCTACATGTATAGCACATATGATTACATTAGCATTGTTTTGTCTCATAGACAAGATCACACCCCCTGGGCTAAAACCTACATATGTGAAGATGTCTATGTTGACATGATGGTTAATACACAAAATCTATTCTAACACCTGAGGCCAAAGACACTGGATTCCCTGCTTCCTGTCTTCTGCCACACATCACTTTAACCCCTGCATCAGAACTTATTAAATTCATTTTTTGGCCAGAAATGTGCATAAAAGCTGACATTATCATAAAATATATAATCATAACTGAATCTTGGAGTTCTGATAATTGACCAGCCCTATCTGACCCGCGTTAATAAGTTCTAGACAAACTCTTTATTTATTTATTTACTGATTTGATTGACATTTGACGTCCTAATCAAGAATATTTTCACTTATACGACAGCTGCCAGCATTAATTCAGGCTGTGAGGAAACCGGACAGAGCCCAAGGGGAACCCACAAGCACCCACAGGTTGCTCCCAGACCTTAATTCTCATGTACAACCAAAACCTGAACGGGTCAAACTGTTTAGGATTTTGACAACTGTTGTACCTCTAACTGATTGATTAATATTTTGTATGAATTCTGGAGCCAGTGATGTGTTTCATACCCAATTTTCTAAGAGCTAAAACAGCAAAAACTAAACTTCTAAATTGACTTCAGAGACCTTAACATTACTCTAAAAGAAACTGAATGGGTGTATTAAATTTCTCAGAGACATGACTCTTACGTTACTGTATGCAGTGAGGACTGGCTACTAGAAGAAGATTTAACTGGAGATAATTCATCAAAAAACTTTAAATTTATCTTGCAACAAAGTGTTTGTTTAATATGATTTGTCATTCAAAGTCACCAAAAAAAGTGCTGAGATATAATTTGCTTAGTATTGACCTTCTGGAGGCACTTGTAGCCCGACTCAAATAACGGCCCTAACTCACACAAATATTTGCTGACGGCAAGCAAACAAATCAGTCTGTTTGCAAAATGATGCCCTTCACATGATCACATTCCTAAGCCATTTGTCTTTCTTATGGAACAGAATCATTTGACTTGCACCAGTCCTAAAAATGCAAAATAATGTGGCAAAGAATACCTGTTGGATGAATTGAGGACAAAATATTTGAATATTGGAAAATTTCATTTTGTTTTGCAAGGTGATTATTCAAGCATATTCTGAAGGCATTATTCTGTGTTGATTGATAACATTATACTTTTTGTGAAGCCCCGAAACTGACCCATCCAACCAGTGTAGTTTCGTTCCCAAAATCCAATTTCAAATGTGCATGAATTGCAATGCAAGTTGCTCTTTCATATGTGAAAAGGTTGAGGAGTTAGGGTACATATCTAGATATGGGGGTACATATCTAGATGTACATGTGCAGAAGTTCACCTGGTCCATACAGTTTAAATCTTCTTACTGGTACACGTTTCAAGAAGTAAAGGCTTTGTATTCATACATGTATCTTCTATTAGAGCCAACCAATCTTAGGTTTTTCCTGGGAAATAATGAAATGGTGAACATCGATGCAAAATTTTCCCCAATATTTCAATGGAACAGGTTTGGGAAAATCACTTAGTAATGACTTGTACATCATAACCCAACTGAATGTTGCAGCAAACTACATGTATGGATATTCAGGCCAAGAAGCCATCCTTTACTCAAATAACAAGAGGGTCATGTTGTTCTTTTGATTCATGATACATGTATCAATTTACAATATTCTCCAGTGCACCAGGAAACTCGGCAATTGATATTTATTACCCTAATTCTTTTAATTATTGGGACATTAGTCTTGCTGAAAGTATTACATTTCGCTGCCAGTTTTTGAAAAAAAAAATACTGCCATGGATATGTTAGTCATTTGATGGTTTAACCATGGGAGAAAAAAGAAACTTAGTATCCCTGTTCGATTTACGTTCACAGTATATGTTAGCTAAAAAGGGCAAATCATGCATCCCCAAAAAATTAAAAGAATTAGGGTATTTATTTGATTGTTGTTAGTACATGTACTAAATAATTTCCCACTAACAAGTCAGATAGCAGTCAGATTTCTGGGTCGAAGGCATTTGGACCTGTGTATTTCTAGGGAAGAGGCCTTTATACAGATTCTATCCTCCATCCATCAGGGTCTGCTACAAAACACTCAGCTGGTAATCTAGTAATAACATGATCTCAGCGACAAAGGTGTGCCGTAATTAACGAGGCAGGTCAGCTTAGCCAGGTGACTCACCTGTCCGGCTATCTCTCGACCCACAGATCAATGGCCTGGGCAGAAGGCTACAACTCGGTGCTAACCCACTTACTGAGAACTAGGCTGGGTGTCACAGACTCACCCTGCCTTAGGACTACACAGTAAACCGTTCACCTTGGTCACAGCAATGAGTACATTTTCAGAGCATAAGGCGTAACATCTACAGTACTTGTACATGTCAATGTTGCAATACAAAAGAAATGTTTAAAACTAAGGGAATATCTTTAAATCAATGCAAAATACAATCGTGTATTCTAAATCAGAAAGATATTATAGAATTCATGTATATGTAGGCTACAACTGTAGCTAACAAAAATGCTGTGTAAAATGTCAGTCACTGTAATACCACAACACATGTCACAGTCACTGTATTACCATTAAACATGTCACAGATACTGTATTACCACATCACATCACAGTAACTGTATTACCTTAACACATCACAGAAACTGTATTACCCTAACATGTCACAGTCACAGCATTACCATAACATGTCACAATCACTGTATTACCATAACATGTCACACTCATTGTATTATCATAACATGTCACAGTCACTGTATTACTATAACATGTCACAGTCACTGTAATACCATAGCACATCAAAGTCACTGTATCATTATAACACGTCACAGTCAATGTATTGCTATAACATGTCACAGATTTTCTATAAAATCCTTATTTACTTCATTTTAATAGCAGGAATTAAAAAAAGAAAATTTCTCTACCAACTGACCCTATTTCTGTGATTGGGTTTTCTTACTTGCAACAAAGAATTTTTCAAGGATGGCCTCAGCAACTGTATCTTAGCAACTGAATGTCAAAAGTGTGCTAGAACTGTAGGCTGATGAACAGACCATGCACGTCCTGTACTTTTATGCATTTTGCCACCTTACTGCACCTCAAGAGCAACGGTGAGTAAAGCACGAACTTCACAGCCGAGAGACTCGTGTCCCACATACAAAAGGTAGTGCATACATCAAACACCTTGATCTATTCAACACACTGTCTGATTTTTTCCAATGCCACCTTTTCTGGTAGAGTCTGGTCTATCAGCATTCTAGGATGAAGTCCGCAGATGCCAGGCATCCTTGCAGAGGGCTCAGTGGGTACAGATGATGCGAGGGGAATCAGGGTGGGCAATAGGGAATTTTGGGATATGCCACATCGTCTTTAAGCCCTGAGTCTACATGTACAGTGTTACAGTAGATACCCACAAAATCACAGCCCTCCCCCAGCATGGGATGACAGAATTATAACTCTTTTCTGACCCACAATTTGTGCATCAATAAACATGAAATTGATTTCAGTATGTGTAAATAAAAAGATGATCAAACACAGGTGTTAATGCAGGTCAGAAAAAAAAAGATGATCAAACACAGGTGCTAATGCAGGTCAGAAAAAAAAGATGATCAAACACAGGTGCTAATGCAGGTCAGAAAAAAAAAAGATGATCAAACAATGGTGCTAATGCAGGTCAGAAAAAAAAAAGATGATCAAACACAGGTGTTAATGCAGGTCAGAAAAAAAAAGATGATCAAACACTGGTGCTAATGCAGGTCAGAAAAAAAAAGATGATCAAACACAGGTGTTAATGCAGGTCAGAAGAAAAAAAGATGATCAAACACAGGTGCTAATGCAGGTCAGAAAAAAAAGATGATCAAACACTGGTGCTAATGCAGGTCAGAAGAAAAAAGATGATCAAACACTGGTGCTAATGCAGGTCAGAAGAAAAAGATGATCAAACACAGGTGCTAATGCAGGTCAGAAAAAAAAAAGATGATCAAACACAGGTGCTAATGCAGGTCAGAAAAAAAGATGATCAAACACAGGTGCTAATGCAGGTCAGAAAAAAAAAGATGATCAAACACTGCTGCTAATGCAGGTCAGAAGAAAAAAGATGATCAAACACAGGTGCTAATGCAGGTCAGAAAAAAAAGATGATCAAACACAGGTGCTAGGCAGGTCAGAAAAAAAAGATGATCAAACACAGGTGCTAATGCAGGTCAGAAAAAAAAAATGATCAAACACTGGTGCTAATGCAGGTCAGAAAAAAAAAAGCTTTACAAGTTGTAAACTTTGTTCGCATCCATGTTTTGCTTTTTATGAATGATTTGAAGTTTCTGAAGACATTATTACATCTGCCCAGCTCTACCACTTCTCTGCCTGCAAACTCTTACATCTTATTTTAAAGAAGAATGGCTTGAAGCATACAGCTGTATGTGAAGTGGGTGCACGTCCCAGAATGTAGCCAACCCTGGTGATTACTTGATGCACCTTCTGTACATGTACAAGTTATTGATGTACAAGGTTGCAGGCCCCTGGTTAGCAGCTTTTGGGTAGTTTACGGTCGAGTGTGTCTCAGCTTTCCTCTGTCTGAGAAAAGTCCCCTCTTCATCACCACCTACCCTGCCTCACTTTACACACAGATCAATAAGGACACTGGCACAATCCAGCCGGATTCATTTCTTTGAATCCTGGAAATTTTTTTTTGTGTGTGTTCTATTTATTTTAGGCCATAGCAGATCTCTTTTCAGACCGTCCCTTCTTGTGAGACCGGAACACTGGCACAAAAGGACAAAGGCAAACTTCAGCAAACAAAGCCTATTGTAACGCTGCTGCCCATGCACAGGTGTGCTGCAGGCTGTTTGCAACACTCTGCACTTCACACGTGTGCCACTGCAGCATACATGTGCTGAATCACACTGCATCTGTACGTGTGCATTTCAACACTGTGGGTAAATCCTACAAATACTGACACTACTCTGTAAGACCAATGTGTACAAATCTGTACATCCACAATGCATGTCAGCAGTACACATATTGTGTATCACTGACACACACGGCAATGTGGATGTATTACACAAACAACACTAACTGTGTACTGCTGGTACACAAAATTATGTGGATGTGCTTTTTTGCTGCAATAATGAGTACCACTCGTAGACAGTAATTTTAGCGAGTATAAATAGTGCACGAATATACCTGTAACTACTCCTGTTTACTGGCATGGCCATCATTAAAAATAGGTTTGTTGGTTGTATTTTTACTGAGATTTTGACAGAAGTATTTTTTTCCCCTATTTTTCTCTCAATGTTAATTTCATTAAAATCTCTATAATTGTTTCTTGTTAGATAAAGGCAAAATGTCCATATCAACCTACCCTATTTCTTCTGATAGGGTCGGAGTAAGCCAAATGAAGGCTTTTTTAAGTACAGCCTACCCAATGAATTCTCATTCAGCTGTGCAATCAGGACATGCATATATATATATATGTATGTGGTTAGGATCATATGACCTAATTCATTCTACATTTAGACTTGATGTATTCATAAGAACAGTACATGGTCAGTGAGCAGGCACAGTTTCTTTAGGCATGTACATGTAAGGTAAAGTGTGCTAGATTTGACTGAATTAACTCTATCTGTCTTATTTAGAACTTGTACAGTCATCAGTTAATTATTTACTTATTTACTTAGTTATTTATGTCATCAGTGTTTAATGCAATATTCAAGAATATTCCACTTATACATCGATGGCCAGCATTATGGTGGGAGGTCAGTTTATCATAAATGGCTTGAGGAGACCACCTACATTCAGCCACGTAATTCAGGAAAACTAATGACCTTCCCCACGTGTGACAATTCGGAAATTTCCACCTAAACAGAGTTAAAAGTGTATGACCTGCACTACTGATGTAAGGTCAGCAAGAACTTCATGTAAGGTCACAGGAAAGGTCTTTCCAGCCCTGATGGCTGTTTATGGCCACTAAGGCTGAGGGAACATGAAAGGCTTGGGAATCTCAAAGTCTCCCTTGGACACTTTAGATATATTCCACAAATACTTGGATACAAGGGTATTTACTTACTCATTGAGGTCCAGTTTAAGCTTGTAGCGCACTCCATTGATGTCTAGCTGGAAGGTGACGTGTTTATAATGCTCATGGGTGCCCTGAAAAGTAAATGAAAAAGTGTTTAAATGAGCTTTTGCATTTAACATGTGAAATAAAAAAAAAATTAGTTTAACTTTTACGATAAGTCATTGCCAAACAACTTCATTTGGTCAAATTTACATGTACCAGCACTACGGGTGTAGTTGAAGATTTATCACCAGTGAAGTTGGAGCAATGTCCAGGACTCTCTGAGGTATGGACTGAACATACACGTACAAATACATGTCTGTGTACATATTGTGTGTAGACTTGACAATGGGGTTTTGGGGCCCTCTACAAAGCCCAAGGGAAGCAAATCTTGTAACTCATAAAACAGCAGTACCTTTGGCCAACTTGAATAAGTGACATAGATGATTATTCATCATGACTTGTGCCGTTATTGAAATCATTGGTCTTGTTATTCATATACATATACACCTATATGTGTAGACATTTTTAGTATATCAATAATCTACAATGTCTGTGTGGCTGTATCATCCAATCAGTGCCCCAGCACTCTTCAATTCGAAACTAAACTTCGGACCCAAATACTTGAATTGCGCATGGGTAACCTCTAACCCTGTACTGTGATTGGCCAGAGGTTGCTGCCATCACAGGCCTCCATACACACACGGTTGCACTCACATGATGTCTGATGCGATGCTCCTTGGTGGAGATGCCCACCACCTGGTTTTTGCGTAGCTGTTGTGGGTAGACAATCTGGATGTCCCTCTGCTTGGTACCGTCCAGCAGGCGCCTGTTGGCTGTGTACAGCTCAAATAGCTGTTGGACACTGTGGTCTGCGGTAAGACACAAGAACGTACAAATGTTAGTACAGTATCACTGGTCTGTTCCAGAAGTAAGAACATATACTTAAAACTGCTCTGGGACCAACACCTCAGGGAGGTTCTCTCAAACAATAATACATGTAGCTTGCTTTGTCAGTGAGACAGTGTGTAAAATTTATTTGTTTATTTATTTATCTGGTATGTGTTTTGCGCTGTACTCAAGAATATTTCATTTATACGACAACGGCCACCAGTCTGGTGGGAGGAAAATGAGCAGAGCCTGAGGGAAACCCAGGACCCTCAGCAGGTTGCTGACCAACTATCCCATGTGCCACAGGATAGGAAGCCAGCATGCACCAGGCTTGAACTCCCGGCGACTCTACTGGAGAGACGCTCCAGGATTATTGTGTCATTAGCGTGCTTGCCCCATCAGGTGCAGAGGCTCCCTCAGTTAGCGTGCTTGCCCCATCAGGCACACAGGCTCCCTCAGTTAGTGTGCTTGCCCTATCAGGCACACAGGCTCTCTCAGTTAGCGTGCTTGCCCCATCAGGTGCAGAGGCTCCCTTAGTTAGCGTGCTTGCCCCATGAGCTGCCGAGGCTCCCTCAGTTAGCGTGCTTGCCCCATCAGGCACACAGGCTCCCTCAGTTAGCGTGCTTGCCCCATCAGGTGCAGAGACTCCCTCAGTTAGCGTGCTTGCCCCATCAGGCACACAGGCTCCCTCAGTTAGCGTGCTTGCCCTATCAGGTGCAGAGGCTCCCTCAGTTAGCGTGCTTGCCCCATGAGCTGCCGAGGCTCCCTCAGTTAGCGTGCTTGCCCTATCAGGCACACAGGCTCCCTCAGTTAGCCTGCTTGCCCCATCAGGTGCAGAGGCTCCCTCAGTTAGCGTGCTTGCCCCATCAGGCACACAGGCTCCCTCAGTTAGCGTGCTTGCCCTATCAGGTGCACAGGCTCCCTCAGTTAGCGTGCTTGCCCCATGAGCTGCCGAGTCTCCCTCAGTTAGCGTGCTTGCCCTATCAGGCACACAGGCTCCCTCAGTTAGCGTGCTTGCCCCATCAGGTGCAGAGGCTCCCTCAGTTAGCGTGCTTGCCCTGTCAGGTGCACAGGTTCCCTCAGTTAGCGTGCTTGCCCTATCAGGCACACAGGCTCCCTCAGTTAGCGTGCTTGCCCTATCAGGTGCAGAGGCTCCCTTAGTTAGCGTACTTGCCCCATCAGGTGCAGAGGCTCCCTCAGTTAGCGTGCTTGCCCTATCAGGCACACAGGCTCCCTCAGTTAGCGTGCTTGCCCCATCAGGTGCAGAGGCTCCCTCAGTTAGCGTGCTTGCCCCATCAGGCACACAGGCTACCTCAGTTAGCGTGCTTGCCCTATCAGGTGCAGAGGCTC